>JAJEKV010000063.1:1790946-2102312 GCA_021234155.1 Isoetes taiwanensis
AGGCAAAGGTTGCGTGTCTTTCCGAATAATAGTCAAGGGGCGTGATGCCTTGGTCCGGCGTGAAACTAGACCAACCCAATTTGACTATGACGGGAGGATTAAGTGCTTGAAAAATTTCCTCTTGGGCTTGTTGATCCGGTGAGGTTGATTCTTTGGAGCTGGTTGATAGCGTGATTCGAGGCTCTTTGGGGCTTCTTAAGAACTGGTCAGCGGGCCTTGTTTGCCATTCGCGCAAGCCGAGTTGGTAAGCCCGTGAGGCGGACTGATGTGGTCCGATTTGTGCGTGAAGGCGGACTGAACTTGTGGAAGTTGAGGACACCGTGGTGGTGGTATGACCCCATTCTTGGCAAAGTGATAACACCGAGCTTTAGAAGGATCAAAAGGAGGGCGTTGGTTGGATCCCCTTGGTTGGTCATTCTGCGATAAAGTTGCGTGGGCTGCACCTGAAGAGGTGGCTGCTGATAGTGCGATTGTGGCTGAGGTGTGGTTTGTACTTGATAAACCATTTTGTTGCGGAACGGTGTGGGATGAGTGCGAGTGCACTCTTCCGTGGCATGATTGCACATGTTGCATCGCTTGCAATGAGGCGGGCCATTGGTGGAGTTGCACTCATTGGCCAAATGGCCTTGATATTTGCAAATATGGCACCAGATTTGACTGCGCTGTGGATTAGCGTGTTGAGGCTGAACAGCCGTTTGTGGAACCATGACGGGTGGAATGAACGGGAGCTCTTGAAGAGCCACGCCTCGGGAGGAAACATTGACGGAGTGATTGACAAGGTCGATAGCCTGCTCCAAAGTTTTGGGCCTTGGTATTGATCATGAGTCGAATAGCGGGGAGGAAGTCCTTGGAGAAACCGGACCAAAATCGGCTCGTGTAGGGTACTCCTTGAGCTTACTTAGCGAGAATGTGAAGTCGATCCCATAAAATCCCCGGCACTCTCGTGGGCTCTTGTTGAAGTTCATTGAGTTGCTTGAGATGAAGTTGATCATCATCCGTGGTCCCGTAATGAGACAGAAAAAGCGGTCGCATTTCAGACCAGATCTTGTTTCCAATGGCTTTTGTTGGACATGAGCCATTGATGAGGAGAGCCACGCGATTGTGGTGGAAAAGATGTGGAATTTCGGTTGAGGTTGCGCGTGACCATTTAGGACAGCTAGAGCCTCAAATTCTTCCATGTGGGCCCGAGCACTTTGGTCTAACGGTTTGCCTTTCGTGTTCTTAGAAGGTGGGATAAGTCGATTTTAGAGTCCGAAAGGTAGATGTGAAAGTCTTTGGGCTGGACAGAACAGGATAGTGAGGATATTGAGGTTGAGGTGGATGTGGCATTGTGCCCGGCGGACCTCGATGAAGGGGTGATCGCGATTGAGAAACCGAAGTAGCCGAGCATTGGTTTTGAGATCCGTAAGGTTTAAATGAGGGAAGAGTCGTGGGGAACGAGGGAAAGGATATATTCCCCGGTATAAAAGGAGACATGTGGACAGCCGTGCCCACCCGGGGAGATGATGGTTCTTGAAGGAAGAGGCGTATGGCCCCGAAGAATGATGGATGTAGGCATGTTCAGGGGTGTGTGAAAATCTTGTTGAGAAGGTTGAGGCGGATAAGGCTCCCGATAGTGATGAGGGGACCGAGGTTGTGAGCAATGTTTTGCACGCTTTGGGGGGAATGGGGGCGAGGCCCCGACACGAGGGGTGGGGTGGCGGATCGAGCCCTCGGCCAAGATGGCCTCTATGTCATAAGCAGATCCATACATGTCGAAACGGTTTCCGACGCCGATGGCGCCTCAAAGCGAGATGTTCTTCGGGGCGTGAAATTACTTTTGGAACATGGCGACGTATGAAGAATGTAGGAGAAAATCAGACCCGGCCGGCGGCGGCGGTGTTTTGGGGTGCGGGTTGGGAACTCTGGAAGACGACCCCTGTGAGGACCCGTGGATCTAACGGGGAG
The DNA here is from genome assembly GCA_021234155.1 of Isoetes taiwanensis. Lineage (NCBI taxonomy): Eukaryota > Viridiplantae > Streptophyta > Lycopodiopsida > Isoetales > Isoetaceae > Isoetes > Isoetes taiwanensis. Next base: position 1,792,894 of record JAJEKV010000063.1, read on the forward strand.
AGTCCAGGGGACTATGTCACGCGGGATTTCTTTGAAAAGAAGAAAAAGAAGAGAACAGAGAACAAAATGAGAGAAAGATGATAAGCTTCCTTGATATCAATGATGAAAATACATGAGCTCTAATAGAGAGAAAACCTGAAAGGAGACAAGACTCAAAACTCATCTAAAAACTTGTGAGCTAACTCTACTCATATATATAGTACAATGGCCTTGGGCCCAATATAGACACTGGTGATCTCGGTGCCGACTCACGGAAGGAGGCCGATTCTTGAGGAATGTTGGCGGTGCCTCTTGAAGTGCCTAGAATCACTTGGCCTTGGGCGGTGGCGGGCCGTCCACTTGTGCAGCGCGGCGCCTCTTGTTGATGACCAAAGGCTTTGGTTGCGTGGCTCTTTGCTTAGTCTTCGCGGGAGGCTTGGATGTCGACCCGTGGTTGGCCGAGGATCTTTGAGCTTGACACAGTGCGGCGTATGCATGAATAGTCCCGTACGGGGAGGCACAGACTAACATTCTGTTTTATATATATCTAAAGTGCCCCCTAAAATGAGCGGCGATCTCATCCGGGGGCACTTTAGATACAATAAACAAGGACAAGCAAAAAGAGACTAGCCCAGCCCGGGATGGAAGAGACTAAGCGGGGATGAAAGAGACACGAGTACAAGCATCGAGACTTCCCAAACCTTGCTTTCACCCCTCTTTGGACTTACTTGTGTCTATTGGTTCTTGTGGTACCACTTTCGAACACCAAAAGCCAAAAGCCATGTGTCTCGATCATAATGTGGTACAAGCGGGGGCGCAGCAGGTTCTAGAGTGTGCGCAAAACAAATTCAAAATCAATAGAGTCTTTAGGCGAGGTTTAGAGATGATAATATTTACCTCAAATGGTGTGATAGACATGGAATTTGATATGGTGGTGGTGCATTACGCTATCTGGCGGCAACATTTTACCCTCCCATTTCGGACAACGTCCACAAAATAGACAACCTTCATCACCCTCTTCTTACGCCTCGGGAAGCATTGGAAGTGCAGGATCTAAAGGAGTGTCATGACCACTACTTTCGAAAAAAATCTCAAATCTTTGCATTTGAGGTAGCAGCCTCAGCGATAAGTCTTCACATGCCTTTAGCTCAATTTCAGGTTCTGTTAATTCCTTATTTAATTGTTTCAGCCCGGGCAACTTTGTACCATTTAGCTCTTCATCCTTTAGTTAAACACAACCCGAACACCCTCCGCTTTTCGGATTTCTTTGTCATGATTGATTGCCATCTGTGCAAATCAGCTCTAATTTCTGATGCTTTATGCTCCATCAACTCAATCTTTCTTTTGATATCATTTTTCCTATCCTCGTTTGCTTGCAATCGTTGCTTGCATCTATCAAACCTAGCTGATGTTGCAGCCAACCATTCCTTCACAAGTCGCCGCCAGTCGCAAAAAACAAAACACTACGTATATATCGACCTCCTAATATAGTAAGCCCGCGTCGATGGAAAACCACAATCACACACCACACAACACAAGGTAGTCTCTACACACCACCACATACCACACACCACACAACATCATTTTTAAGTACACACCACACAACACGTGTGTGTGGTGGGTGGTGGTGGTGGTGGTGGTGTGTGTGTGGTGGTGGTGGTGGTGGTGGTGTGTGGTGGTGGTGGTGGTGGTGTGTGTGGTGGTGGTGAGGTGTGGTGGTGGGGTTTGGTGGTGGTGGTGGTGGGGGTGTGTGGTGGTGGTGGAGTGTGGTGGTGGTGGAGTGTGGTGTGGGACATGGTGGAGTGTGGTGATGGGGTGTGGTGGTGGGGTGTGGTGTGGTGGGGTGTGGTGTGGTGATGGTGGGGAGTGTGGGGTGTGGTGGTGGGGTGTGGTGTGGTTGTGGTGGGTGTGGTGGTGGTGGATTGTGGTGTGGGACATGGTGGAGTCGATGGTGTGGTGTGGTGGTGGTGGAGTGGTGGTGGTGGTGGAGGGTGTAGTGGTGGTGGTGGAATGTGGTGGTGGTGGTGTGTGTGTGGTGGTGGTGGTGGTGGAGTGTGGTGGTGGTGTGTGGTGTGGGAGTGTGGCGGTGGGAGATGGTAGAGTGTAGTGGTGGGAGATCGTGGGGTGTGGTGTGGGACATGGTGGATGCCAACAACTCACCACCACACATATCTCATCTATCATTCTAGCATCCATTGCACAAATGCCCCACAGATGGCATCATAGAGACACAACATGACAATACAGCCAACATGATGCAAAATGGTAGTAGACATACCTGATTCTTGAAGTGGATTTGATGTTACCTTTTCTGTGTTGATAGAAACAACTAGATCAAGCTTGAGATTTTTTTCTGTTGTAACACAACTAATAATTGAACATACCTGCAATGGCATGTTTTGGTCTCAGAACATTGCTCTGCTTTTCTGTTTTGATTGTGAGTTCAGATTGAATGTGTGGTCTAGAGGAACCTGATTTGGTTTTTTCCCTATCATCTTCATCATCCCTATCACTTTTACTATTTTCCTCCTCGTCAGGTTGGATTTGCCTATGCTTTCTCTTGGGTCTAGAAGAACTGGCCTCTGCTTTCTCATCGGGAGTTTTATAATAATCCGAGAAGCTCTTCAATTAAATGCCTCCCCTTTATATGCGGATAATAAGCCTTTGTCCGGGTTTCGGGGAGCCATTCCGCCCCATGTATGTGGCTTCCCTGTAATTCTTTTGTAAATTTGCATGAACTCTTTGTATTGTTCATTGCTCCTGTACAAGAAAACATATGCCTTAATTTTTGCAGTTTGAACAAAACATTTGGGGGAAAATACCTGTAGCTAGATTTATTTGGAACTCTGTCACCCCAAAGCTTCTTTAGATCTTCGTGGGGCACAATCTCTTGTTTGAGGAGAGATTTCATCGTGTAACCAGTGGCGTTCAATTCTGACTCCATTAGGGTTCAATCGGCAAGAAGTGGCAAAAAAACAGAGGAAGAGGTGATTCTTTCTTAATTCAAAAAGGTGGACAATGACGTGGCATAAAATTCAAAATAACCGACGCTCATTAATTCGCACTCCCGCAATCTCCGCTTCGGTATGCACCACCCGATTCTACCACAAAGGTGGTGCCAAAATGTGGCGTCAAAATGCACGTTTTTGATACACCACAGCGTGCTTTTACCCAGGAACAACAATGATTGAGAGTTCGGAACTCTCAAGAATTGAAATGGATATAAAACAAATATTCATGCAACAAAATTATGAGTTTCCTCTTTTTAAATTGGTGGGAGTTCGAATCAGTTCGCTATATATTTCACATGACTCAATATAAGGGCTTATTCATGCAAGATTGGGATGCTGGAATGTTAGCAATTCACAAGATGCTCACTGGCATGTTTAGGATCATAGGATAGGCATATATGATGGCCCAAGTTAGACGAGGCATGTCTCATCTCGAACATACACGAAAGTGCAGTTGCAGAGAGGATTTCAATCTTGCAATGTGTGAAAATTATTTGTTCATTTCATGCTACTTAAACAGATAATTAAAGATTAAAAAAAGAGAGGTTGCTAAAGATTCACCACTAATTTATATGGAAGGTTGATTATGAGATTAAAGGACTACTTTCAAATTGGCAGGAGCTCGAATTGTGCATTCTGCATGTTCCAATACAAGGGCATATTCATGGGAGATCGGGGGGTTGAACAATAGGAGTTCACGAGATGCACATTAGCATGTTTAGGATTGCAGGATGGGCATATCTGATGGTCCAAGTTAGCTCAGGCGTCATGCTTCATTATGCACAAAAGTGTAGCTAAGTTTTTCTAGTCATCTCTTTTTAAATACATGCAAAATCTACCTCTTTTTATCTTTAAAAAAATGGGGATCTACTTATACTTTATTGAAAAAATAGGCAATTCTTCTAATGGTCACATAGGAGATACACTAAGGGGTCTTTATGTGGTAGCTAAAGGGTTCACTTTATACAAGATAATGATTGTTCATTGTCCAATTTAATGATCAATTTACAAAAAATCATATAATGGGAATTATTCATAACCACTATGAAACTAACAGTCAATAAATGCTTTATTTCTACAAGAAATTTATCGGGTGGCCTTGGTTGCCGCAAACATTTCTTTTTGCAACGAAGTCTTAGTGCCAAAGATGTCTAGTTTGAGAGCTTTGTTGTGGTATAGACCCTTTTTTTTTTTATGAACATAGACCTTTATTACTCAAAAGAATACAAAGAGTATATGGGGGACTCAAAATCCAGTGGAGAAGATGTCCACTCGAGCAACACTACCCACCACATACATAATACAGAAAAGCAGTGAATACATATCACCACGAGCACAACTGGCAATGAATAAGTCTGAATCTGAAGATATTGTTCCCAAATGATACGCTTGACGTCATCCTTTAAGAAAGAACACTTGTACGCCTTTACAATGCGACTACGAGCATCGCTAAGCACTTGCGTATCTAAAAAGACCTGTCCCTTGAAGATGAGGAGATTCTATCTCTTCCAGATGGACCAGATGATCCAGGCGGATGCTAAATGGAGAGCCCTCTTTGCCAACTTGTCCCAAGAACCACTGCCAAGCAAGTCGAACATGGTGACACAAGAAAAAGCAGTGTTCAATTGTCTCATTCCTCTGCATACAAAGAGGGCAGATCACAGAGACTTCTGGACGAAATCTATGAACAACAGTGTTTACCCACACGCATCTATGAATGATCTGCCACCATAAGATGATAGCTTAGGATGGAGCAATTTATCCCATACCCATCCCCAGACTACTTTCCGATGAGGCTCAGGGATAACTAAAGACCACTTTGGCGATGGAAGCAACACTTTAGGATGAAGCAGGACCAGATACATCGAGTGCACTAGGTGCTCCTCCTTAACACTGCCATGAACCACCCAGAGCTGGGAATCCACGTCTTGTGGATGTGGAGGAAGAGTAGCTACTTTTTCCCAAATGCCACGGTCCCAACGATGGAGGAGGAACTTCAATTTAAACTCATACCACGTCAACAATGTTGTCTTATTATACCATGCAGATACTGTGAGCACACCGACTGCTCGCCATCGACGCTATGTCAATGGATGGACAGAAGAGACCAGGGGACAATCCGCCTGGCTGTCACCCAAAGGGATCCACCAACAATTGGCTTAGGATCTGTGTGGGCCATCGGATGGAACTGAAATAAAGTGCGGACAGTCTCATAAGCAGCTAGCAATCCCTTGGGAAAGGAGGTGCATTAGGATATGGAGAAAGTGGATAGAATAATGCCCATGGGAGGAGTGGAATAATGGATGGAAATCCAAAGGAAATGCACATCTGTAAAGACTGGTGAATGAGACGCAGACCTGGAGAATTATCAGCATTATTTAGAGTCCGCCATATGAACTTAGAAATCAGCACCTTGCTCTGGTGAAGAAAGTAAATCATCTCCAGCCCCCCACAGAGTTTAGGCATAATGCACTTCGCCCAGCTAATTTTAACATCAGCTCCTTCTTCAGTGCCACCCCAGATAAAGCTCATGACAGTATGAACAATGAACTGCATCTTTGTCTGTGATGCCAACAAGGTGGATTCCATATAGATATGTGTACTACTCGAAACTGACTTTGCCACAGTTATGCGGCCAGCCATGGACAACTTAGCCGTGGACCACCAGAACAAATGCCTTTCCAACCCCTTAATAATAGCATCCCAAGCACCTCCAGATGAGAGGTATACACCAACTGGAACACACTCACCCCGGTTTTTGGTCCACTGTTGAAAACATCAGTTTTGGTAGGTCTACATGTCCTGTTTTCAAAGAATCCTACATGTGGATTTGTGAAGGTATGGTTTTGTTCGATAATGGTGTTCTTTTTTCAGTGGACTAAAACATCCAATGTTGTTTTGTAGTTTCTTCTATTGTGACATGTCATTTTATAATACAATCCACTGTAGGAAAGAGTACTTGAATTTCTACATGTCTAATAATTCTATTGTCACATGTCTTTATAGATGTAGGAAAGAATATTTGATTCTCTACATGTCCTATACTTCCATTCACATGTCTTTATAGTAGTAGGACAGAGTACTTTATTTGCTAAGGCATTGTAGGAAAGAATACATGAATTACGACATGTGTAATACTTCTATTGTCACATGTCTTTATAGAAGCTCGGAAAGAATACTTGATTCTCTACATGTCATATGCTTCCATGTCACATGTCTTTATAGTAGTAGGACAGAGTACTTTATTTGCTAAGGCATTGTAGGAAAGAATACATGAATTACGACATGTGTAATACTTCTATTCTCACATGTCTTTATAGAAGTAGGAAAGAGTACTTGATTCTCTACATGTCCTATCCTTCCATATCGCGGGTCTTTATAGTGGTAGGGAAAGAGTACTTGATTTGCTACATGTGATGCACGTGCACGATCACATGTTCTTATACTAGTATTCCATGTAACACAAGTTACTTCAACTACTTCAATTACTTAACACCTATTTTTTGCATAACGTGGGCACCAACATGCCAAGGTGGCTCTAACATGCCACCTAGGCTCAAACATGCCAAGGTGGCTCCAACATGCCACCTAGGCTCCAACATGACAAAATGGCTCAAACATGCCACCTAGGCTCCAACGTGCTCAAACATGCCACGCAGCTCCAACATGCCACCTATGCTCCAACTTGCCAAGGTGGCTCAAATATGCCACGTGGGCTCCAACATGCCACCTAGGCTCCAACATTCCTAGGTGGCTCAAACATGCCACATAGGCTCAAACATGCCATGCAGGCTCACTTAGGCTCCAACATGCCAAGGTGGCTCCAACATGCCACCTAGGCTCAAACATGCCAAGGTGGCTCAAACATGCCACCTAGGCTCCCAACATGCCACCTAGGCTCAAACATGCCAGGTGGCTCAAACATGCCAAGGTGGGCTCAAACATGCCACCTAGGCTCCAACATGCCACCTAGGCTCAAACATGCCAAGGTGGCTCAAACATGCCACGTGGGCTCCACTATGCCACCTAGCCTCCAACATGCCAAGGTGGCTCACAACATGCCACCTAGGCTTAAATATGCCAAGTTGGCTCAAACATGCCACCTAGGCTCCAACATGCCACCGTGGCTCTAACCTGCCACCTAGGCTCAAACATGCCACGTGGGCTCCAACATGCCACGTGCCAAGGTGGCTCCAACATGCCACCTAGGCTCCAACATGCTCAAACATGCCACGCTGGCTCTAACATGCCACCTATGCTCCAACTTACCAAGGTGGCTCAAATATGCCACGTGGGCTCCAACATGCCAAGGTGGCTCAAGCATGCCACACATGCTCCAACATGCCACCTAGGCTCTAACATGGCAAGGTGGCTCAAACATGCCACGTGGTCTCCAACATGCCACCTAGGCTCCAACATGCCAAGGTGGCTCCAACATGCCAAGGTGGCTCAAACATGCCACCTAGGCTCCAACGTGCTCAAACATGCCAAGGTGGCTCAAACATGCCACGTGGGCTCCAACATGCCAAGGTGGCTCAAACATGCCACCTAGGCTCAAACATGCCAAGGTGGTTCCCACATGCCAAGGTGGCTCCAACATGCCACCTAGGCTCAAACATGCCAAGGTGGCTCAAACATGCCACCTAGGCTGCAACATGACAAAATGGCTCAAACATGCCACCTAGGCTCCAACGTGCTCAAACATGCCACGCTGGCTCCAACATTCCACCTATGCTCCAACTTGCCAAGGTGGCTCAAATATGCCACGTGGGCTCCAACATGCCACCTAGGCTCCAACATTCCTAGGTGGCTCAAACATGCCATCTAGGCTCCAACATGCCACCCGGGCTCAAACATGCCCGTGGCTCAAACATGCCAAGGTGGGCTCAAACATGCCACCTAGGCTCCAACATGCCAAGGTGGCTCAAACATGCCACGTGGACTCCATAATGCCACGTGGGCTCCAACATGCCAAGGTGGCTCCAACATGCCATGCGGGCTCCAACATGCCAAGGTGGCTGGGGCATGCCACCTAGTCTCAAGCATGCCACCTAGGCACCCCAAGTGGTGACATGGCATGCCAAGTAAGCAAGGTCAAGTTTTGACTAGGCCAAAAAACCAAAGATGTCCATCTTTGGTCTTTTCATTGGGTGATGTTGGCAAATTTTAGGTGACATGGCTAGATGATGGTGACATGGACCTTGGATGTCTTCGCAAAACACCGGCAGCACCTCGATGGCGGCCCCTTTCTTGTGAAGGGGAGTCTCCGAAAGGTAGATATGCTGGTGCATTTTTTTCTAGCGTATGTATGCAGCGTCATCTTTGCACATCCCGCCAAGATTTCACCTTTTTTCGAGACCCGGATTTTTATCGTGCTTTTCTTTGTGTTTATGCTCAGGAAATTCATAACTAATGCATGGGGGGGGAAAAATCCTGGTTTTCAGCCAGCTGGCTTGCCAAGTGGCCCCGAGAGTATAGGAAAATCCCGGTATTTCCGGATGAGTTTTAGACCCTCGATTTTTTATTGGGATGGCCGCCGTTGGCCCTGACAAGGTTTAGACCACGTTTTCAATTTTGGGGCATGGAGGAGGCCCCGGATTGGCGATCCGACCTCGCCGCGTCGTCCGGAACGGCGAAATTACCCTAGGGGACAAGTTCCACGGCGAGTTTTCCCAAGGGATCAATCACTTACCCCTCACTAGGAGGTATTCAGCATCCACCTCCATGCCAATTGACTACAAGTGTGTAGTAAACGACCTACTTTGGCGTTTCTTGGAGAGGGGGTGGTCTTCTGCCCACGAAACTTGGTCCCCTAGGTAATGGGGATGTTCCGGGTCCATTGGCGGAGCCAGTTCTCGGTTCCGAAGTGGGGGTCCAGCCCGTCTTGTGTTTATGCTCCAGAAATTCATAATTAATGCATGGGGCAGGGAAAAATCCTGGTTTTCAGCCAGCTGGCTTGCCAAGTGGCCCCGAGAGTATAGGAAAATCCCTGGTATTTCCGGATGAGTTTTAGACCCTCGATTTTTTATTGGGATGGCCACCGTTGGCCTTGACAGGGTTTAGACCACGTTTTCGATTTTGGGGCATGGAGGAGGCCCCGGATTGGCGATCCGACCTCGCCACGTCGTCTGGAACGACCAAATTACCCTAGGGGACAAGTTCCACGGCGAGTTTCCCCAGGGGATCAATCACTTACCCCTCACTAGGAGGTATTCAGCATCCACCTCCATGCCAATTGACTACAAGTGTGTAGTAAACGACCTACTTTGGTGTTTCTTGGAGAGGGGTGGTCTTACGCCCACCTAAACTTGGTCCCCTAGGTAATGGGGATGTTCCGGGTCCATTGGCGGAGCCAGTTCTCGGTTCCGGAGTGGGGGTCCAGCCCGTCCTCAGCCCCCAGCTTGGATTAGCCTGCAAGAACAAGATACTTGGGGTTCACCCTGAGGCCCTGGTAGAAGATTGAAGTGACAATAGGAGCACTAGGACTGCTAGGTGGTATACATGTGACCACGGAGAAGAAAAGCTAGCTCCACCGCCAAGATGGGGACGTTACCAGGCCGGTGGCCTCCGAAAGGGGGTTGGCTCGGAAGCTTCGCCTCATGCCTCTCGCTTGTGCTTCTATTGGCCGGTGCATTTTCTCTTGCGTGTGCAGCGTCATGTTGCATATCCTGCCAAGATTTCACCTTTTTTCGAGACCCGGATTTTTATCTGTGTTGTTTTTTGTGTTTATGCTCCGGAAATTCATAATTAATGCATGGGGCGGGGAAAAATCCTGATTTTCAGCCAGCTGGCTTGCCAAGTGGCCGCGAATGTACAGGAAAATCCCCGGTATTTTCGGGCGAGCTTTAGACCCTCGATTTTTGATTGGGATGGCCACCGTTGGCCCTGACAGGGTTTAGACCACGTTTTCGATTTTGGGGCATGGAGGAGGCCCCGGATTGGCGATCCGACCTCTCCATGTCATCTGGAACGCCGAAATTACCCTAGGGGACAAGTTCCACGACCCTCTTGATCAGAGGAGCATCCCCAGAATGTAAATCCTACCAAACCCTAGGGTTTGGTAGGGTTTACATCTCGAGCGTCAAGACGGAGACTAACACATCCGAAACTTTGCATGGAGTTCTCGTGTATGCTCACGGGGACCATGCGGGAGATGGGGTCAAATCCCCTTCGCGCGGCATGCTTTCGAACTCCCCTTCGGAAAGGGGCTTGTGAAGGGAGTCTCAAAAAGGTATGCCGCGAAGGGGAAATTTGGCTCTGTCTCCCGGTGCCATGAGGGTAATCCAGCACGGGTATTCCACGTCAGATCCTGGTCCCTCTTGTTCATAGGAGCATCCCCAGAATGTAAACCCTATCAAACCCTAGGGTTTGCTAGGGTTTACATCTCGAGCGTCAAGACGGAGACTCACACATCCGAAACTTTGCATGGAGTTCTCTGTGTATGCTCTGGGGACCATGCCCGGAGATGGGGTCGAATCCCCCTGCGCAGCATGCTTTTCCAGACTCCCCTTCACTGAAAAGGGTCGTTTTCTTGGATAGCTAGGTGAGCCTTTGCTAACCACATATCGCGAGCCATGGCAATCGAAATACTTGAGTTTGGATCTATTGGCCATCCGAATGATCCCAAAGCGCTTTTTAACTTCTTTGCAAAAGCGCTCTTGACTTCTAATTGCCACACTGGGAGGAGGATAACTCCAAACCCCATTCTATCAGTTCCTATTGCTTCATGTTTTCAATTGCAGCTTCTCAACCATGTCCCAAGTGCAACCGACTAAGACTCGACCCCCATAACGTAAACCCTTCAATAACCTAGCAACACACAGGGTTTACGTTTCGGAGGCTATATCCTAGTCAGATTCGACCAAAATCTTGCACAATGTCATCACGTAGAGGGAGGGTGTTGATGCCATAAGATGTGCCTTTAAAACCTTCCGGAGGCAGTTCGCCCCAAAGGTCCTCTCCCAAAGAACCTTGGCCATGGACGGGCAACTTTCCCACTCGAAGCGTGGAACCGACTTCACGCCAATGGACTCAAAACGTTGACATTACCCTGGAGACCAAGTTTCGTGGGTAGAAGACTACCCCTTTTCCAAGAAGCGCCAAAGTAGCTCATGTCCAACATGTTTGTAGTCAATCTGGTCTAAGAGGTGGCTGCAGAATACTGCCATGTAGAGGGTTCGTATTTTTTTCGTTGCAAAAAATGACCGTTTAACTTGGTCCCTAGGGTAATTTCGCCGTTTAGGATGGCATGAAGTCGAATCTCTATTTTGAGCCTTTATGCTTTGCCCGAACGACAAAATGCCTCTACCAAAAGTTCCAAAGGTTATCATATTTCTTGCATGAAGTCCTATCATCATGCCCACATGGCATGTTTAAGCCACCTTGGCATTTTTGAGCCACCTTGGCATGTTGGAGCATAGGTGGCATGTTGGAGCCACCTTGGCATGTTTGAGCCACCTTGGCATGTTCGGGGGAGCCTAGGTGGCATGTCCGCGCCTAGGTGGCATCACCTTGGCATGTTGGAGCCTAGGTGGCATCACATGCCAAGGTGGCTCAAACATGCCACATGGGCTACAACATGCCACCTAGGCTCCAATAACATGCCAATGTGGCTCCAACATGCCACCTAGGCTCAAACATGTCAAGGTGGCTCAAACATGCCATCGAGGCCCCAACATGCCAAGGTGGCTCAAACATGCCACGTGGGCTCCAACATGCCACCTAGGCTCAAACATGCCACCTAGGCTCCAACATGCCACCTAGGCCCCAACATGCCAAGGTGGCTCAAACATGCCAAGGTGGCTCCAACATGCCACGTGGGCTCCAACATGCCAAGGTGGCTCAAACATGCCACGTAGGCTCCAACATGCCAAGGTGGCTCAAACATGCCGTGGGCTCCAACATGCCAAGGTGGCTCTAACATGCCACCTAGGCTCGAACATGCCAAGGTGGCTCAAATATGCCACCACGGGCTCACCTAGGCTCCAACATGTCAATTTGGTTCACCCACGCGGGCTCCAACGTGCCATCTAGGCTCCAACATGCCAAGGTGGCTCAAACATGCCACCTAGGCTCAAAAATGCCAAGGTGGTTCCAACATGCCATCTAGTGGCTCAAGCATGCCACCTAGGCTCAAGCACGCCACCCTAGGCACTCCCGCATGGCATGTTTGAGCACCTTGGGTGGCATGTTGGAGCCTAGGTGGCATGTTTCAACCACCTTAGCATGTTGGAGCCCACGCGGGTAGTTTGAGCCACCTTGGCATGTTGGAGCCTAGGTGGCATGTTTGAGCCAGCGTGACATGGGCTAGTTTGAATAATCGCCCCCCCTCTTTGTAGTATCCGGCTGTGGCAAAACATTGAAGTAGATGTCCCCACACACCCCTCGAAAGCCTATCCGGGCCTTTGCCGCCGATTTAGTACGGTAAAAAAAAATACCAAAAATCTAGTACGGTTTGTCTTATCTCATGGCGATGAAGTTGGGGGGTCGATAGGTTCAAAGGGGGGCGGATTAGTTCAATGGAGGGGGCTGGATAATACAAAGCTTTCGGGCCGGATATTATTACAAAGAGAGGGGGCATGTTGGAGCCAACCGGGTAGCATGGTGAATCCTAGGGGCACAACATTTGAATTATAAAAATAAGATATGAATTAAACCATTAAAAATATTTCATTAATCAAGATGCATGTGGAGATCTTGATCCCGCCCTATTATGTTATTGGCCCTTAAAAACGGCGGTACGCGATTGATGACGCGATCAAGCGGCCAAGATGCTGATCCGGTCCTCTACCCTCATTGGCCCGCCTCGAGGTTCCTTGTGTTTTTCGTTTCCCTCCCTTGGCCATGGCGATGGCAGAGGTCCTAGGCTATGGCAATGCTCCCGCTTTGCATTGGCTATGGCGATGCTCCATGCATTGGCTATGGCGATGCTCTGGAGTTCTATGCTATGGCGATGGCGGAGCTCCTTGGCTATGGCAATGTGCCCCTCAGATCTTTCCTTTCTCTCCATTGGCTGTTTCCGATCTTTGGGTTATGGCTTGTAGCGACAGGCGTAGCCGCCTCGCTTCTTGGGGTTATGGCTTGCGGCGGCGGGGAAGGAGCCACAGAGATAGGTGGTAAAAACAACGGTTTTTGTGTGCGGGATAAATCCCACTCCACAGCTAAAAGCACGCCTTTTTTTGGGTCCGCCTCTCCGTCGTTATTGAATAGAGAGAGATCGGGTTCTACACCGCTCGATCTTTGCACGCAATTTTGCTTTCGCTGCCATTTTTTTCAGATCCAAAAGACCGGCTGATCTATTTCTCGGGTTATTCCGGTTTTCTCTTCATTTCAGATCAATAACAATGGAAATTGTTTTATTATCATGTCGGATTTAAGGTTTTGAAGTGGCTAAGGCAAAGTGATTGCATTCACAATAGTTGATCAGTCAAAAAAGAACTCTCTTGGCCCGACTCATGCAAGTTCCCATCGCAATGGTATATTTACTCATTTTCATTCCTCGATTCTTCCTTTTCGTTTTCCCTTTGTTTTTCTTTTCGGATCAAAACACAAGGACTCATTTTCCCTTTTATTTTCTTTTCGGATCAACCACAAGCTTCTCCTCAACAAACCGCCGCAGCCTACGGATACATCTAAAGCTTGTCCGTCTAAAGGCAAAGAAGCTTGTTCTGTTTTAAAGGCAACGTAAGCTTGCCCGCCTAAATCCAAAGAAGCTTGTCCGTCCCGCCTGGCTGGTTTTCGGCTGAGCACTATTAACCCTAGAGCTAGCTAATTCAACCCGAGAGCAAATCCTAGAACCGGAGTATGCATATGCGGATGAAGCGGGAGTCGATTGCTTGCTTCTCTTCCACTACCGAGAAGAATTTAAAGAGCTTGCAACCATACCGAAAAATCTGAAAAGGCGTGGTGAATGGTAATGGTGTTGCCTCTCCTGAAGCCCGGGGACATAGCATTGCGTGCTTGAACCAAGAGGTTTGATCAAAGCCGATTAGCACATTGTGCTACATTGTATTTAATCTTAACCATTAATTCAATTGTTTTGGACCTTTACCATTGAATGTTTTAATCTAACGTTGAAATTTAGATTGCAATCTATTATTATGCGTGAATGAGAATCTAGATAACATTGTATATTATGCCTTATGGACTTTTTTGGGTTCGATTCCCAAAAAGGTTTTCCTTTTTTAAAATAAAAAGAGCAATATAAAGTTCATAATATATTAGCTTTTAAATTGTGGTCTATAGGAATTTTTTTTTTAATGTCTGCGACGTGTCAACATTTGATTTGTTAGAAGACATATTAAAAACAATACTTTGTTTTTTACGTGTGATAATAATGCTTTTTTATTTCAAAAGTATGCCACGTGTCCATATTTGATTAGCAAGAATAATGTTTTTTTTAAAATATAAAATATGTGCGTGTTAATATCTCATTAGTTAAACAACCACATTAGAAACACATATTTTTTCTACGTGTAATAATTTTATTTTTTCGTATGTCCTTATTTTAGGAAAACTATAGCTAGATTTCAATAACACATGTAGGGTTTTGTAAATTAAAAAAAGGCCATACGTGATTTTTTTTTTAATTTTGCAAAAACAACACTTGAAACAACATGTCCACATCGCGAAAAAGAACACTTGAAAACATCAATTTTCTATTTCCTATGTGTTTTTTTTCTTTGTAGTGTTTTATTTCTACTGTTGTAATTTAGTTTTTCAGGTGTAGTAAAATTAAAACCTACACGTGCTATTTTAAAGATAAACAACGTATGGTTCCGCCAAAAAACAACAGTGAAGGAAAAAAGTACACGTTGACAAAAATTCACAAAAACCATGTCAATTTTTTCTACGCGTGGATTTTTCTGCCAAGAGACCACTGTCTCTTTGTGCAAATCCGGATAAACAGGCCACGTGGACTTTTGGGGCCATTTTGGTGTTGTTTTTGGCATAAAACAACACTTCCGTACAACTAAAAAACAACTGTGGACCAAAAATTGGGGTCAGTGTGGAATGCCCAGAAGCCTAGTTGCCTTCCCATGAGAAAGAACCTTCCATGGAAATGCAACCACAAAAGATGGCACCATAGAGTCTAGGGCCCACCAGGCAGTACACTTTTGCCATCTCACAAAGATCCAGAAGCCAAAGAGAAACTGTCCAACAAGGAAATGGCATTCTGCAAATTCTGCTCATCAGCCATTACGAACAAGAAAGTTGCCCTTTATCAAACCATTTGATTATGATCCACCGGCCAAATCTGTCAACTTGAGTAAATGACACTGCAATACTCCTCCTCCATGATGTAAGGACACCAACCTTTACCGAGTCTAAGGCTACCACAAGAACATTGTACTACCTATTGATTACCGCAGCAACTTTGTAGGCATCATCTTTCTTGCATTTATGCTCTTGAAAACGTGTGAAGTCTGAGTCCCACCTAGCCAACGCCATGGACGACCTGCTCCTTTTAGTAGGGGAAGAGGCAACCCCCCGCACATTCTAGGAGATTAACTTCATTGATCAGGTGGATGTAGAAGATGCTCTAAGCCCATATCAACATGTATATGAGACTCAATATCCACTTGATGAGCCCAATGTAGCTGCGATGCTATTGGACACGTAGTAACATTGGTGAGGAGTGGTGGTTCAACAGGGTTAGGAGACGCAGATGTAAAGGGCTGCTGTGCAAAGCTATTCCTCCTCCGTGCATCTTTTTTCATGCGAGCAATGGACCATTCTTCTTCAATGCACTCTTGCTTGTGTGCAATCATGTCCAGCCTTTCTTGCTGGTCAGAAGAAAGACAATTATCGGCTGCGGGGAGTGTGCCAATGGCTAGGGCAGAAGACGAAGAAGGGGTGACAGCAAGGACAGGTCCAGGAGCGGTTGGAGTAGGGATGGCAGCAGGAGAAGAATAAGTAGGGGAGACAGAAGCAAGAGGAGGGACAGGAATGGACGGTCTCTGCACACGATAGGTAGAGAAGGCCTCAACATCAGGAAACATATTGGCAAGCTCTAGCCCGTTAAGCAAAGATATTTTATATTTAAAAAAGAGTGGACCACTTTTAACAACCACATACTTTGGGAGGGAAGCCTCAGCAAGAAGGGAAACACAAATACGAGGACTATTAGCAATAAAATGAGCAAGGTGCAACCCTAATCCATTGGCAATGGAGACCAAGAAGTCTGGAACCTGCAACTCAATTAGGAAGTTCTCAAATGCAAACCAGGAGGGTATACGGCGTACACCAGACTTATTAGGAAGAAAACTAGGGGCGTATACCTGATACAAAAGATAATGCCCCCACAAAGGATGCATGCCCCCACAAAGGATGCACTCCACATTCCACTAGTTTATCAACAGCAATAGGCGACCTGAACATCACTAAGAAATAATTTTTTTGCTTATCCAAAACTTTCAAGGACTCATCGGAGGCAATCCCAACTTTTGCAGATGTTGCTTCAACCAAAATCCAATCCTGGGAGATCAAGGAACTGGCCAGTGAAATGACACACCACCGCATAGGACACTATATTGTGTAGACTTTGCAAGTGGACGCTATGATCTATCTCCACAACCGAGACACCAGCCTAAGTGAAGGCACTAAAACACACCTCTGCTTCATAGAACACGTTATCAGGAGACAGTTGAACATCCATTCGATCTTCACGACCCTGCATCTCTTTCATATATGCAGACACCTCTCTTTTGTTATTCTCCATCATAAGGGACACCACAATAGCAACACGAGCAGAACGCACACCAGATGTCATGTCTCGCTTAATCCAATCACTGAAGCGCGTTTGTGAGACTCGACCAACAGTGTTAGGAGCAGACCAGGGAGCGGAGGGAAGAGTAGGAGATGTTAAGAGGCCTGAAGAGGATGGGGGGCAAGAGATGAAGGAGTTGGGGCAGAGGTAGAGGGAGGAGGTAGAGAGGCAGAAGCAGAAGAAGTACATGCCATAGAGAGAGGAGGAAATTGCAAATTCATAAAGATAGGGGCATATGCGGTGGATTGAGACAAGAATTAGAAGGTAGCACTGGAGAGATCCAAAGAAATTCCATATCACTCGAATTTTGTTTTCAACATGGTATCTGCAGATTCCATACCATGCTCTTGAAGCAAGCAACAATGCATATCGGTGATGGTGACCATGGAGGCCGAAATGGACTGAAGCAGCAAGAAAACCACCTGATGCCATACTTCGTTGGAAAGCTCACTGCACATGCTTCCAACCACCAAGAAGCGCATGAAACTGACACCCTAAGAGGGAGATATCTCAGACTGAAGCAGCACCAAAACCCTAGCCTGTGGGCTGCGCCATCCAAAGGGCCTCCATTGTTGTTGGGTTTTTTTTTTTTGTAGGAACGACATAAGTATTATATTACATGTAAAGATACATAGTAATACAAAAATCCAGAGAAGATCTCTGATATAAGGCCATGACACAGTCAATTTGGCCTATCACTCCATAAGGAGGAAAAGTCTTAATAGAAAACAACCACAGTTATATACTTAGGAAAAAGACTATAAATACGGGAGCTTCAAAATACTATAAAGTCTGCAAATTTCATATCTATAATTCGATTGCTGCATTACTGATCCAGGACCCCATCCAGGTTAATTATAGCAAACGCATCTCCTGTATGCAAAAACAACAGCTCATCAAGTTCCGCAGGCCCATATATAGAGGAATCCAGGATGTGCAGTATCCATGAATCTCAAGCAGCCTCACAAATACCAAGCTTTTCTTCAAAGTACTGTTTGAGCTCAGATTTGAACTGCCAATGCTATGATGTGATTCAGCACCAAATAACGAGTATGATGGTGAATAGGGGTGGGGTCTTGTCTAGCGTGGCTACAGGACTCCTATAGTGTGCTATGCTTATAGCCGGCCACTGAGAGGCTGGGTATGGGTCTGACACTCCCTGGGTCCCAGGTGACGTGACTAATGCCTAGCCCTGGACTCGAACGGGCAGGTGAGCCATCCTTTAGATTTAGGGGAGTAAGTCGGGTATGGATGCGGGAGTCACTGATGTGGCACATGTTCTCTAGCACACCCAGGGATCCATCATGCTCGGGGAGGGGACGCCTCTCTGACCTGCCTCATCAAACCGGGGAGATGTAACCCGGAGTAGTTGCATAGGGTGATTCCCTGGGATTGCATCTCCGGAAGGCTACAATCATGCCATAGCATGTTTCAGCCTATCTGCAAAGTGTGTGCAGGAGGGGCAGATGGAGTGGACTACCCTAGCCATTGTTCTATGCTAGCCAACGCCATGTTATACCTCTGTCTGTTGTTATCCGGAGGCCTTGACCGTCAGTCGACCCCCTTGAGTCTGAGCCTGGGGTAGAAGCCTTATTTATGGTGCATTTCCTTTGTTATGTTGGTATTTTGTTGTATTCGTATTGATGACGATGGGCCACTCTTCGTGATGATTGTTGCCAGGTGCTAACATGTACGTATGCTTCCGCTATATAGAATTCCCATAGAAGACGTGGGACGAATGACACCTCCGTGTCCTTCACCCAAACACTTGCCCATCACAAGTGGTCCGAGTCAGACGGAGGGCCTGTCTATGGTGGAGTAGTCGCCATGGAAGAGGGGATTTCCCGTATTTATACGATGGGAGCATCGTATAGGTTCGGGGAGCGTCACAATGGTATCAGAGCATGATCTTGGTAGACCAGATCATAGCACTGGCCATGTCTAACTCATTAGACGGTTTAGATAGTAGGGGACCTCCAATGAGTTTTGGCCTAAGTATGTGAGGAATGAGCAAGATAAAAATTAAAAAAATTCAAAATATTAAAATGAAGTTATGTTGCGTTTTCGGCAGAATGCAGTCCCTTTCTTCCAGAGGCCATAACTTTCTCTAGGAAACTCGGATTGTGGCAATTTTTATTACATTGCATCTGGAATACCCTAATTAGCTTAGGACACCTTTCAACCGAGTCAATAGCATCACCAGATGGCACAAAACTCTAAATCGGCGCACTTGCCCAAACATCGATTTCTTTTTTGATTCTAAACTCAAAAAAATCCAAGTGTGCCAGTTTGACCGTTGACCCAAAAAGAAAAGGAGCTTTTTTTCTGCTTGTGTTTTAAACTTGCGCCCTCCTAATTCCAATGTTAGATCCTTACCACCATGCCAACTTTTCTTTTATGCAATATTTATTATTTTATATATTTGTTATACATATTGTGTGCTCTATTTCTAGACCAACTCTTTTTAAAAGAGAGAGGCATATAACGGGATTGAGCCCCCGACCTCCTGTGCCCAAGCCAACCCTTTTACCAATGGGCTAAGTCCTTTATCAAGAAATATAGTTGTTCTTGTTTTATTTATAATGGTTCTGTTTTCTATTTAAATTAGAAGACTGCCTTCCGTAGACCCATGGTGTGGTGGCAACAACTCCGCCGGACTTGCAATGGCAAGGTGCCCTCACCTCAAGGGTCATTATTGGCCCCGGCAAATGGGTTCCCCGACCATAGTATCGCACATTCTCGATGCGGAATGGACGGCGACTCTTCTGAGCGAGATAGCATCTCCTAAGTAGGATCCTAATCCGCTCTCCCCTTTGATAAATGTTCGCTCGCAGCAATACCCTAGCAGTACGGAATTCTCCAGTACTGATGTTTAAATATTTTTTCTCTAGTAGATGCCTTAGTAGCAAAATTCTTTCAACCCTGCCTTCGTTTAATCTCTAGTACCTTCATCTGCTTTGAATACTATTTCATTCGACTTCACATATCAGGAGCTAAGTAGCACTATGAACCAACCATACCTAATGCTGTTTCTTTTAGTCTCTAAGCCTTGACCGCCTTACTTCTCAGAGAATAGACTTCTCTTGAGCCAACCAACTAGACACTGCCATGCAGCAACCCTCTAGGGCTTGGGTTTGTAAATTGTACCATCACCCTTCATTACCTTCTTTATGTCACGACACATACTCTGTAATATATAGTAATTGCTTGAGTTCGAACTTCCATAGCTATGTCAGCATCTCACTCGAATCTATCTAGAGCATAAACCTTGGTACCAGTTTGTACCACTCTTCACCGCCTATATCCCAGTAATTATATACCTGCATCACATGCCTGTCAACTTGCGAGGGCCAAACCTCTTTTCAAGTTTTTCTACCCTAACACTTGAAGGTATGCCACCATTCTTGACTCATCAACACCTTCAAGAATACCTAAATTTGATTAGGGCAAACTCCTTCCAACCATTACTTTAGTGTCACAGGATCACTAAGTTCCATGAATAATCTACCTATCTTAGGGAATTAGAACAATAGTCCCAAATGTTAGTACCAATCTGGCACCCTTCTACAGTGACTTCTTCTACTCTTAGGGTCCTTGTAAAATTATTGTTCGCCATGTTATCCTAGAAATTGAAATCCTTTTATCCGTAAGGCCCCTATTTAAGTCTTCAATGGTTTTTCAAAATCCCCTGCTGCCTTTCCACCCGGTAGCCCCATGTAATGAATAATAGTCTATTAATTTTGTCTTTTGCTTTGCTACCTTCTTGCGACTATCATTGATCTCCTTCACCCTGGCCTTGAAACATTTCTTACTTCCAATGCTGCTTATCACCTGTATGCTTGATATAATAATATATATAAATTCTTCGTCCGTAGGATCACTAATTAATCTAACCTTTCAGATCTTCTTTCATCCTCTTGTTATCTTCTAAATTACCGCTATATACTGTATGATCCATAAGAGTCTTTGTTCCAAGGTTACAATTAGGCACTCAAATTCTTCTATGATTTTTACCCCACATATCATTGGAACCCTATGCTTAAGCACCCTCATAGATCTTTGAATTGTTGTTTCTTCCATTTTTATATACCGATGTCATGCCACTGTTGTGCCATCACAAGCAACTTGGCATCCGCATATACGCCACACTCATGCCCTGTTTTCAAGAGTGAACCTCTTAAGTGTCGTTGTTACCTGTACGTCATCTAATTCATCCCCAAAGTTGTACAGGTAATAACCCTCCCAACCAGGTGGCCTACCCATAGTGAATCATAGTTCTTTATTTTCATCTTCTTTAATATTTTCTCTACATCCCATTTGGAGGTGAGTCGTCCTCCGTAGGGTCGACCCATTTATTCCTTCAGATATCTTTTAACCCTCTTCTTGGCTTTTAACCCACTATTATATGTCGTATGATACAATAGTCTCTGCCTTAAAGGTTGCATCTATATCTTTAAATTTCCCTGTATCTATTTAACCCGCATATCATTGGGGATCATCATTTACCGTTGTTATCCACCTTAGAACTATTAGATATTATGTCCATCTGTGTTGTCGTGATGTTCTGATTTAGAGAGTGAGCCTTTGTGAAATTTGTAAGTTACCTAGACTCATCATGGCGCCTGCCTTGCATTTTCTAATTCTATCTAAACCCCCACGTCTGTTATTCTCTAGATAGTTAATTTCCTGCCACCCCGGCTTGCATTGATGTTCTAGCTCTAGACGTTTAAAATTATAACTCTATGTAACCCATTGACTTCGACTCTTCCATGTCCAAGCAGGCATCATGTTGGATATCTACCGTTCCATGTCTCCACAACCACATTTGATTTACATCAGATAACTGTTATTCGTCACCCAACCAGGAATTGTACTATCGTACTATTCAACCCCATCATCTTGAGCTTTATTCTATTGCCCGTTGACATTTATCTCAAGTGCCAACTATAGCATTCTACCTTAACATGCAACAGATTGACTGTTGTTTGCACATTCCACGCATAATCCAGACACAATACTAGAGCTCCGCTCTAACGTAGCTAAAGTGTAAGCTTGGTAGTTCCTTGAAACAAAACCTATTGCCTATGTACCTTTATAATGTCGCTGAGCCACCGACTTTCCAACTGGGCAGTGGCCAACTCTCTGTTGTAAATCTATATGCTGCCTACATTTTGAGAGGATCCTCAGCTACTTCAACCATTCCTTTAGTGCCTTATGATACTTCAGTCGTATACATAAACTATGATACCAACCACGGAATTATGCCATAATTCTGAAGTTTACTACTCCAGATGAGGAGCTTTTCTAAAGGCTCCTTCAGCTAAATATTCTTTGTGTCCCTAATATCAACCATGCTTTGTCACAATTAACCTATTTTTTTTAAGTTATCATGTCACCTTCAACTTTTGATCGGTTTCTCCTTGGCTCCCTCATAATGAGATGGAGGCATTAAACCCTCTCGATCTCATAGTAGAAAACCCCTATGACCGAACCTTCATTAGCAACCGCCATAGCGTTATCCAATTCTTTATCGTCTTAAGGGTCTTAAAGTCGCAATCTATCGGAGATGTGTACTTCAGAACCAGGGATCCTCGTTTCCCTACCTCGGGATTTAGCATTGCTTCCCCGAGAGTAAGGAAATTCTCATAATATATACACTACTGATTTGTATAATCCCATCCCATCTCATCTATAGATCTCATCTTGCTCCTTATTGGGACTTGGAACTAGTATGTATTGCCCTCTTGTCAGTTATCCCTAAGGATATAATTGGCAAAGCCACCATCTTAATCTTCTTCCATTATTGGAAGGGATATTTCATACATCCTGCTATTTCCACACCCACTTGATACTCTCAGTTTATAACGCTGAATCAATTCATTGGCCTCTAGAACCTTTGAGTAGTTAAACTCCTATTATCTGTTATTTCCAGTTCGTTCCAACCATCGTCGGGATATGTTTTTGAATGTAATGTTGCCGTATATGCTAGACTTACTTTGGCTATTTCCCTGACTTGAACATCTTTCATGTCCCTTAGTATGTTATACTTACCAAGGTCAGTCAACCCCAAACAATCGAGATAATTTGAATGCTTATCTCTGGTACTTGTATAATACCTCCAGGTACAAGCATACCATTATGCTTATTTCTAACTTAATCATGTAACATTCCATTGGTCTTGCACGAATATCCTACTATTTTCCTGTATGACATAAATCTGAATGTCACAGTCGACATCCTTAATATCATTACTAATGCAGTATTTGATATTACTTTCCAACATTCATGACCGCTACCTTGTTATTATGTGATATAGTAACATGTGTGAACCAATCCTAAGTCTAGAATCACATGTCATTCTTGCACATAACCACATAGCGGTGTTCATACTTGCCTACCGTGTTGTATAATCCTCACTACCCACATGTTTAATACATGTGTCCTTCCATGTATACTCTTGTCGTAGCCTATAATTATAATCTGCACCCGTATAACCATCTAGTGGATGATATTATCCACCATAATTCAACTTCGTGTTATATTGTACTATACATATAGTTTTAACACCACACTTTCCATAGTGTCTGATTCATACATAGAAAAAGAACCTAGTTCGACTTGATCCTCGAGTTCTAATCACAAATACCACAGTGAGAGATGCCACCCTAAGTTCCTACTGAACATACTTAACGTCTACTCTAGGAACTCTTATCTTCATTATTTTCGTATACATATGGACGGTGCACTAAAAGTTCTATTATACACCCTTTCTTTTTTCTTGTTATGCCCTTAAATATGGTCCTCCTATGCATATACCAACGCGGAGCTACTCCTCGGGATACTCACATGATACCAAGTCCGGAGCACATTCTCCTTGGTAAGATGTTCATTCGACACCTACCGTGTATATACTCCAGACTTTGGGCTATTCAAAGCGTCCCTTCAAATTCTATATTCTATATTCTTCAAATTTTCTCTATTTGAAATGTTGTTTACAACAACATTCAAGAACCTCTTGTCTCCCACTTGTCATGTAGGTACATTACTTGCCTTCCTAATGTATCATTAGTTGGAGTTCAACTTTCCTTCATAGTCGAGCTTCACCAAAGCTCCAACATACCTTGTAGCTTCCAGACGGTTGCATCTTCTAGTAGCAAGATAAGCATATCCACGTGGCTACGTGGTCATCTTACTCATGCATACCCTTGCATCTTTATTGCACACCTCAGGAACATCAACCTCCTTACGAAACGCAATGTATGCGTAATTTTATAATCCGTAGTTTATGGATCCGCATCCTCACATCACATTATTCTCTACCTTTTCACGAATCATACCTCGATTCAAGCAGCAATAGCTATAAAATATCGGGTCAACATTCTATACCTTCACCACCATTGTCGAAACCTACACTTCTAAAGTGATCTCCCTTTCATAAGCTGGGTACTTATAATCCAGTTTCCACATTAATATGGTGCCGTTCTAACGTTGTCTATGGCCAATCCTCATAATTATTAGGTCCAGTGATTCAATGCAATAACAAACATCGTCATACCAAATCTCTCGACTATCGATCTTAAATCAGGATACCTTACCACTCCTCATATGTATCTGTGCAATCTAAATATAAGAATCTCTATATATGTTAATGTAAAGTATGATTAACGAAAAAAAACAATCTGGGTCAGGAAAGATGCGAGATAGTCAAAAGAAGAAAAGTATGTCAACATATGGTGGAAAGAAAATATTGATATAATAACGTGTAGAGTGAATGCACTGTAAAATATAATAGAATGAGAAATATAACTATGTATGTCTTATATACAAACTATTGAATGAATAATGAGAGTTATGAATAACAAATGATGAACAACATCTGTGTGTAATTAATCTTCAAGTAAACATGTAAAAATTTGAGACATGGTGCAATATTTATAATTGCATTAAACGATGGTATAAATGTGATGGGCATGTGATACAAAATTAAATTAGGGCCGACTGTGATAAAACAAACTGTAAAATGAAAGGAGAGTATACTAGACATATAGACAGAAGTTAATATGATTAGAATCAGTTGTAGTAAACAATGAGAGAATTATATAAATATGTATTATATTAAAAGAAGAAACAGAGGTTGTTTATGTCTATGACTATGTATAATATATAATCAGCTGCATGTGTGTGAATAAACAAGGATTTCTAACTGCGTCAACAACGACGCCATCAACTCCAGTTTCGACGGAAGCAACATGTGCTACAATCACCAATCGATATCTCCTAAGTCTTAGATCCGGCAGGGATCATGCAGGCCAGCCTTCAGCTCATTTCATTCATCACTCTTCACTTCCAAACACCCAATCCGGCACATACATGCCATAACTGAGAGTAAAGTGGATCGGGAGTTGTAGGAGAAATGAGACGGTTTGATATTGATATTGATTTTACAGGTGATCAGAAAGGATTTTCAGTCCTTTGGCAATCTGATTACTCTGATTTGGAACAAGAAGACCTACAAGGATTTTAAGTCCATTGCCAAGCCAGCCTTCTGTAGTTCTCGAGCAACTTAGCCGACTACAGCACGGGTGAACCTATAGCTATAGCCAAACCTTGTTTCTCTTCTATTCTATTATGTACAAATCATGCACAAAAGCAATGCAATCCTTTGTGCATAGAAGGAGAAGGATACAAATGCATAGGCCTAGTTGATATCCTTCGTCTTCCTCGAGATGGTTTGCTTGTTGAGTGGCAGCAATAATACGCTCCTCATCACCACTAATATGCTTGCTCGCGGTTTCACTTCGCATGCAGAGAGATACAATAGCGATAGGTGGTTACTTCATTCGGATGTATGACTCAATTGGTAGAGCACTGGGCCCTTAACATAATGGTCGCAGGTTCAAGTCCCGCTATGCCCATCCATTCTTCTTTCTTTCTTTCTTTGTGAGCCTAGCCTGGCCTCCTCTCGCATTCCATTCATTCCGTCTCATTCTGGACTAGTTACGGATAGGGGGACTCGAACCCCCACTCCCGCCCAAGATACGTGACCGATTAGGTCATTAGATCACATGACATTGCTTGCTTTCCCCTCTCCCTAGCCAGTTCGGTTAGGGGGACTCGAACCCCCACTCCCGCCCAAGATACGTGACCGATTAGGTCATTAGATCACATGACATTGCTTGCTTTCCCTCTCCCTAGCGGTTCGGTTCGGGACTGTATTGCATGCGATTAGTTGCTGCGGGATGCCGGTCTTTGCTATGCTCGTATCCGTATGTGGTAATAAAGAAACAACGTCTTCGCTGGCGCGGGACAAAGAACACATAAGCTAAGCTAAGCTAAGCTAAGCTAAGCTCCTGTCTCATGCATGTTGGTTGCTACGGCTCGTACGTACTCCGTCGGCTTGCTTCTTATCCTTCTTCTTCCTCTCATTAATGTTAATGAAATGACTAGATGTGTGTGTTAACCTTCAGGCCTGCTCTACGCCTTCTAGCCTCTAGATCGACCCGTATCCCTAATCGGTCCCTAGTTAGTCGGTCTACAGATCATGCATGGCCCCCACGCACGACCTCCCAGCACAGCCGAACACCAAATAGGATTCGAAGATAGATGCATGCCATGTGGCACCCACCCTTTCTTCTTTCTTCCTGCGGGGAGTCTTTCTTCCTGCGGGGGTGCCAAACATCGACGCGATGAGCAACGGAAAGGGTGGGATTTGAACCCACGATACCCAAGGGTACGCATCCTTAGCAGGGATGTGCTTTCGGCCACTCAGCCACCTTTCCTTTGAACCTGATGTGTCGTGCGTGGCTCACGTATAAAATGATCCGAAGCAGCCCGTTAGTGGTTCAAAACACTCTTCCAGGATAACACTTCAGATAGATGATTCAAGTTAGTTCCATCGCATCGTGGCGTGGAAAAGCAAATAGAGTAATGAGGTTCGACGAACCCAAAGACAAAGCATGGTGACCGGCATCTCTTGGTTCTCATCCTCCGATTCGGCTCGGCGCCAATCGAATACGTGAGTGAGAACAATTCAATAGGGCACGCACACGCAAGTGTCTGTCCCTTACGGGATTCGAACCCGTGTCTTCGACATGAAAAGACGATGTCCTAACCCCTAGACGAAAGGGACTCTGGCTGGTATCGACTAGACTATAATGATATTCTATATAATAGAATATCTATCACGCATCTATACACCGATCGATATTAGAGGATCTTGATATCTATCTTGATATCTCTATATCTTTATTGTTATCTAGAGAGAATGTTATTGGTAATGTCTATAGATAGTAGTGTATGCGGAAATAGCTCAACGGTGGAGCATAGCCTTGCCAAGGCTGAGGTTGAGGGTCCAAGTCCCTTTTTCCGCTCGTCCGGTCACCGCCTTCTTTCTTAAGGCTTTGGTGTTTCTCAGTCCAGTCATAGAAACGTGGAGCAGACAGATGGTAGAGGTGAGCCCAGTGAAAAAAGAGATTAGAATGGCTAAGGCTAAAACCAAACGAATCGATAATTTTACTCCGAATTCTGGACCTCAACATCCTGCTGCTTATGGTGTTTCATGATCAGCCTCATAAATGGATGGAGAACTGGTGGAACGTGCAGAACCACATATTGGATTACCCTACAGAGGCACAGACAAATCAATCGAGTATAAAACATATCTTTAAGCTTCACTTCATTCCGATTGTTTGGAGGGCAACCGGTTAGGTCACCGAAGAAGTTTCTTTCCTTATTCATATAGCAGCGAAGAGACTATGCATCCCCGAGGCTGTTAAACGGGGACGTGAATGCAAGGGATCAATCATCCTGTCGTCCCCCTCTCCTTTTCGCTTGCACTTCTTCGTGGTGGGTGTGCCGAGGATCCAAAGCGACCGAAGCTGGGCAATATGAGCAACTGCACCAACAACGACGCCATCAACTCCAGTTTCGACGGAAGCAACATGTGCTACAATCACCAATCGATATCTCCTAAGTCTTAGATCCGGCAGGGATCATGCAGGCCAGCCTTCATGCAGAGGGATCGGGCTACATGCATTCTAGGGATGGGGATGTGTATATATAGGCATGATAGGATGCCTCCAGCTTCTTCTAAGGGCCATTACGGGCCCACGTTCTTGTTATGGTATATATATAGGGTCCACCGAGGACCAATGTTATGCCTGCTTAGGTAGTATATGTTCAGCGTCGCTTTTGACAGATTATGGTCCTAAATTATGATCTCGTATGGTCTATATAGATATCTTTTATATCACCACCTAAGTCCGTTCAATCTTCCTTTAACTTTCCTTGTACTTAGCTATCTAATGCCAGTGCTGAGAAAAGCATAACTCCTTATGTTCCTTTCCACATAACGTTGTTCCATTAATTACTGTTCAACTTTCACTGAGTTATAAATTGCACATTACGCATCATTTTAAACTTGATCACCTTGAACATGACAACTTCTGTGTGGCTTATAATTTCGCGTTGCCTCTTCAAGGTGGGGAGACTTGCCTCCAACATGTCATGTGTTGGCCTAGAGCAAGAATAGTCTTCATGCTGAGGACAACATCATTTTCAAGGTGGGGAGAATGTGACGTTCCACATATTTATACGCCTTTTGGGTATAAATACATGACACGTCACTATGAATAATTAATGCTTAATCATTAATTATTAAGGTGGAAACCTAACCCTAAACCCTAATTTGATTTTAGGGCTTAACCTAATATTAAAAAGGCCTAAATATCAATTAATTAAGGATAACTAAGCTAGAACTGCCACCTGGCCCAAATTGATTGGGCAAGGTAGACCTGCCAACTTGGGACACCCAAATTGGGGCTTCCACCCCAATTTGCCCCAAATCAATTTGGGGGAATTGGTGGAGGAGAAGCTGCTGCTCACCTTGGTTCCAGCCATAAGGATGGAGAACCAGAGAGATAGCTATGATACCGGTTACTTTTAGCATAGCTTGTATTCTTTGACCCTTCTTTGAGTATATAGATGATTAGATTCTATTCTGTGATCTGCTTATGATGATGATGATGGATGTTTGTATCTGATTCTGTTTTCTCTTTCTGTTCATCCCGTGTTCTATTGGATTATAAGGGCGGTAGAGACCTAAAGGCTATCTAGATTTAGTGATGCTCCTAGCTAGAACCCCTTAAATCCCATTAAATGCGGCCTGTGCACAAGAGCCCACCTGGCTGTGGATGCTATGATGTGATTCAGCACCAAATAACGAGTATGATGGTGAATCAGGGATGGGGTCTTGCCTAGCGTGACTACAAGACTCCTATAGTGTGCTAGGCTTATAGCTGATCACTGAGAGGGCCGGGTATGGGTCTGACACTCCCTGGGTCGCAGTGACGTGCCTAATGCCTATATGGATGCCCTGGACTCAAACGGGCAGGTGAGCTGGCCTTTAGATTTAGGGGAATAAGTCGGGTACGGATGGGGGGGTCACTGATGTGGCACCTGTTCTCTAGCACACCCAGGAATCCATCATGCTCGGGGAGGGGACGCCTCTCTGACCTGCCTCATCGGACCAGGGAGATGTAACCCAGAGTAGTTCCATAGGGTGATTCCGTGGGATTGCATCTCCGGAAGGCTACAATCACGCCATAGCATATTTCAGCCTATCTGCAAAGTGTGCACAGGAGGGGCGGATGGAATGGACTACTCTAGCCATTGTTCTATACCAACCAACGCCATGTTATACCTCTGTCTGTTGTTATCTGGAGGCCTTGACCGTCAGTCGACCCCCTTGAGTCTGAGCCTGCACTACAAGAGGATGGGGGTATAGTGTCAACAATTGTGTCAAGAGGTAAATGTAATGACAATTTTGTGTCAAATGCTACTATCTTGACACAAAGTGCTCATGTTGTATCAAGAATGCGTCAAATCAGTAGTGTCAAATATTTCATCAAGGCAATGACCGTGTTTTTGTCAAATTTACATTGTAGTTTAATGTCAAATTTTTCATCTAAACAATGATATTTTTTTGTCAAATTTACAATGCAATTTAGGCATATTATTACTACAACTTTTAAGCAATGTTATAACTAAGTTGTGTTAACCTTTTCTCAAGACTTATGAAACAATGTCATCAAATTTTGTATCTAGTATTTCAATGAAATTGTGTGGACCGCTAAAATAGAGGTTCTAAAAGTGGAAATGACAATATAATTGTATCCATGCTAAAGAGATAACGTTCAATACTAACACATAATTATCAATTAATATTTATCATAGCAGTAATAGTAATAGAATTAACATGTTAATTAATCGTATGTAGACACATCAATCTGCTCCTTTAGATCATGCTCAATATCATCTATCTCATCATCGTCTAGATATAAATGAAGAGCCAAACCTCTAATTGCTTCTGAATGACCATGTGCATGTTCTGCCACTTCTTCATCTTCAATATAATCCTCATCATGAGTGCAGGGATGAATTGGCGAACTAAATGGAGATCGAAGCGCACAATTTGCTTCCATATCAACCTCATCTCTCATGACCTATTGGTCTTCGTGGACGTTAAAAAAACTATTCTATTCTATTCTATTCTATTCATTGGAAGTGTCGTTGGTGATGCTAGAAGAACATGTTCATTAGCATCATCCTCAACAGGAATAAATCCACCTTCAAGATGACCTTCTATTGAATAAGTACCAACATCCTTTATGTTTAAAGAGCTTTCTGAAATTTCTCTTTCTTCAAATCTAAAAGCATCTTCTATATCATCTAGACTTGGCTCATCAACATCATCAGCAGTATCCGCAACACCTCCACCATCATTAACATCATCATCACTGGAGAACTCTTCCATATTATTTTCAATTACAGAAAGATCGATTACACGTCGAGCCCTTGGTTGACAATGTACGATAATCCACCACTTTGTGTCATTAGAGTTCTCATGGATTGACTTGGAAAAACAAAAGGTTCTTTCATCTCAGCCAATACCTTTGAGGAATCTACTTTTGGAAATCCTGATGGATGACTCCTAACTGTTCTGCCACGACCTCTGTATACAACTTTGAACCATCGTGCCTTCAAGACATTTATATGAAAGCTACGATAATCCAATTCAATGATATCTGTTAAGATGCCCATGTAATCAAGGTTACTTTCCAAAAGGTTGCGGTCCCTATTGCTAGACTGACTTTTCTGTTCAAATTGTGAGCTGATTCCTGAATCAAATGTGACCATGTGTTTATCAACCGTGTTGATGCGAAAATGTTGGCCATAAGCCCACATTGAAGTGTAGAATCGCGCCTAGAACAAAATAACGATAATTAGAAATAATATTACAAAAGGAATGAAACTTAGCATCAAATATTTACCTTCCTACTACAACCAAGGGCAATCTCATAATCCTCATCTCGAATAACTTGGCCACGATCTCTGGCTTCATCCATATGAGCCAACAACCATGTGCTATCCATAACATTTGGCAAAATAGATTGTCTTGACCTTCTCTGTGCATCTTCCTTAGCGCTTTCAAACAAGTCCCCTCCATGGTTGTAAACTCGCAGTATTATTAATCACAAATGTGCTTACAGCAAGAAGCATTTCATCACTCAGACTTCGTTCTACTCCATTACCCTGTAATACCTCTGATGTGATCTCTTCAGATTCTTCTTTCTCCCACAATTTAGGGCCAGCAGGATGACATGAGGTAGTGACATCATTTAGGTGGAACAATGTTTCCTGTACAAGATGCCCTGCTGCCATGCATCCCTCTGGTTTTGCCATTTGACGGACAAAGCCCTTGAGCACCTTCATATAGCGCTCTAGAAAAAACATCCATCTACTAGGAGCAGGTCCAGCCAACCTTATCTCATTGGGGATATGCAATAGCAGATGCACCTGTGAGTGTAACTACATCATTAACAATATTTTTCATTGCTAAGAATATACATGATTACATAATATTTGCTTAATAGTTACCTGTAGATCAAAAAAGCTAGTGGGAAGTTCTTTTTCAATATCGCAAAGCAGCATAACCACTTCCTCCTCCATATTTGATATCTCAGACACTTCGATTTCTTTGGAAGAGACCCACCTTGCAAATTTACCCAATCGATATATAATGCTTCTTACTTGTGGAGCGTAGGAAGCTTTTGAAGTCTGTAAAATATCATGGAGTATTTAGATCTCCTTTTGCAACCTGGAGGAAGTCTGAACTAGTCAGATTTACTGCTGTGTATTCTCTGTTGTGCAGCATAATTTCATATTGTTTCTATATAAATAATGGGTACTTTTTATTTTGATTACCTTTCTTATCTCTAGTTTTGTAATATGCAGGAAGTATGCTATATTGACAGCGATTCAGACAAGGAAATGGTAAATATTTTCTTTCCTACTTAATATCACATTGCATAAAACTATTTGCTGAAAATTAATGTTTAACATTGTTGGCCATCTTCTCATTAAAATATTAAATGTGCCAATTAATGTCATATTTGTTGGCAGATTAGTTTTGTATAATAATGCGCTAGATTTCAACATTGAATTAATTTCACCAACACTGATACAGGGAGAATGCAGTGGAGAGAAAAATGACGGTTCTGAAGGCACCTCTGGTGATCCACAAGATGGAGATAATTTGGCCAATGAATAAGATCAGATTGTCTTGAAGTATTACTCATGTTTTTTGAGTATTTGACCTTATGAGCATCTCATTTGTAGAAATTTTACTGCTATGAATAAGAATATTTAACTTTCTGGTATATTTTGTCTCAATCTCGTGTACCTTGTCACAACGCACCGCAATAAGGAAATGTGATCTTGCTATTACACAAATTATAATACAATTTCAAAAGAGTTATAATGGTTGACACTATTAACAAAGTGCTTTGTGGAGTGGTTCTTTTCTTGTCCTAAAACCTGATCATTTTTTTGTTACTAGGTTGACATTTGCTTTGACAAAAAGCATGATGCACTAGTTGATGCAATATTTGGGGTAGGTTAGTCACAAGAGTTAATGCAATATTTAAATTGGGTAAACCACAAGCTTGATGGCAGCTAATTAATGGTTGATGAAACATATATGCCATGGTTGTTATTATCTCATTACAAGTTTGATGAAGTTTTGCCTCAATATGTACAATTACTTATTGCAATTGAGTTATAATATTGTTGAAAAAGTTGGTGATATTTGAATGTGATATTTGTTATAGTGCCCTTAGAACTATTGATGCTACCTTGAGACTAACTTGTTGCAATGATGTTGCAATTTCATTATAAAGGTGCCTCTGTGTCAGGAATTGCGGCAACTGAATGTGCCCCAATCTTGATATAACACTTGACGCCCGAGCGTCAACTTTGTGGCAAATGATCACGTCAGCTATAGTGTCAAAAATGTGACAACTTTTGGAGTCTAAGGAAATTGATTTGTGTCAAGATTTTTGACGTTATACTAGACGTTATTGGTACATTTCTCTTGTAGTGCTGGGGTAGAAGCCTTATTTATAATGCATTTCTATTCGTATTGATGATGATGGGCCACCCTTCGTGGTGGTATCTTCTTTATTAAAATGAGAAGGCATTGGTATTTGTTCCTGGAACACCGTGTGCAGACGCATGCGTCGTTCCTTTCCCGATTGCGGCTATTTTTGGTAGACACAGCTTGCCGGCATTCAATGCCAGTTTGAACTGGTTTGAAAATACTGAATGGAAAAAAATTCGATGCATACTGTCTTTCCTCCTACGATTTCTCGGTTCTCACTGCCTGCAAGTTCCTTTTTCCCCTCTATCATCTTGACGCTAACTGGGTAGTGTGATTCTTGAGCTGGCGCCTAACTGGGTCGTGATTCTTGAGCTAGATCGTCAAGAGTGCGTAAGGTTGGGATTGTATAACACAGCAAGTTTTCTCTTACGGCATTCCATCTACAAGCAACACTGCCCATTTTTTCATTATGGCATTTCATCTGCAAGTAACACTTCACATTTTTTTCATTTGACTAACATAAACGTTGAACAGATTTTTCTCTTCCTTAATACTTGGTGATCCGTCAAAGAGTAGGCAACAAGGGGGGAGGCTTCTACGGATTAGAGCGTTGGTGCAGATTAGAGCAGCTGGCTTTTATTATGTAATAACATACGGTATGATCCATTATTCCCAAACAAATGCATTATTTTCAATTTGGTTGGATGCGTTTAGGGTGTTGTTGGTAACAGATGTCCAGCATCTCGATATTGCCCAATAATAGTCCGGCCTTACCTTGTACATGGTTTTTTCTTCTGTTGGGCAAGTACCACCTCTAGAATTTTGGTTTTACCCAAATTCAATTTCGCTTTTTGCCATCATTCTTTTGTTGTCTGGAACTTTTTTCCCATAAACTCATGGAAGCTGGTTGCATAAGCTTTTCTCTCAGGCTGCACATTATCTTTCTGCTGCACGGGCTTTTCTCCCAGTCTGCACACACTGTACAGGCTTTTCTCTTTTCAAATTTTTATCTACTCTTAGGGATTCCATGGCTTTGGCATTTCTTAGTGATGGCATCCACTGTTCTTGGTATACTTGCAGCATCCAATCTTGCAGTCTTGGTTAACAAGGTGCCATACAACAATTCTCTAATACTTCTAAGAGCGGTTCTGCAGTAAGAATTATTATCTTAAGCATGTAAACAATGGGGTTCTGACAAGGGGAAGAAATTGTGCAATGCACAGGTGAGCGCCTTTGAGTTGCCATTTGGTTGTACAAAGCAACCAAAGTTTTTCACTATTCATTGTTTTTTGATGCAACCCATGGTGGAATAGGATAAAGCGTGACCATTTTATCTCACAGATAGGTGCTCATGCCAAGATAGGTGCTCATGCCAGATCTATTGGTAATCTCATGCTGGTAATTTCACGGCGGATCATGCAGGTAATCTCATTCACTATGTTTTTATTTTATCTTTGGCCATTTCTACCTCTTTCCCATTGTTTTGTTCTGTAGACTTGAGGATTGGCTATAGCCTCAAATGCTTTGTTTAAGGCCATAGCTTCATAGAAGAGGTTTATTAGCGTGAAAAGCTTTTACAATACAGATATTGTAAATAGCTTCAACCTTTTCTGTTTCTTTGTTACAGGAGTTCGGCAAATCTGGGATATGGCATCAAGCAAGGCATTGAGTCCCATCAACAAGTAAGTAAAACATAATAGTTTGCATTCCTTTTTGCTTCTTCTTGATGTTTTGCTTGAATCTTCTTGATTTTTGCTTCTACTTCATATTATTTGCTTTGCCAAATTCCATAACGCTTGGATTATTTTTATTGTAGGCATCGAGGCTATGTGTAGAGCGGGTATCTTACAGTTGTGGTACATGCAACCTCCTGCAAGCAAAATGAGTTTTTAAAGTTTTTATTTGGTTTACTTTTATCTTTTCCAATGTTTTAAGGGATAAGGTTGCTTACAAGGTTTAATTTTTTTCTTTTCCAATGTTTTAAGGGATATGATTGCTCACAAGTTGCACCACTTTACAAGCAAAACGAGTAAGGTGAATTTTTTTCTTAAGTTGTTAGCAATCTTAGTAAGAAATGTTTGATTGCCAGTCTTACCACTTTGCTATCTTTCATTTTTGTTTATTAATATTTTTATTCTGGTTTTCAGCTAATGAAGGTAATATGAATCAAACCAATGCTTAGTTTTTAACGACCTGTCAATGATATTAATTCAAGAACTGGATAACCCGGTGGATCGTCATTTGACAATCGTGAAGGTAATGTTTACTTTTTATAGGATTTATTTTGGTGCTATTGTTTCTTCAATCTGTAACCATTGTTCTCTTCTGAAATAACAAATGCAGCTCAAGATTTGGTACAACTGTTGATACATTAGCTGATTATGCATGCCGGAAATTTGGCTTTTCAATGCCCAAATATGGCTCTGTTACATATTTTAGTCTCCATTTAACTGCAGTTGCATGCTATGTTCTCCATGAAAGCTAAGGAGGAGATTTTGATTGGTGCCATCACTTTGCATTCTTTTTAATACAGACCAAAGTGGTTACACATGGTGCATTCATTTTTGTACGTGCTCCTTGCTCTGACTGCAATTAGAAAAATAGGCTTTCACTAACAACAAGGTCTGATAATGCACAGGTTTTGCACGGGTCAATCACATAAGCATTTGCATGTTTATTGATATTTGCTTTTGCTAAGGAAGAAGTTCAACCAAAAGTGGAAAAGGTAAAACTACTCTACTTGTTTTCCATAAACGTTGAATTTGAGTCCTCTGCAAAGTAGCAAAACAAACAGCTACTCTGGCATCCACACATTTTTTCTATTTGGCTTTTGAAAAAATGTAGGAAAAAAAGCATCATTGAAGATGTGCATCAAGGCATTTGCCCCTTTTTATTCCCAAAAGGCTCATATGAACAACATTGTTGCCTTCATTAATAGGAAGCCATCTACGTAAATACCACAGCACAATAGCACAACCCCACAGACACATGACAACACCACAGTAAATAGAAGCGCCAGCATTAAGATCGTAAGATGCATAAGCAAGTAAAGATGATATCTATATAGTTGGCCTATTTTTCGCCTTCATAATTTTACATTGGATCCTAAAAATGCTGCACCATGTGTATCTAATAGCTTTGTTTATATTTCTCTCCATTCGTTTCGATAATGCACATGCGCATTGTCAAATTGGAAGTATTGCAAATGCCAGGTTATTACCAGCTGCAAAGCAAATATTGCATATGCCAGGTCTTCATGAGATGAGAACATTGTAGATAAGGTAAGAAAATTGTAGATGAGAACATTGTAGATGATGGATCATGCAGTTTTATTTGACAAGTAGGATTTCAGTGGAATATGCTTAAGGTATTTGCATCATTTGTGATTTATGGTGTAGCTGTAGCAGAACTCGCAAAGGCATCTGAAATTACGAGAGCCACACATGTTTGCATTGTCAAGCTTTTAAAAGCTCTTAATTTGCAGTTTAAGTAGTCTCTTTAGTGGTTTTGAAATATTAGCTGTCCAAATATTGCTAGAATAGGGCAAGGTCTCTCAAGTGTTTCTGTACGTAGCACTCTAAATTAGCAAAGTGTGGAACCTACTTACATTAAATTGTGTCTTGGCACTACAAGAAAAACTAATGCATGTAGGAATGGTATATTTATACCCTAAATTAGATTTGTGCTACTTTGAAAGTATTGTAGTCCAATGTAGAAAAACAATATTGAAGGAGAATTGAGAACTTGCAGCTTGCAACCACTAACTGTGGAAACATACGAAAGATGCATGTTATATACTAGAAAAAGTTTGGATGCTATAATGCTAAAATATTTTAAGTGTTGTCCATGCCCTATATGATGTTATTTTGCTGCTGGGTATTTTAGTTATTCATTGCATGTTCATCGCATATCATGTATACATGTTGAATATGCACATTTGTCCAACCATTTGATTTAGTTATGACTTGCTTCTTATGTTCAGTTTAAATAATTTACACATCTTTTTCTGGAATGGGTGCAAAATGTATTAGCATTTTGCGAGTGGTCCACGTTATAAAAATGTTGTAGATCACTCACACCTCATTTTGGAGCACTTAGTGATGATCACAAATAATCAATTTTTTGCCATGGATTTCAAAGCATTGTTTAAATTATTCGACAGATTATATATTGCATTGTTTAAATAGGAGTACGTTAAATCTTGACCTTTTATATAAGATAGCTTAAACATTTTAGATATTACTTCCATGTAAGATTGTACATAGCAAAAAGTTGAATAAGTCCCCATTAAGGTTTGAAGCTAAAAGACAAAGGTGATATTAATAACCTACAATAAACCAAAAAGATTTTGTGGGTGAAGTGTATATTGAGGTTTCATTGAGTAAAGCTATAATTTGTAAAACTACTTAAATGTAGCATTTCTAAATAGATGCTATTTAGATAAATGCTATTCAACTTTTGTTTATATGTGTTATCTTTTTTGCTAAAGCTCGGCAATGAATTTTTTTGTGAAAGTCGATAGATAATTATTGTACATGGAAATTGGATGAAGCTCTCCATCTGCATGTTCAGCATATGTTGAAAGTGTCCTAGAGGTACATGCCCAAGGTTGCCAAGGTTTGTACTAAGCTATTCCTAAGCTTAGATATACATTTTTGTTTTTATCTTTGAATATCAAGGTTTATTTACTTTTCTACTTATTCAAGTAAGATTCATGTGAGCAATTCATCAATTACTATCGCACATGAAATGTACATAATCAAATGCCTTCCTCCATGTGTATCTCTATACTTGGTAGAAACGTTGAGCATCCTTGGATACATGTCTTTTGGGTTTAGGATTTAGTTCAAATAATAGTCGACATTGATTTAGGGTTTAGGTTCAGGGTTGAAGGGTTTAAGATTTTGGGTTTTTTTAGGGGTTTCTTCAGGTTTTGGGTTCTAAGGGTTTGGGATTTATGTAGTTTAGGTTATGGGGAGCAAACAAGATTGGATGGATTTGCTCAAACCAGGTGTCCCCTTTGATCGCGAGGTCAGAGTGTGCATCCAACTATTCCAGGGAATCATTTGAGCAATCCTGGGAAAAGCGCTTGCATCCCATAGATACTACATACAGAAGGAGATAGAAGATATCTCTTTATCTTTGTCGTTTAATCCCAAAATTCAAGAACATCGGATCTCTGGCCAGAGAATGTCCTCCCTTTGCCTTGATGAGGGGCAAGATAACAAAGGGGCTAAGGAACTCGATTACACTAACTATTCAACACGTCCATGACTAATGCCCGGCATCGCCGGGCACACGTTTCTAGTATTATTTATTTGTATTATTGCCAGGTGCTAACATGTATGTACGCCTCCGCTATATAGGATTCCCATAGAAGGCGTGGGATGAATGACACCTCCGTGTCCTTTACCCGGACACTTGCCCATCACAAGTGGTCCGAGTTAGACAGAGGGCCTTTCTATGGTGGAATAGTCGCCATGGAAGAGGGGATCTCCCATATTTATACGATGGGAGCATCGTATAGGTTCGGGGAGCGTCACAGTAGAGTTACTTGGAAAGATGTGTTCGAGTGAGCCATTTGGAAACGTCCATAAACCAAAGATATGTGCAAGGAATAGATAGGTCCACCATGTAACGATATGCAAAGAAATGGCATGTGTACAGGCTGCTGATTGTTCAATATTCTAATATTTCCAGCATCTCTCGCTCAGCAAGTACAATTTAATATCCCTACTTGCCTTTTAGCTAACTCTAGCTTGGACACCGATTGTGAGCATATCTGCCTGTTGTGCATTTGTGGGAATATGCTTTACTTCTATTTCACCGTTTTCAACTTCGTTCCTTATGAAATGGTGGTATCTCTATGTGCTTCATCCTAGAGTGGCAAGTAGAATTCTCACCGCGTCACTACATCACTTTTATGATCAAAATAAGGTAGAATATCCTTGTTATCTGTGTGGCTTAGTTCACCATTCTGATGCCACCAAGGAGACTGCCATATACTTCGCTTTTGCACTTGACGTGGCTACACATTCTTGTTTTTTGCTTACCTACATTGGTTGCGTTTTCGATTTTACAAACATACCCATTGCTGTCAAGCCTGAACCCAGTTGGGCAGTGGACTTGTGCCCAAAGATCTATTTTTGTGATTACTTCAGTTATATTTGATAGAGTTGTTAAGCTTTGCAGGAAAGAAGACAATTCGCATCAATAAGATTAGTAAGAATTTTTTTTTTTTTTTATGTCTATATCATTAGAGCCAAAGGTAGGAAGGTTGGATGCTTTGGCACAAGAATTTATAAATTGTAAATCGTATTATTCAAGACATTTAGCCCCTTAGGCATCTACGACAAAAGATTATAAGTCTAGTATACGCTCATTCTAGAGCACACACTAGTTCTTGCAACTATAGGTCTCGAGTTCGAGGCTGCCCAGAATCGCACTCTGAACTATTGGGTGTCAAAACCCACAGACGCCATGTAAAGTGGTTGGGGGCAAGGCCCTCTGAGCAATGTAGTGTGGAGTATGGTCACATGTCCAGTTGGATGCTGCCTAGTGGCATGACGTTAAAATACTATATATCTATCTATCTATCTATCTTTCCACACTTCTTACAAACTCACTTCTCTTTCTTTCTACACTTCTTACAAACTCAAACTATGAGCAGGAAGATCAAACAACTCCTTCAAGATAATGTAAATTCCTTGCTTGACTCTTATGTATTCATAAAAGTAACATTCTAGTAGAGCATGTCTTTTTTGTATTCAACTTTGGGTCTAAACAACCAAGATAAAATCTCTCTTTTCAGACTAACTCATCCATTCTACCAGTCTGAATATATAAAGTATGAAATGACAATCTAAGCTGTGAAATTGTCATTCATTTCTTTCTGCTAATATGAGAGGCTAAGTAAGCTTGATCAGTATAAGCATTTAGGTCTTTTATCTCTTTTAGATAGGACATTTTCTTCCTGGCTCCATATACATTCAACTGCCATAATGTTTTAACTATTATATGTACATTAAACTTTGTGGATATTGCCCATATCCCATGTCCAAGCCATCTAGCTGCCCATCTTCTTATATCCGCATGACACGCTCTTTCTTTTGACTATTCTAATGCCAATCGAGGCTTCAACAAGGAGCATGCAATACGGTGTTTGAGATTTCACACACACAATATTCCCAAAGGAGGAATCGCTTTCGAATTTTTTTCAATCTTTTGCAAGCATTTCTTGAAGAGTCCAGGGCCAGATTGGGCTGCCATAGAATATTATCGACTTAACTTATATAATTGTATATATATAGTAAGAGATATAATGGGCTATGCATGAGTAAAAAAAAAAAAAAAAATTGCCCCTTCAATAGCAATTGTTTTGTAAAAGATGAACTCCGTTGTAAGTAAAAGGATGCAGTGGAACTACTTAGAAAATGAAACTTAGAAAATGGATCATGGAATATGAAACAACATATTTTTCTTTTTCTGTAGAAAAACATGGAATGCGAACGTTCATACTAGCCATCAATCCTATTAAGAATAATAATGGATGTATAGAATCATTTTAAGAATAATAATGAATGTATAGACCTATCGACATATGATCATGTGCTTGAAAAATGCCAAGACTATAAAACAAACCACACCACTAGTTTTAGCTTCCTATTCCCTTGTTATTCGCTTGAGAGCATTTGGTGTACGAAACGATTGTGATGAAATCATAATGAAGAGGGACATCAATAAGTTCAAAGAATGGGAGTTGAACCCACTATGGTATCATAAAATTTATAGAGCTAACAGAACAAGGCTACACTCATAATCGATATTTATCAAAGAGTAATGGAGACACATTTTGTTCCATAACATGTCAACGAAACAATGACATGGCTACATTAAAACTCATGGTATTGAACCATGATTACAAACCATTGACCATTTTTCACTACAAATCCAAGAGCAAATATGCCAAGAACCTTAAAACAAATGGAAGTTGATTGCCTTGGAGAAAAGGGAACATCAAAAATTGCACACAGTTTTAGAAACCCTAGGTGCTTTTTGACACCAGAGAAAAGGTAAGCCTCTCATATAAAAAGACATGTACGGCCACAGTGTTAAGTAAAAAAAAGGGCTCAACATGCATGTATTGCATGGATGCATGCACTGCATGCATGCATTGTGCGCATGTAATGCATGCACATCTGCATGCCAAAACCATAGGTTAAGAGTGCAAACTAATTAGAAATACACCTATGGGTCAACTAAACAAGGAAAAACAGAAGCAGGATGATAGAATGAAAAAGGGCAAATCTCAAGTGACCTGTTGGCATTGTTGGCAAAAAGGCCATTATAGAAATCAGTGTCCATATAAAAGACTATTATAGAATTCAAGTTCTAGTTCTACGTCTACTTCTACTGCTATTGCTACTTCTGAAAGCTCTGCCAATGCAATTTGTGATGCAACAATTTTGTCCTCTATGTTTATCAATGAATACCTTGATTATGCAATCAAAGATTAGTCACTTTTTTATTCAAATTACATGACGGATTCTGGTGCTTCTTGTCATCTAACAGGATCATCTAGGTATCTTTCTAATCCAAAAAAAGATCACTCTGTTTTGGTGGCTATGGGGAATGGAAATGTGTGTAAGTCTCAAGCTAAAAGAGCCGTAGATTTTAAATCTTCAATGGAAATTCTTCATGCTCCTAATGTTGGTCATCTTCCAGAACTTAATACTAATCTTTTATTTGCTTCTACATTTAATAAAGAGCACAAACATGTAATCTTTGGGAATTGTAAGATGTATCTTACCGAGAAGGGCCCATTTGATTTATCAAAGCCAAACAATTCAAAATCCTTGGTATAGGGCACATGAGTCGTGCCGGTCTATATACTTTAGTGCAGATTCAGAAACTATGTCCTATGGCTCTAACCTTATTGCACCAAAAGAGCATCTAGGGCATGCTAGATTTGGTCATATTGGTGGTCAAGCTTTGGGTGAGTTTTTTAGACTAAAAATGGTACTAGGAATTCCTACATTGAAGTCTCATGCATTAGTGTGGGAAGCATGTCACAAAGATAAAGATGAATTTTTACGTCCACGGGAACCCAACGGGTTATGGGACGGTACATCGGTACATCTAAAACCTGGGGACTAGGCCCCATCACCAAACACAATAACCAAATATTAAAAGGCTACCAAGAATAAGATAAGATAATGCTAATGCTAGTGGTAAATTTATGCTATTTAAGGTAAATAGTCTTATGCGCCATATCCAACACATGCATCTTAGAGTGCAGAAGTTCCTTTGGACTTGTTGCATTCTGACCTATATTGTATGCCCACGTTATTTCTTGGTGTTCGTTGATGATTGCGCTCGCTTCACTTGAGTGTTTTGGTTAAAAACTAAGGATCGAATTTTTCTTACCTTTAAGCAGTCTCATATTCTTATTGAAAAACAGTTGAGCAGATTTCTCGGAGCTCTTCATACTGATAATGGCATCAATAATGCATTTGATGACTATTGTCATGCTTATTAGATGAGATTTAATTGAGCCATATGCACATTCTCGGAATGTGATACCTGAAAGACGAAATAGGTTGCAGAACTTGGTCAGATCCATGCTTTTCAATAACCATTTAGCTCCATCTTTTTTGGGGGAAGCTTTGCAGACTGCAGCATATATTGGTAATAAGGCTCTAACAGTAGCTTTGAGCAATAAAACCTTATGAGGCTTTGTGTGGAAGCAACCTAGATGTGCAAGATTTACGATTCTTTGGGTGTCTGGCTTATACAGCTATTTCCATGGAGATTTTGACGAAAAAAGGGAAACTATCTGAAAGGACAACTAAGTGTATTTTTGTGGGTTATCCATCTCAACATAAAGGCTAGAAATTATATGATTCTAAGTTTCACCAAGTATTTGTCTCGAGGAGTGTTCAGATTGTTGAAAACAAAAAATACCATGATAAACACGATTCTGACCACAGTCAATTTGAGCAGGAGCTTATTAATCATCTTTTCCAATATCTTGAGCCTTCCCCTTCAAGTACTATTTTTGCAGCAAGTTCTTCTGTTGTTTCAGTATCTCAAAACAATTCAAAAAGTAAGACTTCTACCATTACTGTTAGACCACTACCGTTATTCCTATGGACACTGTTCTTGAGGATTCATCGTTACAGTCCTCCATTAATTATGGAGAGTCAAATGATCTCTTGGATGATGCTTATGACTTGGATAATATTTTTGAACATTGGCCCATTCATTTACATGATGAGTACGCACCTAATTCAAATTCTGCAGCTCCAAATCTCTTTGTACCTTTTGATCCTCAGTGACCATTGCAAAGATCAGGAAGAATAGTTGGTTTCGCTCCCGAGGTTGCTGAATTTTGTAAGTATGCTCTTATGGCTACAGCCTATGAGCATAACGATCCTCAGACCTTCAAGGAAGCAGCAGGTTTGCAACAATGGGATGACGCCATGAAAGAAGAGTTTTCTATGCCTCTGAAACAAGGTACCTGGGAATTGGTGCCTAGACCGAAGGGTCAGCATACAGGACCAAGTTTCATGCAGATGGCAGCATTGCTAAATGTAAGGCTAGGTTAATGGCCAAAGGATACAATCATAAGTTTGGTCTTGATTATGCGGAAGTATTTGCACCAACGGCTCATATGTCTATCGTACGAGCTATGATTGCTCTTACAGTTAGCTTTATTTCAAAAGTGTTTTTCTTAGTGGTGATTTATATGAGCTCATTTACATGGAATAGCCAGCAGGATTTATCAATCAAGGAAATGAGCATCTTGTTTGCAAACTGAAAAGGAGTGTTTATGGCTTGAAACAAGCCCCAAGGTGTTGGCATGAGAAGATAAACTTATTTCTTCTCGCTCAAGGATTTATTAGGTCCAGGGCAGATCCTAGTTTATGTTATAAAATAGATGGTGATCAAATATGCATTTTAACTCTATATGTGGAAGACACTATCATTATGGATAATGCATTTCATTTTATTGCTAATATCAAAGAAGAGATGCAGCCTACTTTAGAGTAACAGAGTTAGGACTGTTGCACTTTTGTCTTGACATTGAGGTTTGGCAGCATCCTACCTTTATTCAACTTACTCAAAGCAAATACATCAAAGATTTGTTGGCTGGTTTCTTCATGCAGGATTGTAAGTCTGCTATTACACCTTGTGAGCATAGTCTCAAGTTAGTCTTGGATCCTAACGATGAATTGTATGATGCCAAACTGTATAGATAGCTGGCTGGTTCCTTAAAATATCTAACCATCACGAGGCCAGATAAAACATTTGTTGTTGGGCAAGTCAGCAGGTTTATGCAAATTCCTACTCAGCTTCATTGGCGAGCAGCCAAAAGGATTCTGGCCTACTTAAAGGGAACTATCACTGAAGGTCTCATCTATCATAAGAAAGATCATCCTACTCTTTCCTTTTACACTGATGCAGATCATGCAGGTAATGATGCTGGTCTCAGAAAATCTACAACAGGGTATGTTTCCTTCTTTGCCGCTAGTTTAATTACTTGGATATCGAGGAAACAAACTACTGTTAGCTTAAGTAGAGGCTGAGCTTAAAGCACTGTATATTGGTAGTAGACAAGAAATGCTATGGCTGCTGCACTTATTTCAGGATCTTCAGTTACCTATTACATCAGCCAAGATTTTTGTGGGCAATTCAGGTGCTGTAGATTTGATAAAAGGCTATGAGTTTCATCCAGA
This sequence comes from Isoetes taiwanensis, assembly GCA_021234155.1. Classification (NCBI taxonomy): domain Eukaryota; kingdom Viridiplantae; phylum Streptophyta; class Lycopodiopsida; order Isoetales; family Isoetaceae; genus Isoetes; species Isoetes taiwanensis. Next base: position 1,837,828 of record JAJEKV010000063.1, read on the forward strand.
CACTAAGCATTTACATCTGAAAGTATGCTTTATTCGAGGAGTACTCAATCATGTTCTCTATTTAGTTTAGTTTCAGCAGGAGTGTTGGGAGTTAGAAACCTTCACTCTAACCTAACCCTAAATAATACTTGTGTGGCTGAGATGATGCCATGGCATCACATGCCACATCATCACTAATGACTACATAAGTCATTACTTGTAATGTAACTTTTGCCTAGTTTTTCTCATCTGGACCCATCTGGGTGTGTTGTAAAGTGTCACATGTCCGATAGGACGCTGCCTTGTGGCGTGACGTTAAAATCTCTTCTTCTTCTTCTTCTTCTCATAAAACAATTTGTCCACTTGGCGCACTCGTCTATTTCCAAGTCTTCCAAATTTGTTCACAAATAACTAGTAAAAATGTAAATTAAGCATTGGATCGTAATGCCTTCTATATAATATTTAGAAAAGATACTCACTTTATCTTACAATCTAATATTTAAGAAAGATACTCACTTTATCTTACAATATGTAACTTCTTGGCTCAATCTTTTGGATTCTCAAATACAGAAACAGACCAACGCAATTTACCAAGTGCTTGTATTAATTATTCTTGCGTTTAACACAATTTACCAAGTGCTTGTATTAATTATTCTTGCGTTAACATTCTGAACCAACATTAGAAAGGAGACTAATTATTCTTGCGCTAACATTCTGAACCAACATTAGAAAGGAGAATTTGTTATCTACAAACAGCAAGCTGCACAATACAGGTGATTGAAGTGCATGATGGGCTTAACTCAACTTGTGTGTCATTGCTCCCATCAATCTAAACCAATTTGCAACTACATTTCTGATATCTTGGTTCATTATACTGCTGAATGATTCAATTACCTTAGAAATCGATTTGGTTAAAAATGGTTTTCATAACCCCAAAGATGGACATAAAACTTTCTTTGATGTACAACCTGGATACTAAAGACTGATACTTTACTTCTTTACTATGCTTGGTAAGGCCCTTCCCCTTTGGATGTCTCAATATCTCTTTCAAAAGTTATATGCTACAGCAAGATAGATGGAAGTTCTCAAAACTCCTAGCTGCCAGAAATACATGGCCATTTGGAAAGCATTGCAAGGCTGAATGGCATTTGCAAAGCATTCTCCATATGGTATCTAATCATTTAGCATGGTCATCAAGAGATAATTGCCGTCATCCATTTGTTCCTGAACTAGATCCATCTGTGTAGCATCCTTTGGCATGGAAGGAACTTCACGGCTATCATGTGCCTTTCCCTATAAAAAGTTGACAAGCAAAATGTTAAATGCATGCATCTCAAAGGCCTTTTGGAACAGAGCAGTGACTTGACAAGCCTACCTTCCTCAAAGAATAAAAGAAATAATGGAATAGATCTCCAAAAGTAAAGTATTCCATAGACCATGTAAATTGTCGCGCTTCAAAAAAGGGTCTCCTAAAATGTGGCTGCAATAAGTTCAGATAACCTTATTCTGAAACAAACTTTTCTTATAAATTAAAGGGAAGATATCTACCAACCTGACCAAACGTTATAGAAATGAAAATACCATTCCTTGTCAAAACTCTGTGTACTTCCTGTAGCATTGCAAATACTTTCTTTTTGGCCTCCAGTTTTGGATCCCATGGATCACCACTATCCACAAAAAGTACATCCTTAAGCAAACCAGAGAAGAAGAATTAACATAAAGCTAGAAATATAGACAATATGTATTGCATATATATTCATACTTTTCGTCCCTTAATTGCTTCTTTCTAAAGTAACTCAAGTAAAATTAATGTGAAAAGCAGGAGACTAAAATGTTTCTCAGCTAATGCAGCCATAATGATTTTATTTCCAACTGCTCTAATTAACCATATTCTTTTTGCATGATGCTGCCACGGGGCAAATTAAAGAAACAAACTTTTACCATCACCCCCTTCTCGATTATAACATCAAAACTACAATCTTCAAATGGTAAATTGGTTACATCAGCAACGCCCAACTTAATGCCTGCATCACACGTTAAATCTTAATCAATACTATGGCAAAATGAATATAGGACAAACATCAAGACACTGACCATCATATCCCCCAGCTATGCATCTCTTTTTCTTCTGTTCAATGGCAACTTCAGAGAGATCTGTACATGTCATTTGAGTAAAACCATCCCCATACATCTCTTCACCCATGGTAGAATTTCCACATCCCAGCTCTAAAACCTAAACGAACAGGTCCCAATAAGACATGTCTCAGATCAGAATACAAAAGAAATTTTACCCTGTCACTTTTGTTCACGTGCTGGAGCACAAGATGGCGGAACTGCGAATAATCTTTGAACCATTCGTAATGCTTCTCGTGGGCGAACCTCCCATCCCTAAACTTCTTTATGTCAGCACAGATAAACCCTAAACTTGAGAGTAAATTTCTACAATTGAAGGTAGCTTACACTAACCAGTAAGAAGGCTGAAGGTAGAGCCGAACATCGTCAGGTAATGCATGATCTCGATTCTTGACGGCCGGATCCTCCATTCTGAACTACATCACATGTTCACCTCGTCTTTGTATCGCGTCCATCTGAACCGTTGTATTCCATTCCACCATAATATAGAAATTGTCCATAAATTGTCCATAGGTTTTGTTATGATTTGTAATCAAATGCTTATTGCTATTTGTTGCTGTCCTTTGGATCTGAGCATATATATCAGAATATTCTAAATCCAGGCTGACAGTCAATTGGAAGCTTAAAAAGACACAAAAATTTGACTAGAATACAAAGAAAACCATAATCTTTATTTATTCATATAAGAATTAAAAGGCACATTCACATTTGTACTTCCGTACTATTGCACCTACACCACACTCATAGCGCTGCTCCTATGTCAACGTAAACCCACATAAACATCCCAAACTCATATAAACAACACACAGAACAAAATATCCACGTCTCATGTCTCTTTTCCAGGTCCTCCCTTCAGCCCCCATCCCACGCTGATGGCGTCGCCTCAAGCTCTGTATCTCCAACAGCTCTCGCATCATCAGGCCTCTTGTCATATTCACCTGCATTCGAAGCATACCTCTTTCCCTCTGAGATGCATGCAGTTCCTCCAAGTCAACCTCTGTACATAATCTAGAAGTTGACCCAGACAGTGCCGCACATTCCTAACAGCTATAGAAACGGTACAACATCAATTCTAAATCCGTCAAGTGCTAAGCTATATGTCCCTTATGTATGTCAAGAGGATTCTTCTAATGATTGTGGCAGCATTGCCACCATCTTCGCTACTCTCATCAATGATTATGAATTTTGGAGCACCGACAAGACGGTTTTGCTGCTCCACATTGCTTACACCAGTTTGTACAAATTCTACAAGAATACAACAAGAGAATGACAATCAGATATTGAAATAACAGATGCAAGCTTTAAGCTATGGCTAAAATAAGAGCAGTGTTTTGCATGCACTACGAAAAACCTAAGCTGCATCCATAGTTTCATCACAAATATCTAAAGGAATAAAATCACTAAAAGGCTCGGGTATAACAGGAGAGCGCCCTTCAAATCCATAGTCAGCCACTGTGAAGTCATCCTCACTACTTTCCTTCCCTTCACTCACTATTTCCTCCTCATAAATGCCAGCCGCATCCCAATATCTCTTCCTTCTTCGACCAACACGTTCAATGGGTACAATTCCTGGCTGCAACCAAAAAAGAGCCATCTTAACATCTTTATATCTGCACGACTCTGGGTTCAATATTATATTCCACCAAAGAAATGAAAGCGGTATTCAAAAGGAACACCCAAGCGCTGGACAAATTCATTTTTCATGTGTGCAACATATTCCTCACAGTTGTTATGAAGGCGCAGTCTTTTGCCGCTTTCCAAAATAGACCACAAAATGTTTCAATTTTTGCTCAAATTCTTATTATCCAGAGTAACTAGATGCTTAATATCACATGCAAATGTAAGTCCTTGCCTATATGAATTTGCCACTACGTGACATTATGCAAATGTACTTTAAAATGAATCTTTCCCATATCCTTTAACAATGTCCTATCATGCCTTCGAAATAGTGGAACTTGGTATCACGCAACACCTTGCACATTATAATAGCTCATGGCGGCTTCCACATATTCTATCCTAGATGGAATTTAATCTTAACATTCATGCTTGAGAGTGTCTTTGCATCTAAGCGAAAAATGCATTGCAGATGCAAGTTATCCGAATTGGAGCCCCTCTCGAGGGCCACAATTGGCAGTGCAACTTAACAAATTGTATCATTTGATCATACAAGCTCTCATTAATATCGCATCCAGTCATTATGATAGAAGCATCTAGAAGAGTTAGCATCTCAATATGCCTCCTCTCCTGTCCCGCCTCCAATGTCACAACCTAAATGCTCTTCCATCATACTTGTCCTCTTCCCTAATCTCACCCACCACCTCTTCGCGTCCATGTCCGCGACCACGACCATGCCTTCTTGTCACACACTTACAACTATTGATGCCTATACAAGCTTCATCTGCATTCACCCAATAGGAATTGTTTCCTTTGCCACTTGCTGAGAACGTACAGGTACTCCAATCCTCCGCAGAGCAAAGAACATCATCAACAACCTTCCTGCTTCTTCCTCTTCCTCGGCCACTACTTGTATTCTTCTTAACTCCACTCTATGGGTAAACGCACGTAGCTGGGGGGCATTTTTGCGAAATCCAAGCATAGCACCAGCACCCCCTAGGGCCTTCTGGAGAAAGGTCTTGAGTAAGCCTGCACAGCCCACATGAAATATTACCCCAGAACAATGGGTGAGATACTTGCATCAGCTGTATGACCCAATGGGAAGCCGGGCAAAGCGATACCTCATGACAGGCCTAGCAGCGGTCATTCTTGAAGGGATGTCATAATGGGCCCGCAACGCGCTAAGCTCCGGGAAGGCGGTGATTTGGATGGTATGTGCAGAAGCTTCTCAAGTGGGTCGGCCCCCCAATCGTCTTGGGTTCTCACAACACTCTTCAACAGGGCATTGCAAGAAGGCTTCCCCCCCGGCACTGGACTACCAGTAGAGTTGTGCCCATATACAAAGCAAGGGACCCCACATTGACCAACTATCGTACCATTATGGTGGTTTCGTCTTTGCCAAGTTGCTTAGGGATTCTTGAGCGGCGACACTTTGGGCAGAGGATGGAGAAGTCTTGCGGGCTTCACGCAGGCAGGCTTCCGCCCTGCATTCTACTATTGACCATATCTTCACTCTGCGAACACTCATAGAGGATAGCGGAATCAGCGCCCGGAGAACTGTATTGTTGCTTTGTGGATTTCGCAAAGGCTTTTGACACGATTGCCTCGGAATAAGTTGTGGGACGATTGAGGCGGTGAAGACCCCGTCGACTTGCAGAATGCTATATCTGCACTATGAGGCTTGCTCCGGTCGTCTCACTTTGTCGGGGAGCTTCGTTGTTAGTAGCATTGGGGTGCGCCAGGGCTGCCCCTTATCCCCGACGCTCTTCGGTTTGTACATTGACCAGCTAGAAGAATGGCTAGCCGAAAGCACGGGGGGGGAGAGGAGGCCGGTTGATGCACCACATAATCCAAAGAACTCATATATGCCGATGATGTTGACCTCGCCGCATATACCCTGAGGACATGCCCGCCACCGGATGCTTTGGACACTTTTTGCCGATTCACTGGCATGAGAGTTAACTTGGCCAAGACGAGGGTGCTGCTTTGGTCCCATCATCCCGCACCCACTCCTTCCTTCATTCACTTACCGGGGGCGGGTAGTGGAGGTGGCTCGATCTTATAAGTATTTGGGCATTGAGTTCTCTACTACCACACTTTGGGATGCATCCATCGTTACGGGTCACTGCAGTCGGAAAGCCCGTATGCAATGCAAAACTTGATCACAAAGGCGAGTTTGTATGCATGGGGTCACCAGGCACACTTGTTCGGGGCCTTGGTTGAACCGGTCCTCTCCTCTATGGGGCGAAGTGTGGGGGCCGGTGATATCCCTCACCACTTGGAACGATCTAGAGCGATCTGAAGGCCTTCTTGGCCGGCACCTTTGGGAGTGAAATCCACGGTCCCATATCGGATCTTGCTCGGAGAGGCGGGCTTCCTTCCATTCTGAGAGGGGCTTTGACCGAACGTCACATTATTTACTTCGAGAAAGTGGTGGCTATGGATGAAGCCCGGCTGCCCAACCTTGCTTTGGCGGTGGCGATGGGCCCGTGGCGACTCAAATCTGGCTGGAAAGACAAGCAAGCCCGGTGGTTTCGCGATGGAATGTGTGCAGGCAATGCAGATGTGGACCGGTGCATACACCGAAGGAACGCACGCCTTGAAGCAATGCGGATGCTTGCTTCATGGCCAAGCTTTGGGATCTGAGGCCCCGGTCACATGTCAAGGTGGCAAATTATCGACAAGCGAGGTTAATCCCATGCTCACAGGGGGCCCCCCACCACTACTGCGCACCCATCTACCCATGAAAAGCGCGGGGTGATTGCTTCCATTCGCGATAGGTGCACACCACCTCCGCATTGAGGCAGGGGAGATGGATTCGGGGAGCAGCGTGAGGGCAGAGTCGCCGTCGGTCTTTGTCAGCAGGCGCCATTGAGGATGAAAGTCACGCCCTCAGGGCTGTCCGTCAGACGAGCATATCCGGGCTCTCGTATATGCTCGGTTAGTTGTGCCCCATCGGGCCACGCATGAGCTCTTGAGCACCGACCTCTGTAGGCTTGTTGGGATCATTACCTACGGGAGGTAATGGATCTGCGGACTTCAGTTATGCCCCCGGTAGACATTAACCTCAATTTGTACTTGTGATTATGTATATAATGCGGTATGTCAACATCCTTATTGCTACTAAGGTTTTTCCCGAAAACCCGCCCGGGCGGGGGTTTTTTAATCCTGGTAGTAATACGCCTGCTGCTCTCTCTTTGTACTTGGGTCCCATAGGCCAGTTGGTCTCCGTGGACGATAAAATCATATTCTATTCTATTCTATTCCTAATAAATCTTTTTTTATTTTATCTTTTTTTTTAGAAATCCGTTTGGGCTGAAATTTTTTATTCTAAGGCGAAATATAAATGCGTGTTAGAGAAAAATATCAAAAAAAAAATTAATTTCTTTTCCAAAATACAAAGAAAATAGTTTTTAAAGCATAGCACAAGCACCATGTGTCGCCGACATAAAAAGTGCCCCCCACCATTGTGCTTAGACCCCTATCTCCTTTGACTTGCACTAGAAGCTACTCGACTTCTATCCTCAAAAACCTTTGCGAAGCCCGCACCCAAATCCACAGTATATTGACCTGGATCTTTCGAAGTTCAGAACACCTGCTTGTTATATGGAACGTACAAACCAGTTCAAGGAATAGAATAGAATAGAATAAAAATGTGGTTTATTTTGCCCTGTACATATGAAAAGAGTGCTTTCCATAGAAGGAGTGAAAATAGAAGGAGATGTGGTTTATATAAAGAGTGCTTGTCTATTTTTTCCATTTAGTCCTAAAGGTTCAGAGTTCCTTGTTCCACATTTTTCCACAAATAAACTTTAAAAATAAAAGACATGTTTGTAGCATGTAATGTAGGAATGCAATCAGAATGCAAAAACTCATTTCCAAACTAAAACATGATCACAAAACTGGTCTTGCCTTGAACAACGGCATACTGTATATCGATTGTTATATATGCCATCAGATGATATAGGCGAGGAAGGTAATAGAAGCAATAAATGAATCAGCATAAGCAAGTATTTGCGCACGCTTACATACTTGTAGAGAAAATGGAAATGGTTGCTTAGCTATTTGCTGCAAACGACTATACGTACCTGTATTTACTAAAACAATAGTTGGGCAAGATTTGATGTAGGAAAAAAATGGCCAAGTTGCCATTGGCTAGAGCAAATGGTCAAACCTAGACTTCCTAAGGCTTTCAAAATTGTTGCTCGAACCCTAATCGGGTACATCTTAAACATGTTTTCCCATAGTATCTTTTAGAACGCACAATGTCGTGATTCCTTAATTAGAGAGTGGAATTTGGCATCTTGTGGCATATGCTTAGCATGTCTAAAGATATGGTAGTTGTGTTGTTGTCTATTGGCATATTATACATCTCGAAAGTCCATTCAATGCCTAAATCTCCATGGCTACAAAGCCCCCATCATGCTCCCAGACTCCATCGACCAGCTTGCTTTCTGACAGTCCCTTTGTAACGCTCCCCATGTTATGGGATAATGGAACCCGATATCAGCCTATTAATGGTAATACCAATCCCCATTATAGCCACCAATTTTATACTAATTTTTATTTTCATACAAAGAATTTTATTCGAGTATCTAAGTGAATTTTAGGGCCATTTTTTTGTTCTAGTTCATTGTGTTCCTAACACATTGTCACAATTCCTTAATCAGTGAGTGGAATTTGACATCTTGTGGCATATTCTTAGTATATCCAAATATCTGGTGGTTATGTTGTTGTCTATTAGAACTCCATGCAGTGACGAAACCTCCACGACTGCAAACCCCTCGTCGCGCTTCCAGACTCCATTGACTAGCTCACCTCCCAACAACCCCTCTGCAACACTCCGGCTGTTATGGGGTAATGGGACTCGATATCACTCCATTTCTATGTTAGTCCTGTGCCTCCTGGTATAGGACTATTCATGCATACGACGGACCAAGTCAAGCTCAAGGATCCGCAGTCAACCACGGGTCAGCCATCCAAGGCCCCGCAGAAGACCAAGCAGCAGCCTATCAAGAGGCGCCGCTCAGACAAGTGACGGCCCGTCACCGCCCGCGTCAGCGTCAGCGTGATTCTAGGCACTTCAAGAGGCACCGCCAACATTCACCAGAATCAGGCCTCCTTCCGTGAGTCGGCACCAGAGATCGGTCGAGTGTCTATATTGGGCCAAAGGCCATTGTACTATATATATGAGTAGAGCTAGCACATGAGTTTTTAGATGAGTTTTGAGTCTTGTCTCTCTTCAGTCTTCTCTCGATTGCGAGAGCTCATGTATGTTCATCATTGATATCAAGGAAGCTTATCATTTTCCTCTCATTGTTCTCTTAGGTTCTGTCTTCTTCTTCTTGTTCTTTTCTTGCAAATCCGCGTGACATAGTCCCGGATTCTCTGTTAGATCAAGGGTCCTCACAGAGGGCTGTCTCTTGCAGGAGTTCCCGAACCCGAGCCCAAACCACGATCGCCGCAGCTGCGGGTTCGATTCGCTTTTCCTTTCTTCGCCGCCATGTGCATGCGAAACTTCATGCGGAAGAACTTCTTTCCCGGGCGGCGTCTGCGGCTTGGGCGCCATCATCGAAGGGGAAAGCTGTTCGTGACATGTATGGATGCGCTTATGACATTGAGGGGAGGCCACATTCGGTCTAGGGCTCGGTCGGCGCCACCCACCCCTCGTGTCATGTCTCGTCCAAATTCTCCGCCTCAAGCGTGTAAACATTGCTCATAGCCTCAGTCTCCTCATCACTATCAGGAGCCATATCCGGCTCCACCTGCTCAACCTTACTTTCATACCCCAGAACATGCCTTCATCCATCCGTCTTCTGGCCATACGCCTCTGCCTTCACAACCATCATCTCCTACGGGTGGACAGGGATATCCACATATCTCTTTTGCTCCTCCCCAGGAATTTCCCTTCCCTACCTTTCCCACCGCTCTTTCCCGATTTTACAATCTTACGAGACCTCAAAACCAATGATCAGGCACCTCCAGTACCTCCACCTCAGCCACCCTTCAGCAGGGTCTTTCCAGCACCATACCACCTCCAACTCCACCTCAATATCCTCACTATCATGTTCCTGTCCAGCCCAGCACTTTTACCTCTACCTTTCAGACCCTTAAGCTGACTTATCCCACCTTTGGCAACACGAAAGGCAAACCTTTAGACCAAAGTGCTCAGGCCCACATGGAAGAATTTGAGGCTCTGGCTGTCCTGAATGGTCATGCGCAACCTCAACTGAAATTCCACATCTTTTCCACTACACTGCGTGGCTCCCCTCATCAATGGCTCATGTCCAACAAAAGCCTTTGGAAATGAGGATTGGTCCGAAATGGCGCTTTTCTTTCTCACTATGGGACCACGGATGATGATCAACTTCATCTCAAGCAACTCAATGACCTTCAACAAGAGCCCACGGAGTCCGCCCGGGATTTTGCAGATCAACTTCACATTCTGCTAAGCAAACTCCACGAGTACCCCACACAGAGCCAGATCTTAGTCTGGTTTCTCCAGGAACTTCCTCCAGCTATCCGACTCATGACTGAATACCTGCGCCCGAAGACTTTGGAGCAGGCCATTGACCTTGTCAATCACTTTCGATCAATGTTTCCTCCGTGGCGTGGCTCTTGGGGAGCTCCCTTTCATTCCACTGTCATGGTTCCCCGGGACCGCTTTTTCAACCTCAACATGCAAATCCAGCGGCCTTGATCGGATCGGTGCCATATCTGCAAATATCAAGGCCACTTGGCGAATGAGTGCAACTCCACCAATGGCCCGCCTCATTGTAAAAGATGCAACATGTGCAATCATGCCACGGAAGAGTGCACTCGCACTCATCCTACACCTTTCCGCAACAAAATGATTTATCAAGTGCAAACCACACCTCGGCACCAATCGCAATATCGCTGACCACCCGCAGCGCAACCCCATCAACTCTATCAAGAAGGGAGCAACAACGGGGACCCAACACACGCCCTCCTTTTGATCCTTGAAGCTTCGGTGTTACCCACCGCCAAGAATGGGGTCATACCACCATGGCGTGTCCTCAACTTCCACAAGTTCGGTGCGGCTTCACGGCACAAATCAGACCACATCGGTCCGCCTCACGGCTTACCAACTCGGATTGCTAATGGCAAACAAGGCCCGCGTCCTGTTCTTCGAAAGCCACCTCGCGCGCCTCAGCAATCACGCTATCAACCAGCTCCTGCCAATCAACCTCAGATGGATCAACAAGCACGGGGAAGAAATTTTTCGGGCTCTTAATCCTCCCGTCCGACCATCAAATTGGGTTGGTTTGGTTTCGCGCCGGACCAGGGCGTCCGCCCCTTAACCATTATTCCTAATGGCACGCGAACCTGCCTTTCTTTGTCGACACCATTCCTCATGAAGAAGCAAAAAAGGTTCACTTTGCACCTGACTTGGAGAAACTCATGCCGCATGTTATGCCTAAAGTTCGCCAAAGCATTTTGAACCTCATGCAAGCTGCTGAAGGCCGCACGTTGGCTAATGTTCATGCCACCACTAGAGCTCAACAAAGACAAGGCACCTTCCATGTCTCAACCTCCACGCTCTCAGCCATATCCAAATATCGCTGCTGAGGTAGACCTACTCAAAGAAGTTGCTGCTTCCTTACCACGCGACTCCGGCACTGTGGATCTCGCGGATCCTTTTTCTCATGTGCCTCACGGAACTCCAAGAAGAGCTGGCCAAAATCAAAATTCCTCTAAGTCTTGCCCACGATTTTGAAAACTCGTCACGCTCTCAAGGACCGATTACCCCTCCCCATTTGTTATGGTTGGAGCATTTGCTACCTCTACACCCACGGTACATGCCACGGTGGGCAATCAACAAGTCAATCATGTTCAAATTGGACGGGCCGGTAGCGCGGTCAATCTCATCACGGACAAACTCCGCTTAAATAAATGGGCATCAAACAACTCTATCGTGCCCCATATGACATCAAATTGGCCAATGGCCATATCACGCGACCTCAAAGGCGTCACGCCTCTTCTTCACATCAACATTGGTGATCTGGATTCCCCTTGGAATTTGGTGTTTGGAAGGTGGCGAAGATCCGGTGATTATGAAATGTTGGTCGTGAGACCTTTTCTCCGCCCGGGCCAAGAGTATCCATTCTTGGGCCACGGATCAGTTAGTCATCACAGATGGTCACCTCAATGCCACCATGGACTTGGAAACTGGCAAAATCATTTCCGTCGACAATGCTGAACCCTCTCTCTCCGACACCGATTCTGAGGACGCCCAACATATCTATCAAGTTCAGGCTCCACCTGCGAGTCTGCCTCTGTCATCCTACCCCGAATATGCTGATCCTTGGGGAGACATGACCCTTGATCAGGACCAGGCTGTGGCTGCTTTGCTTGACCCTTACCTGGCTCCTTGCAATCGAATTCAACGGGTTGATCACTTTTCAGATGTGGACTCTCCTGCAGCTCCTGTAGATGTCCACGCTGTCATGAAGCAACCTCTGCTTGATGAAACTCAGCAACCTCTCTTTTTCACCACGCAGAGTGCCACACATCCTGTTATGCTTCAATCTCCTGCTCATATTGTCCAGGACACGGAAGTTATCCCCCATATTCAGACTCCTGACGTCGAGATTGTGGACATAGGCAACAATCAGCCTGTCCGAATTGCTGCAAATCTTCCGACACCCTATCGTAACAGGGCCGTCACGCTCTTCAAAAAATTCAAACACATTTTCGCCTGGAGCTACAGAGATCTTCGGGGGATCAACAAAACCTTGGGGGAACTCACCATTCCTACCAAGTCTGATGCACGTCCAGTCTAGCAACGATAGTACCGGCTCAACCCTAATTACCGTGATCGCGTCAAGGCGTAAATTGACAAACTCCTTTGCTGGGGTTTGATCTATGAGGTCAAACATTTGAATGGGTGAGCCCCATCGTCATTGCACTCAAACACAATGGTAAGATCCGGCGTTTTGCGTGGACTACCGAAAACTCAATCGAGCCACGGGCGTGATCATTTTCCACTTCCTTCACGGACGGGGGTTCGGAAGAGGTTCTTTGGACATGAGATGTACTCCTTCATGGATGGTTTTTCGGCTACAATCAGATCTCAATCAAAGAATCTGATCAACTCAAGACTACTTTCACCACCCCGTGGGGCACTTTTGCCTACAAGGTGGTTCCTTTTGGATTATCAAACTCTCCATCCACGTTTCAACGTATCATGCTCTCAGTTTTTCATGATTTTATGAAGGAAAATCCCTTCTTGCAAAATTTTCAAGATGACTTCTGCGCCTGAGTTCCATGGCTGACCATTTGGATAAATTGGAACTTCGTCTTTCAGAAATGTGATGAGTCGGCATTAGTCTCAATCTGAGAAATGCACCTTTTAAGCGTCACTTCGGTGTTACGTTAGGACATGTGGTCGACCAAAGCAGGTATCACCACCGGATCTGCCAAAATCAGCTGTGTGCTCAAGGCTCAAGCACCAGCCAATATCAAGGAAACCCGCTCCTTCTTGGGTAAGGTCAATTATTACTCCACTTTCATTCCTGGACTTGCCGCCATTGCAGATCCCATTCATAAACTCACGGGTGATGAATCCACCTGGGCTTGGAATTCCCAGGCGGATGCTGCTTTCCAACAGTTGAAGCTCTTACTTACTCAGGCCCCGGTTCTTGTTCCTCCTCAATGGGACAAACCCTTTCACGTTCATGTCGATGTCTCGGCATTTGCTATTGGAGCTGTTCTTTCTCAAGAATATGATGCGCACACTGACAAACCAAACCGATATGCCAGCCGGAAACTCAATTCTGCTGAGCGCAACTACTCTGCCACAGAGCGAGAAGCCTTGGGTTTAATCTTCTGCGTCCAACGCTTCCGTCACTATCTTTTGGGCAGTCAGATCAAATTCTTTGTTGACCACCAGGCACTTCTTTATTTGATCAACAAATCCACGCCCACGGGCCGCATTGCTCGTTGGGTCCTCCTTCTGCAAGAATTTGCACCTTTTGAAATTGTTCACAAGGCCGGCAAATCTCATGTTGTCCCGGATTATCTTTCACGCATCCACGGATGATCCCTCCACCGGAGTCTCGGACGCCTTTCCCCGACGCTCAACTCTTTTCGGTCACGGCAACACCTCATTGGTTTCATGACTTTCAACGGTATCTCCTCACGAGCTCTTCCACCGAGGGCGCCACGCTCTCTCCAGCCAAGCGCCAATCCCGCCGCCATCAATTTCTCTCAGAGAGGTCCGGTGACTACACCATGGTTGCGAGGCCATCTTTACAAAAAGGGTAAGGATACCATCCTTCGACGGCGTGTGTTCTCCCTCATGAGGTCCCGGATATTGTTCGAGAAGCCCATGAAGGGCTCGGTGGTGGTCATTTTCATGGTGACACCACGGCCACGAAAAATCCTTCTTCTTTGGTTATTTTTGGCCCACGCTCTTCAAAGGCGCCACGCCCACGCCAAGACGCGTGTGATGCTTGCCGGTGTGGGGCGCCCACGCCCGCGTGGCGCTCTTCCCTTGACGCCGGCCGCCACGCCACTTCCCTTCAAGCAAATGGGGAATGGATTTTGTGGGACCCATCGATCCTCCTGCGCGGCACACCCGCGTGCGCTACATTCCCCGGTTCTCACCGACTATGCTACCAAATGGGCTTAAAGCTTGCGCTTCCGGACAACACTGCGGCCAGCCACGGCCAAAGTCATCTATCAACAAATCATCACGCGATTCGGCTGCCCCACGGAGCTGGTCAGTGATCGTGGTGTCCACTTTATCAATCATACCATCAAGGAGCTGACGGATTATCTCCTGATACATCATCACAAGAGCACACCTTACTATCCTCAAGGGAATGGTTTGGCGAAAGCACCAACAAAACTCACGGTCACAATTCTCAAGAAAATTTTTGGCCTTCACCATGGCGACCGGCAAACCAAGCTTCCTACTGTTCTATGGGCTTACAATACTTGTTTCAAAATAGCTACTGGTCAAACTCCTTTCAAATTGGTTTATGGTCAAGAAGCTCTCATGCCTGTTAGTCCTGTGCCTCCTGGTACAGGACTATTCATGCATACGACAGACCAGGTCAAGCTCAAGGATCCTCAGTCAACCACGGGTCAGACATCCAAGGCTCGTGAGAAGACTAAGCGGCCAGAACCACGCAGATCAAAGCCTTTGGGCATCAACAAAAGCGCCTTTCGGACAAGTGACGGCCCGTCCGCCACCGTCGGCGCCGGCGTGATTCTAGGCATTTCAAGAGGCACCGCCAACATTCCCAAATCGGGCCTCCTCCCGAGAGTCGGCACGAGATCAGTCAGAGTGTCTATATTGGGCCCAAGGCCATTGTACTATATATATGAGTAGAGTTAGCTCATAAGTTTTTAGATGAGTTTTGAGTCTTGTCTCCTTCAGTTTTCTCTCTATTGCGAGAGCTCATGTATTTTCATCATTGATATCAAGGAAGCTTATCATCTTTCTCTCATTTGTTCCGTTTTCTTCTTTTTCTTCTCTTTCAGCAAATCCCGCGTGACATAGTCCCCCGGACTCTCCTGTTAGATCCACGGGTCCTCACAGAGGGCTGTCTTCCAGGAGTTCCCGAACCCAGACCCCAAACAATGCCTTTTGAGTACATTCTCCCCACTCTCCGTTTTCAACTGGCTACTGCCCATAATCCGCCTGCTGCACTCAAAGAAAGGGTTTATCAATTGGAACAGTTGGATGAACTTAGAAGGGATGCTTATATTCGTGTTCTTCATGGACAACGGTTGCAAAAATCTCTCCATGACAAACGTATGAAGACAAAAACATTCAAAGAAGGAGATTTGGTTCTTCTTTATGATTCTCGGTACAAAAATTTTCCGGGTAAGCTTAAGTTTCGATGGCTTGGCCCTTATCAAATAGTTCAAGTGGTTCAACCCAGCGTTTTCCAGCTGGCTGAGTTAGATGGAACTCCATTACCTACACTGGTTAATGGCTTTCGCCTCAAAACATTTCATACCACAGCAAGTGAAAATCAACAAGCAGATCTGAGTTCAAGACGCAAAACACAAATGGATAGTGACTAAAAAGGTGGCATATTATATTATAGGTGGAAATTTTTACAAAATGTGGGCACAGCCCAGCTCTTTCCGCTAAGGGCACTGCCCTATATACAAAAACGGGCTCAGAGCCCTATCTACTAAAAACCTAAGAAGAAAAACCCTCTACTCGGGTTCGGGGCGAGGAGGTGATGCGAGGAGGAGGTGGTAGAGGTTTCTGCTTTCGAGGGGGTCCCAGTGAAGGTGCGGCACCACCTCCATCCCGTTGGTCGCCCGGATCGGGATGTTCGACCATCCGGCACACCAACCATCCATTCTCGGGCCACGATTGTGGCGGCGCCCGAAGGTCGGACAATCCATCTTGCGGGTAATCCACTCGGCGGTTAGTGGGCATAGTGCGGTTTCGTTCAAACCGGCGGCCGCCATCTTTGGCGCCATCGGATGTCTTCGCTTCACTCCGGTTCGTCTTATATAGCCAAGAGGAGGCACTCCTTGTCGGCGTGGACCAATCAAAAAAAATCGCCAGCGTGTTTTGCAATGCAAAATTTTGTTTCTAAAAAGAGAATCTTTTCTCCCACCGCATATCTAGCCATGGTACCCTCGACACATTCGTTTTAATGATATCCCGCCGAGTTACCCGGCATTAAATGCCATTGCTTCTTTTCGCGCCGTCGAACATTAATGTGTGTCCTTTTGGCCATCTGTCACATCCCATCATTCTCTCGCGCCTCATCCCCACCGTTCATCACTTCTCCCTTTGTTGTTTGGGGACTTAGCCAAATTTTTGCCTCTCAATCGTCTCCTTGGCATCTTTCGACACCGGGCACCATCAGCGGTTGCGGCCGCCCTTATCATGCCTCTTCACCTCCATTTGCGGCGCCCTAAACCTTTTTCGTCCCTCTTCCGTCCTCGGTTCTTCCGTATACGTCTCGCTCTCGCCCTTGCATCACCGTTCTTTTAAAGAAGCTCTTTGCCATGGCTGCTCCAAAATTTCTTACACTTCAAGCTCTTGCTCCCGGGGGCCGCTCTTTTCGAGTCGATTATCTTTCTTGGCGCCCACTTTCCGGTGAAGCCCTTGTTGGCCCGAATCGTGCGGTCGCTGAGCGCTTTGAAGCTTTCACAATTTTCACAAATGGACCTTAGGCTCCAAATCGACCGGTTAGGCGGTTCGCCAGCTAACATCGTCAATAGCCCGCATGGATACACCACAATGGTCGATGGCACCACCATTTCATTTGACTTCGGACCTGATTTTACGAGGTATTCCATATTCCTTTGCAAACCCCTTGTTTATCTTGGTGCGCCATACGGGATCTCGATGTCACTAAGTTTGGTGCTCCCGCTTATCACGCCAATGTGCATCGCGACAAATATTGACAAGCCCCATGAAATTTTTGTTAAGTTTACGTGGCGCAAGTACCTTGGGTATTCTATCAAGAACACCCATATCAATAAGCCTTTCTATAATATGGTGATCACGCGCTACTTCGGCTCCACGCACCACATTGATTGGCCCCAATTGTTGTTCTACCGTCTTCTCCAAGAAATTGACCGTCTGGGGCTGCCCTTTCTACCTCTGAAACTTACGTGGGGAGGCCATCTTCAAGCCCTCATCGTCATTACTTTCCTCCCACAAACTCTCATTCTCAAAATTCCACTCAGTGGTCCCTTCCTCGGACTCACCAAGTTGGCACTTCACACCCTTCTTCCTCACGGTCATGTCAAAATTCCGCACTCCCATGTCTTTGTCTCCTCCTCCGCTCTGAGAATCCAAGCATTCCAGTTCACACCATGTCTCACAAACACGCCATAAACCCGGTGGCGGCGGGCTCCACCACCCGGCACCCTCGTAAATTTTGTTGTATCGATATCGGCGAGGATGCTCAAGCTGCTGTTCTAAAGTTACAAGAATCCCAAGGAGCTCTTATAAATGGGGTTCACACGGCCCTGACGGCCTCAGATGCGGTTCACAGTGACCTTCAAGCTGCCACTGCACAAGTTCAAACTTTGGAGGCCCAACTTCAAGACAAGCATGGCTCTCTTACAAGCCCGTATAGATCTCAAAAGTGCAGGATCGGACCAGCCTACTTACGGATCAGCGAGGCTCAACTCCAATCCAAATTCGGGGCGTATTGGAGCAAAACAAGTCCAAAGATACTCTCACGAGTGACAAAGAGAAAGATATTGCTAAGTTTAACGCCTTGTACTTTCGAGCTTTGTGACAATTACTCAAGTTCAAAACCTTACGAAAGCGTGGCGCTCAAATTGCCTCTTTTGGCTCAGCTCTCTCCACTGAGACTTCTCGGCTCACATCCCTCCACGATCGACTACGGAGGTTTGAAGCGAGAAAATTACGGATGGCCGGAGATTGTGCGCTTCGACTCAATGCTCTGGGCAATCCACCTCACCGGATCCACACTTCGAAGCGGGTCCGTGACCGATCCATATACGTTAGAAAAGGACCACGAGGATCCGTGACCTTGAACAAAAAGTTCTGAAGACGCTATCGGTCTGGCGATGAGGCCTGAACCAAACTTGGCGGCTATATTGCCATCGTTAGCCCGGTTTTGTTGATTTCCAGTTCCTTCACGCTATCCGGATTATGTGGTTGCCCGCCGCCACCTCTTTCTTCGAAGTGGCATGGGGCTGATGGTCTGTGGATGTTCACTGCGCCGCTGCTTGATTTTCTTGATTTGGCCCGAACTCTCAATTGAAGACAAAGGTTTATCTTTGTGCCCTTTTTGGTATTTGATCTCATTCAACTGCGATGATCCGGACTTCATCACCTTGGCTGATTCAGCCTATGGCTTACATTTTTCATGATTTCTATCCGGGTGATACACGGAGAGATTTCGGGATGGCCCCGACGAACTTTCGGGGTGACCCCACTCTTCAATGGTTGCTTCCGGATAACAACCCTATCTCGTGATCGTGCTCGGACACGCTCTTCATCAAGAGTACATGCACGAGCTTGCACATCATTTACCCTCTCGGCAAGCGGAAGTCTTTGCAACAAATAAGGAAGTATCTAGGACATCCCGAGGATCTTCCCTATGCACAAATTTATATGCAACACCTCGCGGTTACAATCAATTCGTGCTCTTACGGATAGCAAAGGCGGTCCCCGCGGTGGAATAGCCCTCTGTCAACTCTCAACTCTCTGCCTCTATCACGGGATCGTTGGTGTAAAGCTCTTGATCCGGCCCTTGTCGGTGAATTAGGGGGCGGGCTCAACAACCCCGCATGCGGGCATGGTTCCCTCCCTATGCTCCCCAGGTGTTCCTCCACGCCCGGGTTTCGACTTCGATTGGCGTCTCCCCTTTTGGACAAAGGTCATGGATAGCCATCTTTGGATGGACTCCACCTCGGATCTCGGCGGATCTCGGTGGGATCCCGTTTTGTTCGCCGCTCCCATTGGGAGGAGGGTGCCACTCTTGATAACACCACGAATTGTGGTTGGCAGCGCCTTGATGTGCTACATGGTCTTGACACCTTCTTGAGAATCGCTGCCACCTCACCGAGATCCTTGATCCACCTTCAAGCGAGGTTTTGTGCGGCTCTAAAATGCATCTTGCTTTCGGCTCCTTAAATCGGCGGCGTCCATTTTTTTCTGCAATCCGAATGCGGCGTCGGTGCCTTCGGCCTCGTTTTGCTGCTCATGGAATGTCGGTTTGTTTCTTCGGCGCCGCAGCTGCCTCTTTGAAGACATGGTGCGCTCTCATTTTCTCATTGATGCTGATCACGCCCTTGGGCTCCACACTCCTCACGCTCTTCAAACACGCCGGGATCTCATTGGCGATTACCATAATGTCATTCCGTGAGGATCACTTTTCGAGGGTGATGGCTTTCGCCTTGAAACACTTCCTCCTTTTCTTCACCACGAAAGTGTCGTTTGGTGGGGAGTGTTAGTCTGTGCCTCCCGGTGCGGGACTATTCATGCATCTGACGAACCAAGTCAAGCTCAAGGATCCATGATCAACCCGGGTCAGCCATCCAAGGCCCCATGAAGACCAAGCGGCAAAGCCTATCAAGAGGCGCCGCCAGACAAGTGGCGGCCCCCCGTCACCGCCCAGCGTCGGCGTCGGCGTGATTCTAGGCACTTCAAGAGGCACCGCCAACATTCCTGCAAATCAGGCCTCCTTCGGAGTCGGGCACCGAGATCGGTCGAGTGTCTATATTGGGCCAAAGGCCATTGTACTATATATATGAGTAGAGCTAGCACATGAGTTTTTAGATGAGCTTTGAGTCTTGTCTCTCTTCAGTCTTCTCTCGATTGCGAGAGCTCATGTATGTTCATCATTGATATCAAGGAAGCTTATCATTTTCCTCTCATTGTTCTCTTAGGTTCTGTCTTCTTCTTCTTGTTCTTTTCTTGCAAATCCCGCGTGACATAGTCCCCCGGATTCTCCTGTTAGATCCAAGGGTCCTCACAGAGGGCTGTCTTGCAGGAGTTCCCGAACCCAGACCCCAAACACTCTACATGTATTTTAATCTTTGTACAAATATTGTTGCGTGAATATGTGAGTTTTAGAGCCATTTTTGGGTTACGATTCATTGTTTCTTAGTTCCTAAGCTCCACCTTGAGGTGGCACCCTCCGTCATCTTGCTTTCATGTGCATTAATCAGGTATGTGCCTCCCTTGGCTATCATGAATTTTTTTAACTTATATATGGATGGTTCTAGAAATAAAAGTTGAATCTTGAGTAGTTCATGGATTTATTCAAGAGTCTGAAATATGATTCTCTATTTTTATTTGATGCATGCAATGTTATTGTGTTTGATTCATCATGCAGCATGAAAAGATTTAGATCTCGTGCTTGAGTTTAGAAGATGTATTTGAGTAGTATGCTCCTAGTCTGAAGGTCTTGATCTCATTTCGGCTCCCAAGTCGAGTCGACCTGTGGTATGGATATCTTTCAAAGGAGGACTTTGTCATGCGTTTTGAGCATTATGTGAGACAGGCCTCAACATGGTAGATAGGTAGGTAGGTAGGTAGGTAGGTAGATAGATAGTACTTTTTTACGTTAGAGAAATCTTCGTAGCAATCAGTGAATTGTAGGCTCTACACATGAAAGCCATTTATAGAAAGGATGTTCTCCGGGGGTGATCAGTCTTGATGTGTCATGTTTGACTATGTAAGAGTCCCCACATGGCCATTGAGTTGGATCTTGATGGATAACCTCCACATTCTGAAGGAGGTAGGTCTTAAGATGAGACGAGGAGCACCTTAGCCAAATTCACGCACATTCCAAGGGCCTAGCCAAAAGTATCCAGGACGTCTAGATGTTACTACATGCCAACTAGAATATAAGCTAAGAGATCCATACCATCAACACTATATGATCTGCTGAATGATATGGTGCATGAACTAAGCCTCGCCACCCCCATGTTCAACAAGCCAACCCCTTCGCTGATCAATGTACGAACCAAACAACGTAGGAGAGAGTGGGCAGCCATGGCGGACCCCAACACTATGGTTGACACGTTTGCCTGATTGTGTCCTTTGAGATGAGCATGTCTTGTATAGTCGGTATATTGCATTTTGCCACTCTGAGGAGCAATCTCTCCCACAACCTCTCCTAAGGCACTGTGTCGAAAGCTTTCGGCAAATCAATAAAGCAGCAATACAAGTCCTACAGATGATTCTTGATATACTTAAAGGAAACACTTTTGTTTTGACTAAAATTGTTGTTTCATGTGCTTAAAACTCTATTTATATAAGTTCAATGGGTGCAACTTAAATTTGACTTCTCTGGTATACTTGTATAGATGTTCTTGTATCCTTTATCCATAGACCAAAACACAAACTGATAAATGTTATTGTTAAAACCCTATGCAACTTAGGAATTTTCTTCTTGATATTGTTTACCCTACCAACATTATCACATTATCCATAAACTAAACATTGACCATTTCTTGACTTGGCTCTACCATGTGGGGTTTGAAATATGCTTTCTTTTGTTCTTCATACATGTAAACCACTACGCACAAATTCCAATACATACGTAAATAGAATATTGTGGGCAAAGAATGTGAACTCTCAAATATTTGTACACTGACATGTACAAAAGTAAAGTTTATCGGCGAGCTTATTGGTGCTAAGGTTTTTCCTCAAAAACCTTTTGGGCGCAGTTTTTTAATCCTAAACAATAATAGGCCTGATGTGTTCTTTATTTGGGTCTCGTAGGCCTTTTGATCACCATGGATGACAAAACTCAATTTACTTCAAGTCTTTTCAATTCAATTCAATTTAAATTTGCGTTTATTGTGAAGAATATATAATATACACTTTGCCAAGGAAATGTAGCATTATAAGCAATGGGTTGAATTTTTGTTTTAGCCATTAATAAAATACAAAAATTGAATCTAGTGCAATAACAAAAGTACCCCATAATATTATCCAGTAAATATCCGACATTTTTTTACCGTGACATTAAGATTCTCCTCACATATTTTACAAAACTGCAATATCAAAGGTTTGTGATGTATCTAGATCTAATTTGTCAGCATGAATGCTGTTTCCCTGTTCCAGAGCCTTGACAACCATTATGCTCACTCTTCCTCTTAACTTGTGTTGTTTTCCTTATTCAATCCTTCCCACTTCTTTACATGACAACCATATGCAGTTGGCTAATACTGGATCATGAGGTCAAGCCCCCTTAATTAGCTCTGCTATCTTACTCTCCAGAATTCTAGACATTTTAATCATGCATTGGTGTGTGCGCTTTTAAATATATGTCCTTATACTTCATAGAATCCAACATTGCCATTATTCAAAAACATCTTTGCACCTTAAAACAAATTTAATAGGAAAGAAGACATGATGATGACTTGCTTATGTATATTAAGTCGTATTTAATTAAAGTGGGACTCATTCCATTCCCACTTTTTTTCGGAACCCTGTTATTTTACACAAAAAGGAGCACCTCGACCCGAAAACTGTCCATAATTCAAATTTTTGTCTGTTAGTGTGCATCCAAGCTTTCTTCCAGTTTTCTTGGGTAGCGAGTCGACAACAAAAACAATGCAACTCAAACATAGGAATTTCATTACAGATTGAAACCGAAGTTCTAGTTGAAAAAGATTCTTAGTTGAATATTTTGACTCTATTTTCTTAGGTGGGTAGACAAGAGATCACAAATTCCAACAAAAATGAAGCAAATTGTTTACTTAATCACCAAAGAATACTAGTTTTGAGACACCTTATATTTATAAATGGGCTCATTACAATATATATTACAGTGGTTGAAGAGACCATAGTGGTCGTATGGGCACAATAATTACACCCTCTTCACACATGAACCACCTAGTGCGAAGGGCACGTGGAGCTCTCTCCAAGTCACAGAGCAACTTACAGACGATAGAAATTTGTATGAGGAGTTCCTTCATGGGTCACGTGCTTGTATGTCCAACTGATGTCACCACCCTCTTCTCGGCACCTTTCTTCAATGAACTGGGTCTTTTCATTGCTCCCAAGCATGTACTATCTGTTCGAGATAAGGACTGCAAAAGACAAAATCAAGTTAGTCAAATGATGCTACAGGCAAAATCAAGTTAGTCAAGTGATGCTACAGGCCTGAGAGCCTTTCTCGACTCGCGAGTCGAGAAAGGCGGCTTCGAAAAAGGAAAAAACACAAGGTTAAAAGGCCTTTTCATTTCGAGTCGAAAAGGCAAGCAGCCAAAGTTTACCAAAGGGGTCGGGAAGGCCTTTCTCGACTTCAAAAGTCGAGAAAGGCGGCTCAAAGCTTAAAAAACGAGGTTTGAGGGCCTTTTTCGAAGCGGTCGAGAAAGAGCCTCTCAGAGTGAAAAACGTAGTTCTGAGGTCCTTCAAAGTGAAAAGCACAGGTCTGAGGCCCTTTCTCGACTCGCGAGTCGAGAAAGAGCCTCTCAAAGTGAAAAACGTAGTTCTGAGGTCCTTCAAAGTGAAAAACACAGGTCTGAGGCCCTTTCTCGACTCGCGAGTCGAGAAAGAGCCTCTCAGAGTGAAAAACGCAGTTCTGAGGTCCTTCAAAGTGGAAAACACAGGTCTGAGGCTCTTTCTCGACTCGTGAGTCGAGAAAGACAGCTGAGAATGAAAAAAGCAAGTCTGGGAGCTAGTTCTGAGTTTCTATCTCCAATTCATGACTAATTGGACCATATTCTATATATTTTCTAATGCACACCATATCCTATGCACTTTCTATGTATAGTAATACAAAAAATAGACGCTCTCCCCTTTTTAATATGTCAATATTTACCCATAGCTTTTTTCAAAGATAGCTTTTTTAAATGGGACGCTATATACTATGTATTTTCTAATTTCTAATAAGCACAATATCCTATGTGACTACAAAATGGGAAGCTTTTTTAAATGGGACACTACATACTATGTATTTATTAATAAGCACAATATCCTATATACTATGTATTTTTCAATAAACACAATATCCTATGTATTTTCTATGAAAAAAAATACACTCCTTATATATTTTCTATGAAAAAATAGACCATCACAAACCCTAAACGAGCATACAAAGAATGCTTGAAAGAATGCCAAATAAAACTTGCCAAATATGACTAGAACTTGCGAAAATGTAAAGCTTCAAACAAACAAATCCTCTATTTCTTTTTTAACTCTTTATTGTTCTTTTTACTCTACCGGCTTTTTTTTTCCCTCATTTTCGAAATTTGAATTTAGTACATATTTATTGTTCTTTTACTCTACCCGCTTTTTTCCCCTCATTTTTTGAAATTTGAATTTAGTACATATTTATTGTTCTTTTTACTCTACCCCTTTTTTTCCCCTCATTTTGAAATTTGAATTTAGTACATATTTATTGTTCTTTTTACTCTACCCCGCTTTTTTTTCCCCCTCATTTTCGAAATTTGAATTTGGTACATACCTTTTGGTCCTGCTCTTTCCCACGATGGCTCTAATCCCCTGCTGAAGACCCGGCTATGGCGATGGTTATGGCGGCCTCTCTTTACTCCTTTTCGAAGCTATTTTCCGGCACTAACACAAGCTATTTTGATGCTGTGCCTGTTATTTCTGCAGAGTAAACAGAGTAAACATCTCGATTAACAGAGTAAAAATTCCCTGCTACAACATGAAAATTTTTCGAGATTATGCTCAATCTTCTTCTTACCTGAGTATGGGCTGCTCCAATTGAATGCGCTTTAAATTGGGCGCCCAACATGGTGTGCAGAACAGGCTCCTTCTTTCCCTTTCTTCACTAGCACGCTGAAGAGTTTGAGCTTAGTGTTGAGCGGATCTATGGCCACAAGCTTGTATTTTTCATACAGAAAGCGTTCCCACTGTTCCGAGCGACCATGCTTTCTAAGACTGAACTTGTATTTAGCTCTAAATGACAGAATCTTGCCTGTTATCTTCATCTGTAGGGAAATCCCTGAGCTCTCTAAGAAACAGGGAATGTAGCAAATAGAAAAGCAAGAAGAAGACGAAGACAGATCAAGCAGAAACAAGGCATGAAGCAGATGAGGAAGCAAGAAGCAGGGGAAGAAGCAGACAAAGATGCAAGAACCGCCCCTGATTTGGCATCAAAACATGAATGGCAATATTTTGGGCGCTAGTTCTGTCGCCTCTGCTGGTGTCCGTGTTTGTGGTGCTGGCTCCATCTTAGCGTTCTTCGTTATCGCTCAAGCTCTTCATCACCAGATCTGCCTGCTATTTGTAAAGGGCCGTCTATTTGTAAGAGCAAAAGAATCAAAATCTGTTGCTCCGGGCCTGTTCTGCCGGAATAGGATCAAATCCCTTTAAACGCCTCCATGATTTGCCTATTATAGTCTGTTGCTCCAAGCCAGAATACAATCAAACCCCTTCCAACGCCTCCATGGATTGCCTACTTAAACGACAAAATGGATTGAAATCCTTCAAATCTGCAAAATCTGAATCTTGTTTCTGCGTCGAACGATCGGGAAGCTTGAATTGCGTAGCAAAAGAGCTAAAAATGGATTAGAATAGTTCCGGCGGTTAAGAGCAGGAGGGAGAAAACGGTAACGAAGATGATTGCATAGGAATCCTGGAGAAAGATGAGATTAGTAAGAAAGAAGAAAATGGTTTTGAGGAAAGAAGAAAATGGCGGAAACGGGGATAAGCGTTGCAAGGCGATGAAGCGGTCGGATGGGGGCTGGAAAGAGGGAGGAATTTGGAGGTCGCCGGAATGGAAGGTCCTGGCTATGGAGATCCGGAGGCAGTGACCTTTGATTTGTATGAGGGGTGAACGCCAGTCTTCAAATTCGCCGCTGCCTGCTATTTGTAAAGGGCCGTTGTTCAGAGGTGTGGGTCTTGGAGAAATAGGGGAACATAGCAGGAGATCCAAGTAAGCAGCAATCAGGCTAGAAAGGAATGCGAATGGAGGGAGATTGCAACTCAACGGCGAGGCAGAGGAGCCACAGACAGATTTCGATCCAAGACAGGTTAAATTAGCCCTCCATTGCTCCAGCACCGGATTGGAACACAACAACCCACAGTTCTCGCCACGCGGGGCGAGAAGGAAAGAAAGAAAAAAAAAATATCTAATTAATTTTATTTATTTGTATTTATTAAATCATTTACTGTATTTTTATATTGTATTTATTATATTTACTTATTTTATTATTTATGGAGCCTTATTTTGGATTCATCCCCTCTCCTTCCTTCCTTTTCCCCTCCCCTTGCCATCCCCTCTTCGACTTTCCTCCTTCCCTTGTGATCCCCTTGGCCATCTCCCTCCCCCTTTGCCCCTCCTTATTATCCCGTTTCCCCTTTGCCATCCCCCTCATCCTTTGCCCCTCCATGTGCCTCTTTGCCCCTCTCTTACCATCCGATTTGCCTTTTGCCACCCCCTCCCCCTTTGCCCCTTGGCCAGCCACCTCCATGGGCATTTCCTTTCCACTCTTCTCCCGTTGAACTAGTTGTAAATTTTATGAGAAAAACATGTGAACTAGTTGTTGTTCTTTAACGTGAATTTCTATTAGTGTATGGTGTGTAATTCTATTCAAGCATTCAACTCCAATTTTTTTTTCTCCCATCTGAGTCCCATTTTCAGTCCGAGTCCCAAAATTCGAGATTTGTCCCACTTTAATTAAATACGACTTTATTGTGTTCCTTGCAATGAAGGGGTTGGTTGGCTTTTGTCACTCTTTCGCCCTTAGCAGTACATTCCATATTTGAACTCCCATGGCCTATTGTGACTTAGCATACACAAAGAACGTTCTGCCGACCAAGTATGGATGTGCCCTTTACACAACAAGGACAGATAAAGAATATTAAATATATTATGGTCAAATGGGTATTCACCAGAAGCTTTTCAGTCCATCAAATCTAGGGACATTGTAGGATTTTATGCAAAACAATCTAGATTGGGTGTATTTCAAGGAGTTCATTGTTGCTATGCACAATCAAGAAGATAAGTTTTTATTCTCTATCTTATGCCCATGATTTCTATATAAATAGGGTCAATTTCGGAAATGCTAATGATTCATGATGTCTTGCACAAATAGAAACATGAGCAACATCATCTAGACATAGTTTAGGGTCCATTCTTTTTCACATAGTTTATGGTCCATTCTTTTTCATGAGCTTCATAGTTGAAGTTTGAAATTAGGTAGCAATGACAAATTGTGGTAACAATTTTCTCAAACTTGTGTTCCATTGTCTTGTATCCCTTAAAGATTATTCTAAAGATGTCGCTTCCCTTTAAGGTTGTCAATGATCCTAACATGCGCTTATTTGGATTAGCTGCAACTAAGTAGACAATTTGCCACTATGCCCACATATCAAGATCAACAAACATGTTGATGGGCATTACTTAGAATAAATTATAAATGATCATGTCAAGTAAGAGGTCTATAATCGATGATTGATCAATTAAAAATATGCTTTTATTGGCTACACACTCTGAAGACCTATCCACTATGAACAGATCCATGTCAGTGATGGGACAAACAGGCCCCAATAAGTTTGTTAAGACATTCAAGTCCAACTTTTTTGCTTGCACCAACTTTTCTAGGTTGTGTCTAGGCACATAACGAAATTCTCCCATGTTGCATGTACCACTTTGAATCATCCATGAGATGTGCACTTGCCATGTAGTATCTTACCGGTCATAATGAAACTTGCACCAACAATTCAAGCTAGAGTCGATCCTGAATGATTGCTATCTGCATTTATCTATTTTTTCCCTTCATGCAGGCAACCCTTGGTGCGACATCACCTATCACCTTATTTCAATTTTTGGGGAGTAATGATTCTTATAATACCATGCAGAATTGCACTTGTCTAATTTTTTCCATGCATTTTTTGAAGAAGTTGGTTCTGCCGGGTACATATTTTGTTGCCCTGATAGCAAGCAGAGTAGTTTGAAAGATGGCAATGAAGACAAAATCTACATTGTTCAATCTGTTCATGTCCACCTTGGTTCACTTCTTTCATGCTCTAGAATAAGATAGAGAATACAATCACATCTAAAAATTGTATCTCCACTACCTTCATACAAATGTTCCATGCCATTGCTTGCCATTAGTTTCTCACGAACATATGTGTTGCTTTAGTGTAAGAAGGCAACTTCAATGACCTTTTCTAACACCAAAAAATTGAGCTCACCCTGTTCCAAACGCTAACTCGGACTTAGCATTCTGGATTTGTCTAATTGTATACAACATAAATATGATGGTAGCTGTAGGCCATGCCTCACTTCATCATCAATCATAAAGCACCAGATTTTCATCTTTCCCAATTTGGAAAGTGCAATAGGACTAATATTCTAACACCAAACGTTGCATGGTGGCTGGCAGCAACATTAAGCTTAGCTTTGTTATACATATTGATCCGGTACATCAATCCTAAACTTGATAAAGTCATTGAGTATCCAACTCATTGAACTCAACTTCTGTTAGTAGCAAACACAGTAGCAAACTCTTGGCTTATGAAGTGATGCAAAAGACCACTGCTACACCTCCACTGCAGTAAATGCAAAAATGTTTGGAAGAAAAATGCAATTGTCAAAGGTATAAGACAAATTTTTCTAGCCAAAATCAAATGGAAAGCCATTCTTGTTGCTCTCCTCTGTCCTATCCTACCCAACTGACCTGGATCTTTCGAAGTTCAGAACACCTGCTTGTTACATGGAACGTAAGAACCAGTTCAAGGAGATGCGGTTTATTTTGTCCTGTACATATGAAAAGAAGTGCTTGTCTATTTTTTTCATTCAGTCCTAAAGGTTCAGACTTTCTTGTTCCACATTTTTCCGCAAATAAACTTTAAAAATAAAAGACAACTGCATGTTTGTAGCATGTAATGTAGGAATGCAATCAGAATGCAAAAACTCATTTCCAAACTAAAACATGATCACAAAACTGGTCTTGCCTTAAGTACTTGCGCACGCTTACATACTTGTAGAGAAAATGGAAATGGTTGCTTAGCTATTTGCTGCAAACGACGATATGTACCTGTATTTACTGAAAACAGTAGTTGGGCAAGATTTGATGTAGGAAAAAATGGCCAACTTGCCATTGGCTAGAGCAAATGGTCATCGAGACCCGCCAGCACGTAGCCATTTCATGCTCTAAGAGTATGGAAACCCAAAACGTTTTGCCTACCAGATAAACAATCACATGCAAGCAAGTCATAAAAGAGAGATGCTCTATTTGCAACTGGTCATATATTTGAAACATGCCAGGTTACTTAAAGCCAGCCTAAGATTACGCACAGTCCTAGATGGAAAAAGAAAATAAACATATCCGGCAATTTCGTCCAAGAAGAGATTTGATAATTCTAACTTTCAGAGTTTCTGTGTGCTCCTAAATTATGCGTAGCAATTACAGAGAATTTCCAAATTCCAAAGCCAGGGCTTCAAACCTGGATCAGCTGTGCTGCGAAGAGATGCTAAGGCGTCATAGCTTTCAAAATTGCTGCTCGAACCCTAATCGGGTACAATCTCGGCTCTCCATCAGTCAAACCCAATCTGGATCGTCCAGTGACTCCACCCATTTAACCATAGGAACTGAGCTAAGTATTTTATTCCCTACTTTATTTAACATGAGGAACTTGTTTATATTGACATCAAAGGATAATTTTATCTTCATTTTTATTGGCGACTTAAGGCCCTAAGTAATTTATTTAATCACGAGAAGCATGTTCGTTTGCATCTAAGGAATAGTTTATCTTGACGGCTAGGCCGCCATTTCTAGTGGCGGCCACCCTGCTTTATAAGATGGAGCATCAGACTCATTGTGATCATCATCGGAAGCTTAAGCAAGAATTATCAACTTCTTCTACCTATACTACCTCAAAACATGGGATTCATGGGAATCGGTCTAGCAGACGTGGCCACATTTCTGAGCAGTTGGAGATTAAGACCTTTGGGTTTGAAACCCAAGCTTGTAGAGCTTGACAATGGAAGCACAATCCATTGCTGGATTCCAGACAAAGGTAAACACGGCCATAAGCCAAACCTGCTCTTGATCATGGATTTGGAGGAGATGGAACATTGGGATGGTCGAATCAGATCCCTGCCCTAGCTGAACATTTTGCGTTATACATCCCTGATCTTCTCTTCTTCGGACAATCTTATACTACAAACAAAGAATGGTCAGAAATATTTCAAGCCCAATGTTTGCTACAACTCCTACAAATCGAAGGTGCTATAGAAGTCGCAGTCCTTGGGACTAGTTATGGTGGTGGCATTTCATATGGCTCATTTGGCCCCTCACTTAGTGAAAAAAGTGGTGCTTGCTAGTTCTGGCATATGCATGGATCAAGCTGATCATGATCAACTCTTAGTGGACTCTAAATGTTCCGACATTCTGGACTTGCTTATTCCCAAGGACCTCGTTGGAGTGAAAAATGCCATCAATTACTCTTTATATAAACCTTTGCGATATATTCCACGTTTCCTCCTTGGGGAAATGTTGCAAAGGTTCAATGTCAACAGGGAAGAGAGGATCCGGTTGTTGCAAAGCAAATGTATAGGGTCAAAAAATAGCCCTGCTTTGCCTGTCTTGGAGCAGAAAGTGTTGATAATATGGGGTTCTACTGATAGGATGTTTCCAGTGGAGCAAGCTTACAAGTTGCAAAGGCATCTTAGCACAAAATCAACTGTTGTTGTGATACCAAAGACGGGGCATGCACCTCAAATAGAAAACCCCACAGAGTTTAACAATAACGGATATGCATTCCTTACTAAAAAGATGGAGGCAATTACGTTCTAATAGACACATTTTTTTAAGAATATCATTGTTTGCTAAACACACCATTATATGGCCTCAAACAATGGAGGCACATTTTTTTGACAAGCTTACACCAATTACAGTAGTTATTTTTTCTTGACCCATTGACTTCACCATAAAAGTCCACACAACAAGCATTTGGTTTGAATTCCATATTGCTACAAGAAGATCTCATATCAACAATCGCTTTTTGTCAAGTGGAGAGAATAGAATAGAATAGATTTTTTAACGTCCACGGAGACCAATAGAACATACTTACATTAAGATTTTTTTATGCCTAACTACATCTTAAACATGTTTTCCCATGGCATCTTTTAGAACGCACATTGTCGGGATTCCTTAATTAGAGAGTGGAATTTGGCATCTTGTGGCATATTCTTAGCATGTCTAAAGATATGGTGGTTGTGTTGTTGTCTGTTGGCATATTATACATGTCGAAAGTCCATTCAGTGGCTAAACCTCCACGACTACAAAGCCCCATCATGCTCCCAGACTCCATCGACCAGCTCGCTTTCTGACAGTCCCTTTGTAACGCTCCCCATATTATGGGATAATGGGACCCAATATCAGCCCATAATGGTAATACCAATTCCCATTATAACCACCAATTTTATACTAATTTCTATTTTTCTACAAAGAATTTTATTTGAGTATCTTTGTGAATTTTAAAGCCATCTTTTGGTTCTAGTTCATTGTGTTCCTAACACATTGTCACAATTCCTAGTGGCGTGATGTTAAAATACTATCTATCTATCTTAATCTGTGTGTGGAATTTGACATCTTGTGGCATATTCTTAGTATATCCAAATATCTGGTGGTTATGCTGTTGTCTGTTGAAACTCCATGCGGTGCCCAAACCTCCACGATTGCAAACCCCTCGTCGCGCTCCCAGACTCCATTCACTAGCTCCATCCCGACAACCCCTCTGTAACACTCAGCCTGTTATGGGGTAATGGGACCCGATATCACTCCATTTCTACATGTATTTTAATCTTTGTACAAATATTGTCGTATGAATATATAATTGAGTTTTAGAACCATTTTTGGGTTCCGATTCATTGTTCCTTAGTTCCTAAGCTCCACCTTGAGGTGGCACCCTCCGTCATCTTGCTTTCATGTGCACTAATCAGGTATGTGCCTCCCTTGGCTATCATGAATTTTTTAACTTATGTATGGATGGTTCTAGATCTAAAAGTCGAGTCTTGAGTAGTCCATGGATTTCTTCAAGAGTCTGAAAGATGATTCTCTATTTGTATTTAATGCATGCAATGTTGTTATGTCTGATTTAACATGCAGCATGAAAAGATTTAGATTTCGTGCTTGAGTTTAGAAGATGTATTTGAGTAGTATGCTCCTAGTTTGAAGGTCTTGATCTCATTTCGGCTCCCAAGTCGAGTCGACCTGTGGTATGGATATCTTCCAAAGGAGGACTTTGTCATGCGTCTTGAGCATTATGTGAGGCAGGCCACAATATATTAGATAGATGGATGGATGGATGGATGGATGGATGGTACTTTTTTATGTTAGAGGAACCTTCGTAGTAATCAGATGATCTGTAGGCTCTATGCATGAAAGCCATTTATAGATCGGATGTTCTCTTGGGGTGATCAGTCTTGATGTGTCATGTTTGACTATGTAAGAGCCCCCACATGGCTATTGAGTTGGATCTTGATGGATACCTAAGACTTGCTCATATTGAGTCATCTAGCAGACTCTCCTGAAGGTTCTCACTGCTTGGAATATAAATATGCTGACTAAGCATAATGTGCTGAAACAGCAGTGGTTCAGCACTTAGCACATAGGTGCTGAGAAGGTGCTGAAATGTACAGAAGGCAGCACTTTGTCAGCACTGAGCACCGACCCTAAATCAGTGCCGTAATTAGTGGACGGTGGTTAAACAGTAGACTACTATTCTTAGCCTCACCAATTGTATATATTGATTGTACGTTATGTACTATGTAATGCTCAGAAGTAGAGATTGGATTTCCTATTGCTTTTCTCAATAGAGTTATTCTTATTCTTCTATTCTATCTCTTGAGTCGATATTGCGGGGTTTGTGCTGGTTTTGCACTAGTTCTATCATGGTATCAGACGCTTTCTTGAGGGAAGAATAGAGCAAGCTATTGGAGAAGCATCCAAATTGGATTGGCCATCGTTTCTAGGAGTTCTTTGGCTGAGATTTGGTGGTGGAAAATCTCATTTGCAGCATTGGAGAAGATTCTTGCTTTTTGGCCTGGAGGAAGTGTTTTGGAAGAGAGACTCGGATTTTCCAGCAAGTTCTGGTGTGAGATTCGAGTTTTCCAAGACCTTTTTGGCGATAAAATTCAAGATTCAACTTTTTCTAGTGGGTGCTTTGTTTGGTGGCGAATTTGTTTTCTCAACCATCTTTTTGGCTGCTAAGCAGGCTAAATTCATGGATCCATCAAGTTCTCACAGAATGCAAAGCTCACTAATAATAATTACCATGCTTGAAAGAAGTTCATAGTGAATTATTTGATATTTCGTGACATGAGAGCGATGTTTGATGAAGACTTTATCAGCACCAAGTCAGCAGATGCTGGCAGGATAAACCAGAAAGCTTGTGCTCTTGTCAAAATGTTGGCTGAAGAGACAATTGGTCATGAAATCAACCATTTTACTGAGTTTAAGAAGATGTGGTCTCATTTGGAGACGTCTCTTGATAGTAAGGGTATGGCTACTCAAATGCTGATCCAGAACAAAATGAGACATGCCCAATTAGGTGATTTTAAATCTGTCACAGCATACCTTACTCAGATGAAGCAATGGCGCTTGGATTACATGGCTGCTGGTGGAGTGTTGTCTGAAAAACAGCTAATTCACGATACCTTGGTTGGTCTTCCTCCTTCATATGATATTATTTCTTCGAAGATCAGGTACAAGGAGAAGATTGATATAGCCAAAGTAACCATTCAACTGCAACAAGAGGAGTTGGTGCAGAAGCAAAGGGATGGAAGAGTAGACCATGCTAATTTTGTGTCTATTTCTCGGGCTGACACCAAGAAGAAGTTTGCTGATAGCAAAGACTCTGAGAAGTCAGAAAATGTGAAGTCTGAAAGTAAGAAATCTAAGGAGTTCAAGTGCTGGAATTGTGGTGAAAAGGGTCACTACAGTTCGAATTGTAAGAAGGAGAAGAAAAGCTCAAAGTATAGTGACACGAGAAGCACAGCAGTCAACTCTAAGGGAGAGACAAGTGCTGTTGCGTGTGCCACTTTTGATGCTGAATATCTGAATCTTGCAGCAGTGGCCAGCACCTTACAGAAGGACTGGATTTTGGACTCAGGAGCCACGGTTCATCTTACCGGAGATTCAGATGTGTTTTCTGAACTTGAACCTCGATCTGGAAGTGATGTGAAGATGGGTGATGGATATTCTCTTCCTATCACAGGAATGGGGATTGTAGCTTTTCAATTGCATGGACGTGATGTAGTTAGTAAGGTGAGGAATGTCATGTTTGCTCCTGGATTACAGTGTAATATCATGTCTTCTGCTGAATTTGATAAAGCAGGCCATCACATTGTTCTCGGAAATGGCAAAGCCTATCTGCTGCGCAGGAATCCACTTGAAGGCATTGACTTGAAAAGTCTGCAGTTCATGGCGCAGTGGACGCTGCAAAATGGCTTGTATGTCTTTGATGGTTCAGTTCATAAGACTGAACATGGTCTTGTATGTGCTGACTTGACTGCTGAGCATCTGTGGCATGCTCGTTTTGGTCATATTGGGGGCACTGCTGTACATGCTTTGTACAACAACAAGATGGTTACAGGTATTCCCTCTCTCAAATGTGTCAAGCTTGAGTGTGCTGCATGCCATCTCGGAAAGCAACCTCAACAGCCTTTTCCACAGCAGGCTATTCATCGAGCAACTCAACCCCTTGAGCTGCTGCATTCTGATTTGTGTTATATGCCTGATGTTTCACTAGGTGGAAAGAGGTATTTCTTGATCCTGATTGATGATTTCAGTAGGTACACTTGGGTGTATACTTTGCACTGCAAATCTGAGGTGCTTGGCAAGTTCAAAGCCTTCAAAGCAGCAGTTGAAAAGCAGACATGGTTAGTAATAAAAAAGTTGAGAAGTGACAATGGAGGTGAATATGTTTCTAATGCCTTTGATGAGTTTCTCATGGAAGAAGGTATTGAAAGACAGTTAATCATTCCTTATGCTCATCCACAAAATGGTGTAGCTGAAAGGAGGAATAGATCTTTGCTTGATTTGACAAGATCTATGATGAGTCACAAGTAACTGCCTGAATCTTTTTGGGGAGAGGCAGTAGTGACAGCAATATATTTGGCAAATAAGTCGTAAGGCAGTCCAGAATGTGACTCTTTATGAAGCATTTTGGAGAATGAAACCAGATGTGTCTCATTTGAGGGTGTTTGGATGCTTGGCTTATGCTTCCATACCTGCTGAGAAGCTGAAAAAGTATGGGAAGTTGCATGACAGGGTTGTCAAAGCCATCTTCATTGGGTATCCAGAAAATCAGAAAGGTTACAAGTTGCATGATCCTTCCAACAAGCAGGTTATTGTAAGCAGGTCAGTTCAGTTCGTTGAAGATGCTGTGTATGATGGTATATCTTCGAGTGATTCTCCTGCAGTTCACAATGACAGCAAGTTATTGGCTGTAAGTGGGTGTTTAAAACTAAGTTTCATGCTGATGGGACAGTGTCAAAGCACAAAGCTAGACTTGTAGCCAAGGGTTTTGCACAAAAAAAAGACTTAGATTATGATGAAGTCTTTGCTCCCGTAGCCAAAATGTCCACTATCAGATCCGTTATAGCTCTTGCTAAAAGGTTGGTTAATGTTTCAAATGGACATTAAGTCTGCTTTTTTGAATGGTGATTTGAAGGAAGAGGTCTATATGACTCAACCTCCAGGATTTATTGTTCAAGGAAAGGAGCAGTTGGTTTGTCATTTGAAGAAAAGCATTTATGGCTTGAAGCAGGCTCCAAGATGTTGGCATGCAAAAATCAATGCTTTCTTTCTTGAGCAGGGTTCAGCAGAAGTGCAGCAGACCCGAATGTGCATTGTGGTTTTGTATGTTGATGATTTGATCATCACAGGAGATGCTGATGTGATGATTTCTATATTGAAGTTGAAGTTATTTTCGTCCTTCGAGATGACTGATCTTGGTCTTATGCATTACTGTTTAGGTGTAGAAGTGTGGTAGCACTCAAATGGCATCTATCTTTCTCAGCAGAAATATATTAAAGAAATGTTACAGCAGTATCGTATGCAAGATTGCAAGGCTGTGGCAAGTCCTTTTGATCCAGGCACAAGGCTTGAGCTTGATTTCGATGGTGAGGAGTGTGATCCCACACTCTATCGAAACTTGGTAGGGGCGTTGATATATCTCACAGTCACTAGACTTGATATCTCTTTTGTTGTGGGAGTGCTGAGCAGATTCATGAGAAATCCCAGGCAGTCGCACTGGACGGCTGCTAAAAGACTGCTGGCATATCTGAAGGGGACTTCACAGGAAGGTCTCTTTTATCAGAGGTCCTCTGATTTCCAGCTGAAAGTCTTTGTTGATGCAGATCATGCTAACTGTCATGATAGCAGGAGGTCCACAACAGGTATGGTCACGTTCATAGGGCCTAACGTGCTGACATGGTTGTCCAAAAGACAGTCTACAGTGTCAATCAGCACCATGGAGGCAGAATTCAAAGCACTCAGTGTTGGAATGCAGGAATTGTTGTGGCTTAAACATTTGTGGACAGATCTGCAGGTACTTCCATCCTCGGCTGTTATATTGTGCGACAACCATCCATCTTGCCAAGGATGCTAAGTACCACCCAAAGACAAAACACCTTGACACCCATTTGTGTTTTGTCAGTGAGCAGATCCAAATGGGATCTTCTCAACTTGTTCATTGCTCCTCACAGGATCAGTTTGTTGATGGCTTTACCAAACCATTAGTTGGATCTAAGTTCGCCAATGTGAAGGAGAGCTTGGGCATGAAGAAACTACAGCTGAAGGGAGAGAAGGATTATCTTGGTTTCAGCTGATTTTCTTCTGCTTAGTCAGCAACATTTAAGGGAGAGTGTTGGAATATAAATATGCTGACTAAGCATAATGTGCTGAAACAGCAGTGGTTCAGCACTTAGCACATAGGTGCTGAGAAGGTGCTGAAATGTACAGAAGGCAGCACTTTGTCAGCACTGAGCACCGACCCTAAATCAGTGCCGTAATTAGTGGCCGGTGGTTAAACGGTAGACTACTATTCTTAGTCTCACCAGTTGTATATATTGATTGTACGTTATGTACTATGTAATGCTCAGAAGTAGAGATTGTATTTCCTATTGCTTTTCTCAATAGAGTTATTCTTGTTCTTCTATTCTATCTCTTGAGTCGATCTTGCGGGATTTGTGCTGGTTTTGCACTAGTTCTATCAGTGGTATCCTAGTCCAACTTATCATTTTCATAGCATATTCTGAAGGATTATATATTTTTGTTAAGTTACTTCAGGTTGGGACATACTCCCTCTTTTCCACCTAGGCAATTGTCCATGTTGTAGTTGCTTATATGTAAGAAAGGGTGTATTTCTCACTTGTATCAGAGCTAGAAGATCTTAGATCATGGGCTTTCCTGCTTTGAGAAAACTCCCAATTGGAGTTGTTTGACCTAAATTGTCTAGTTATCAAGTTCATAACTTGTCATTAAAGTAAAGTTTCCTAGAAATTTTTCCAATACCAAGTTTGGCGATAGGCGACCAAAATTTAAAGAACATTATTTGTATGACCCAAATTTAGGATAAAATTATCTTTGGAGGGAAAGACGTCCCTTTCAAATCTAAGAATAATAAAACCAGTTGGCACCAATGACCTGCCATCTAGCTCCTTTATTATATCTTGAGCTAGATCGCTCAAATTGGTCTCTTACCTCCAATGTGAGAAAGTAATGTCAATAAAACAAAAATAAAGTGATAATGTCTAGCACTTTTGATTTATAAGCTATTTAAACACACTTCATGTAATGGACCCATGGGAGACAACTCGAGTAGATCTGAGTGTCGCGTTCCGAGACACTGGCATAAATGGGTAGAAGCCACTACTCATAAACGTCTAGACGGTTTTGTCCAGTTGGCTAAGGGCATGTCGGTTAGGAATGTTACATTTGGTATCAAAGCAGGGCTCGAGTTTGAGTGTCTATGGGGGCAAGTATAATCCGGAACACCGTTGGACAGTAGGTATGTTATCCATAAACTAAACATTGACCATTTCTTGACTTGGCTCTACCATGTGGGGTTTGAAATATACTTTCTTTTGTTCTTCATACATGTAAACCACTACACACAAATTCCAATACACACGTAAATAGAATATTGTGGGCAAAGAATGTGAACTCTCAAATATTTGTACACTGACATGTACAAAAGTAAAGTTCATCGGCAAGCTTATTGGTGCTAAGGTTTTTCCTCAAAAACCTTTTGGGCGGAGTTTTTTAATCCTAAACAATAATAGGCCTGATGTGTTCTTTATTTGGGTCTCCTAGGCCTTTTGATCACCATGGATGACAAAACTTAATTTACTTCTCAATTCAATTCTATTTAAATTTGCGTTTGTGCTAAATTCTTGAATTTGTGAAGAATATATAGTATACACTTTGCCAAGGAAACGTAGCATTATAAGCTATGGGTGAATACTGTTTCCCTGTTCCAGACAGATTCGCCTTATGGCAGGGCCAGATCTGGCCTTTGTTTCCAATTCCGGGAGATCTGATATGATCTCCGCTGTTTCTGTATAAAAGGCCCGCAACCCGTTATCAGCCGCGCCAATTTTTTTTTTTTTTTTGGAACCATTGGTCTAGACTTTAAAACATTAACCCGAATGCCAACATTAACTTTTTAATTTAAACCATTGACCCATAATTTTGAAGTATTAATCTACCTATCTAATCCCAAATCATAACTTAAGACCATAATTTAGGACCTAAGCTATCCTTGACAAATTAATCCTTAATATTAATTCTGGATGCGTTGGGCCTGTACCGCTCCCCGAGCACCACCATATCAATTCCTCCCCTTCCCTGGATTGATCGTCCTCGATCAAGGAATTATATGGCAAATTTACCACAACCAAATCCATGGTTGCAACCCTAGTTGAATCCTCAACTAGAAATATCTACCACAACCAAATCCATGGTTGCAACCCTAGTTGAATTCACAACTAGAAATATATACCACAACCAAATCCGTGGTTGCAACCCTGATTGAGTCCACAATAAAAAATATTCAAGTCCAGCCCTTTAGGCTAAAAATTGATCCAGCCCTTAAGGCTAATATTTTTTTTTTCTTATAAACTTTAACAATAAACAATGAAACCAACATCTATGCTGCAGACATAGTTGTTGTACTTAAACCTTAAAGATTTACCTAACAACCTATTTCAAATAGGCAATTTGCAATTTCCCCCTTTCCTTTTGCACTTCGTCGGCAAAAGTTACTTGCTTATTCGTTTTGGCACTTGACTCGGCCGGTTGCTCTTCCAACTGCGTCATTTGAGCCGAAGGTCCGCCGGAACGAGGATTTAATCTATACTCAGCTCTGCCTGATTTCCTACATTCTTCTCGATTGCCCCGATCATTCGGATCTCTTTTTGCATTTAACTTCGGACAATCTATCTTAAGATGTGGTCCTCTGCAGTAATAACACCCGCTTTTCTTGAATGGAGGTCTATCAATCTGATTATCCCACTTTGTTCTCTGGGCTTGTTCGTGATTATCACCCACACTTGCCCTAGCCCTTTTATTTCCCTTATCCGAATTCTTGCTATTGATCGCTTTTTCAGTACTTGTCTTATCATTGCCTTTGTCCTCAGGATATCCATCCCATATACTGCAGTTTATAAAATCAGGATTTAACTTCCTTTCTGCAGCTATAGCTTTCTTTGTTGCTTCTTCCAAAGTTTGAGGATCTATAAAGCATAATTCTGCGTACAAAGAGTTTTTGAGTCCTGCTATATATTTACGTAACAATTCCTTCTCACTTAACCCATCCATTTGGGTGGACAAATACTGAAATTTCGATGTGTACTGATAAACTGA
The DNA here is from genome assembly GCA_021234155.1 of Isoetes taiwanensis. Classification (NCBI taxonomy): domain Eukaryota; kingdom Viridiplantae; phylum Streptophyta; class Lycopodiopsida; order Isoetales; family Isoetaceae; genus Isoetes; species Isoetes taiwanensis. Next base: position 1,877,854 of record JAJEKV010000063.1, read on the forward strand.
TTCGTTGTCCCCTTGCTTGAATAAATCCCATTCTCGTTTGACGTCATTATGGTAATTAGCTGCCAGATTGTAACCTTCAAAAGCTTCTTTAAAGCTCTTCCATGTCAGAATCTTTGGATCCATTCTTTTTCTTCCTTACCATGTTCTTGCCATGTCTGTCAGATATTTGTCCATGGCTTGCAACTTCTGTTTTTCTGTAGCTTTTACTAAATCAAAATAACTTTCCCATGTAGAGAGAAATCCAAAGACAGTAGGCGGGTTTCTCTTTTCACCGGAGAAGGTAGGCATTCCTGCAACTTTCTCTAGCCATTTACAAGAGGGTTCCGGAGGCAGGCTGGATGGATTAGATTGTGCATTCGTTTGCACAGAAGGCTCAGATAAAAATTTATAAGCCAAACACAGGCATTCCAGTTGTTTTTGACGATCTGCAGGATTGGTAGAAGGAGGAATAGCCATTTGATCTGCTATGTAGCTGGCATTGCTCATAGCCTAGTTATACTGTTGATCAGGTACGCCGAAGCGATTGGTAGACATTGTCCAGAGGCTTTCAGAATCAAGATGCTCTGATACCAAAATTGATACAACTACAAGACTTTACGGCAAAGCAAGAATCAAAGAATGTAAACTACTAACAAATAACTTCAAAATCCAGCCGTTACGGCTATGCTCTCCACCCAACTGGGCTCAGGCTATCACAACAAGAAATCGTTATCCTTTTTTCCACAACTGCATCCAATAGATTCAACCTCAAACTTAAGCTCAACAACACTAACTGCACGCAAGGTTTATGACTTCGCTAAGACTCAATCAAGAGTTCCCTGGCAGAAATAAGAGAAGCAGATGCTTATATAAGCATAAATCGACCTTTTCCGGAATGACCTTTTTCCAATCCGAAATATCTTCACAAAGGTAAACAATTAATATTATCAGGGTTTCAGCCAAAAATATCAAGGATTCGCCTTATGGCAGGGCCGGATCTGGCCTTTTTTTCCAATTCCGGGAGATCTGATATGATCTCCGCTGTTTCTGTATAAAAGGCCTGCAATCCGTTATCAGCCGCGCCAAATTTATTTATTTTTTATTTTGGAACCATTGGTCTAGACTTTAAAACATAACCCGAATGCCAACATTAACTTTTTAATTTAAACCATTGACCCATAATTTTGAAGTATTAATCTACCTATCTAGTCCCAAATCATAACTTAAGACCATAATTTAGGACCTAAGCTATCCTTGACAAGTTAATCCCTAATATTAATTCTGGATGCGTTGGGCCAATTGATATGGTCTGTGGGGTATGGGATAAAGCCTGGAAAGGTTGGGGCCCATCGGATAACGATTTCCTTGAAGGATCCGCCCTTTTGGCGTGTTGGTTAGTAGTATGGAAAAATTTACCTTTAAAACCTTGTTATAAGCTTTGAATTTTGTCTAGATGGACTCGGGAAGAACTATTCTATATTTAGTTGTGGTATGGCAACGAGTGAGTTTTAAGAACTGATTATTTCTATGAGGAATGACCAACAATTAAGTTCTAATTTTAAAAATTTAAAAACTGAAAAGCTTGACGGTAATGGTTCAATGCTAACTAAGTCCACTTTAGCATATTGGGTGGAAAATTTTCGTGAACTTATGTTAGGTGATACGTGCAGTTAGCAGTTACTGGGTTTGCAGGTTCTAAAGTTGTGATTGAGTTTTCACAGAACATGGACATTACGATGTAAATGAGACTTGCACAGGAGTATGAGCGAACTTTGCCAGAATTCCTTATTAACGATTATAAGGATGTCAAGTCCTCTAAGTAAATTGAGGCCATTTCTAATAGAACTGAAATGAAAACCTTTGTCGGACAACGGATTACCAGAAATTTTTAGCCTAAAGGGCTGGACTTGAATATTTCTAGTTGTGGATTCAACTAGGTTTGCAACCATGGATTTGGTTGTGGTAGATATTTCTAGTTGTGGATTCAACTAGGGTTGCAACCATGGATTTGGTTGTGGTAGATATTTCTAGTTGTGGATTCAACTAGGGTTGCAACCATGGATTTGGTTGTGGTAGATATTTCTAGTTGTGGATTCAACTAGGGTTGCAACCATGGATTTGGTTGTGGTATATATTTCTGATTGTGGATTCAATCAGGGTTGTAACCATGGACTTGGTTATGTTATTCTGCCATATAATTCTTGATCGAGGAAATAAGTTTATTCCTAAAAACGGAAAGACTAACACGCTTTTTAAAAATTGATTGAAGATCAATTTTGAAAAGGGATCTTTGATAGTTTCCTTTCAGGTGGGCGATCATGTTTTGAGAAGGGAAGGAATTGATATAGTTTAAGGTTAATAACTTAATAATGGTGATCGGGGGAGTGGCCTTGCATGGAACAATATTTATTGATATGATCAAGTAAGAAAGCCATTCAGTATGTCTAAGTCTTGATATTATCAAGGAGAGAGCTAAAAATAAACCTTGACCTTTGTTTAGAAGCAAAAAGGCAAAAAAGGTGTTGTTACCTATAAATTGAAGGACAACTTTGAGACGCGATTGTTCGGCGATCATAACTCAGAAATCGGCGATCCTTACCTTGTTGGAAAGCCCTTGAAGTCTAGTTTCCAGATTGGGCTTGGTTGCCTATAGATTCCTTACGGTTTGAAAGTTATGCTCGGAAGGGAAGAATAAAGCATTCGTAACATCCTCCCCCTCCTCGGGATGCAATAAGAAATACCTAAAGATTCTAATCACAATCCTTAAACATCAAATTCATACCAGACAAGAGGTAACCTATTTCCTTAAGATATCTTGTGTGCTGCCTAAGCCACTCAAATTTCTAACGCTTCCATCACCCACAGCTCCGCTGGTAAAGACCGGAACTGAGCTCTGATACCAATTGTTACGAATGCTTTATTCTTCCTTTTTGGGCATAACTTTCAAACCGTAAGGAATCTATAGGCAACCAAGCCCAATCTAGAAACTAGACTTCAAGGGCTTTCCAACAAGGTAAGGATCGCAAATTTCTGAGTTATGATCGCCGAAAAATCACGTCTCAAAGTTGTCCTTCTATTTATAGGTACCAACACCTTTTTTGCCTTTTTGCTTCTAAATAAAGGTCAAGGTTTATTTTTAGCTCTCTCCTTGATAATATCAAGACTTAGACATACTGAATGGCTTTCTTGATCATATCAATAAATATTGTTCCATGTCATAAATATACGGTTTCACAAACTATGTTCTTGTATCCTTTATCCATAGACCAAAACACAGACTGATATATGTTATTGTTAAGACCCTATGCAACTTAGCAATTGTCTTGATATTTTTTACCCTATCAACATTATCATGTTATCTATAAACTAAACATTGACCATTTCTTGACTTGGCTCTACCATGTGGGGTTTAAAATATACTTTCTTTTGTTCTTCATACATGTAAACCACTACACACAAATTCCAATACACACGTAAATAGAATATTGTGGGCAAAGAATGTGAACTCTCAAATATTTGTACACTGACATGTACAAAAGTAAAGTTTATCGGCAAGCTTATTGGTGCTAAGGTTTTTCCTCAAAAACCTTTTGGGCAGAGTTTTTTAATCCTAAACAATAATAGGCCTGATGTGTTCTTTATTTGGGTCTCGTAGGCCTTTTGATCACCATGGATGACAAAACTTAATTTACTTCAAGTCTTTTCAATTCAATTCTATTTAAATTTGCGTTTGCGCTAAATTCTTGAATTTGTGAAGAATATATAGTATACACTTTTCCATAGCATTTATAAGCTACAAGAAATTTATCGCGGCGGCCCTAAACCTCTGTCATCTGAGGATTGTGCCTGCTAGCTAAGCAATCACGTCTCTTTTCTGGACTCCTATACTCTTGTTCAACTTGTTACACAAAAGTGGATTTCCCTTTACAACTGCTAGCATAATCTTCTTCCTTTGTGACTTATTTCTTTTGCAACATATGCCATTGTCTTCCTCGTCATTTTTTAATCATGAGTTTCTTGAACAATTTATATTATCTGAAAAAAAAATTCAAATTTACTTGAAGAGATGAGCAACTGCACGAGCACTATTTCATTAATTGTTAGCACGTATCTAGTCTATGTTCTCCCCAAATTGATCAGATAAGTCTAAAGTAAGACATAATGGATGTACCTTTCTTATGTAGCCTAATCTTAAACATATTCAAATTTTAACGTTTAAGTGTTAGGTATATCTGTTATATATATACAATTACTGTTATCTATCTATCTACTATATCTCTTATATCATCACATATATATGTTCTTATGTTTGTAACACTCAATCCGACCGTTGATCCGAGATCCTACGGCTCACGTGGCTTTGGGAGGTTTGGTACGGTGCATATATGTTTGTCGCGCTCAATATATATCAGATATATATCATAACATATATATGTTCTTATGTTTGTCCTCTTGAATCCGACCGTTGATCCGAGATCCTACGGCTCACGTGGCTTTGGGACGTATCGTGCGGCCTAGATGGCTTGAGAGTTTGTGTATAGACTATATGTAAGCGATCCTACGGTCCAGGTTGATTCGATCCTGATCGTCGGTCCGAGATCCTACGGCTCACGTTGGTTTGTGACACATCCTACGGTGCACATGGCTTGGGAGTTATATGTAATCGATCTAATGGCCCAGGTTGCTCTTGATCCTGATCGTCGATCCGAGATCCTACGGCTCAGGTGGCTTGGCACATATTCTACGGCCCAGATGGCTTTGGGAATTATATATAATAGATCCTACGGCTCATATTGCTTTTATATGGTGAGATCTTGATCGTTGATCGAGTCTAAGATCCTAAGGCTCATGTTAAATGCTCGTCCCTTAAAGAAAGGCTTTTAAAAAGTTTTATGTTATTAGGGGGATTCGAACCCTGGATCTCAACCCCCCAAACCCCCTACTCTAACCACTAGACCAAGCATTAGTTTTATAAATAATTCATGTTTCAAATATACTTAAGGGTAATATTCTAATTAAGATAAAATAGAATATAACATCCTAAATAGTTCTAATAAGTTCTAGAATGTAGGGGAATCCTTCGGAAATGTAAGGGAATAAGGAAATACTTCCAGAAAGTTCTAGGTTTTGAAAGTTTCAGAATGTTTCAGAAAGTTCTAGAATGTTCTAGAAATTTCTAGAATGTAAGGGAATCCAGGAGAATTAAAGGGAATATAAGGAAATCTCATAAATTGTAAGAGAATGTAGGAAAATATTTACAAGTTTGACGGAATTGCTTAAAATCTAGTTGAATCTAAGAGGATCTTCATAATATCTAAGGGAATCTAAGAAAATCTTGATGAAATCTTAGAGTTTTTTTTAAGATTTTGCAAAGAGCCACAATAGAATGTTCTAAAATGTTTCATAATAAAGGTGTACAATATAAATCTTGAAAAAAAAAATGTTCTAGATGCTCAGGACAAGCGCCTCAGTCTAAAAATAGAAAGTGTTTTAGAAATGTTGCACAGATCCAAAATAGATTATTTTGGAAGGTTCTAAATGCTCATGGGTAAGCACCTCAATCAAAATAGAAAATTCTAAGAGAATTTAGGGGAATCTTCATGAATGTTAAATATAGTACATAGAATGTTGAACACAGGGCCTTGCACTGTAAGAACATGCTAAAACTCGAACAATGCGCCGTAGGACGTGTTAGATTCCTTGTATATATACAATTATATTTGTGTGTAGATGTGTGTAGACATTTTGATCTCGGCCGTTCATCTCAGATCTGGACGGTCCATGTGAAGCCCCCAAATAAGCCACCTCAAATGACCCCTTCATTTGGGGCTTTTGATCTGGGCCCTAGAATGTGCTAGATCAATGGCTTAGATTTAATCGCCCATATTAAATGTAATAATTAATGCCAACCGAGTGGCAAGAACCTATAGTTACAGAAATCTCGAGAGAAAGTCTTCGAGATGTTTCGGCAAAAAAATATCTTTGAGATATCTGATTTCTTCAAGCTCTGACTGCTCTGCTTTGTTCGATAACCCATTCATACTCGATCCGCTCCTCCGGCCAAGTCAAGCTTGGGATCTTGTGTTTTTGTCAAAAATCCGTCTGTTTTTTTCTTAGATCTTGGAGATGGCCGGAAAGGGTGAAGGCCCTGCCATTAGTATCGATCTTGGTACTACCTATTCTTGTGTCATGATCGTGTTGAGATCATCGCAAATGACAAGGGTAACAGGTTAGGCATCTGTTGCTTTCCGCAGGGCTTCCTATTTCTTCTGTAGATTCGGCCCATGTTCATTCTGCTTCGAAGTATTTTCTTTTACCGTAGCATTGCACCTGTATTCAATTGATCCTTCATATGATCTACTTCTAAACGTGAGAAACCGAGCATCGCCAGTACGAGGTCTTTGGTACGACTGTCCAGGCACAGATTTGGAGAGATAATGCAGCAGGTATTTTATAAGTTAAGAATGGTTTGTTTTTATGAAAGGGCAAATGCCAGACATGATTCTTCAGCTTGTGTTGCAGGTAATTAATTGCCGAGGGCTCTTGGTTGATGCATGCTTTTATGCATGAAGAACCACAAACAGGTTGTGCTTATTGATGAGGATTTGCTCTGCGACTTCATTTTGAGAAGGGAATAGGATCTGCCTGTGTTAAATCGAGCCAATATGGGATCTCATATGGCTATTATCCTCTGGTTTCATTTGCAGCGTTTAGATCAAAGCATCAGAGCATGCAACATTTTTCTGAAATGTAGATTCAGTGTCTGGCTGGTGCCCAGAGATTTGAACTCAAGAGCACAAAACAGGGTATTTTCTGCTTCCATTCTTTATAACAACAATTCGGAGTGGCTTCTTATTTTGGATGCCGTTGTGTTCTCAAATCATGCCTTGAGCTGTGGTTTATCCTTTCTCTCCTTACATCCAGTGCCAGGCTATGGCCTTCTACGACACCTAAGTCATATCTGGGCATCTATTCTATGCACAATGGAAGGTCAATTTCTGTTTCGGCGTTTCCTACACCACAAATCGATACCAGTGCTCTGGACAGCAAGAGCTTTCTCTTACAGCGCAGGGCATTAGTAGGTCTTGCCTTGGTCTCTGTGCTCTTGGAATATGATCCCTCCAATGCTTTGGCCGTAAAACAAGCTCTTCTAGCAGGCAGAATCCCAGGGCTTTCAGCCCCTGATGAAAATGGTTGGATTTATAAAATTTTCCACTTTTGGTTTGAAATTGGGAATGGTCTGTTTAATACAAGCAAGCTGATTTCGTAGCTGTATAGACTTCAGGTGTGAGAACTTATCACCGACCAGAAGAGAAATCTGGTGGGCATCATTTCTTCAGGGGGCGGATCCGGCAACGGCAACACATCCGAGCAGTTAGAGCAATTTGCATGCCCTCTTTCTTTATTTTTTGCATTAAACTTCGTCCTGCGCTGTGAATAGCCCTGCTTTGCGGTTCAGTGTGGCAAAAGGGCTGAGATTAGAAAGGAGGCAAATCTAGCAGTAAAGATCTTTGTCTTTACTTTGTTTTTTGCATGATGCAGACGTTCTCGAAAATTACTGTTTTACCTTGGTTGTTGGCAACGACATCGTGCAGAAGAGTAGCCTCAGAGCAAGCGGCCAAATTTGCTCAAGTAGGAATACGTGTGTTGCAATTGTTGTTATTTTGGCAGCTTTTGAATATCCAAGACTCTAAATTTGTTGGTCTTATTCCTTAGAAATTCAACCCTGTTCTCTGTTATCAAGAAGGTTTCAGATTATTGACTCCTTTATATGAGCTTGGCATATATCAATATGCATCATAGTATCAGGACATGCCTAGACAAGTCTATACAAGGATGCTTTGTAGCTGATCTTTCAGCTCAACCAAGCCATAAAACGGTGAGCTTATTTCCAGTTTGTATTGTTTTTACAATAACATTGACCTAGTGATCTCTTTCGTTGTTTGCAGGTTGATGATGCTCTTGAGATGCTTGTGCAAATGGCACATCGTGGAGCAGGACCAATAAGGGTGATGGTGTTGTTTACATAGCATCATGACTTCTTTGATGCATTGTTTATAAGTTGTTATAAGCTAGAAATTTTGCATTCGGATCTAATGACATATTCATTCTGATCTGTGATGGTTACAGAATGCCAAGCCAGCACACTTGAGTGATCATTTCAATATTTTGGATTATGAGGATAGAACTTTATGCTGTTGAAAATATTGGCCCAATATGGCGACGAAAATTAGGGGTGTACAGATAATGAAATTGGTATATGTGCATTAACTTTCCCAACGGTAATATATGGTGTTTTTTATCTTGCTATTTTCAAGCTATATGGGGCTACAGGCTGCTCAGAGGAATGTAATTGCTCTTTCCCTCGTCAAAGCCTCTTACGAACTGTTATTAATTCCTGGTATGTTCCTGAAGGAACTTTTTAGTTCGTTTTTGCAAGCCCTGGTGGCTATTCTATGGTTCACTGATACTGCACATGTTGTGTGATTTGGTCCATCCCTAGGTATGATAACCTTGGATATTCTAACTACTTGCATGAATTGGAGGCTACGGTCATGATCCGTAGACGTCGGGCCTGTGATTCTGTTTGCAAACCCTAGACAGTATCCAGGTATTTGCCATAAATGTTCAGACATAAGTTTCTGTTATTATTGAAGCCATTATTCCCTCGAACCTGAATATAATATGGCTGACAAATCCGTATAATACCATTTTACATCCCGGTAATTTAACACTTGCTTTGCCATCCCAGATTTACCCAAGGCGTGTGTCAAAAGCATATTTGTGGACCAATCAAAATGTTTCTGGCTTACGTTGCTAATTTTCTCTTCTTTTTCTACATTTTAATTCGAATTTTTGTTGATATTCTTAGGATTGACTTGGATGCATAGCTTGAATGGAGGTAAATTATGGAGATGTGAATTTTTTTGTTTGCCCCATCATTTTGTTTGCAGATAGAATGATAGGTTAAGTTGATTCGCAGCTCCATCCCGGCATAGTTAAGGTCCTTCAATTTATGTTCTCTTGCTTCAAACATTTAATGCAAGTCTGTGCTACTGCTGCCATTACGCAAAGGGAGATGTATGAAGGAACAACCATAGACCTTGAGAAATGCAGTTCAGAGCGTCTGTGCAAATTAAATGCTAACAAATAGTATTATCCAGCACATTAAGACCAATTCAGAATTATAGATTTTTATTTGCCAACAAAGATTTCACATCTAACATAAAGAAATTGTTCAGATAGTTCACCGGTGATAGATTGTAAATCTGCAACTCCATTTAATGCAACCTTGTGGCTGACGTTGAGAGTTGTGTAGTGGATAATGTCATTCTCAGCCTTTTCCTAGGGTTGTATTTATCAGCCTTTTTGGGTTGCCCCTAGGGGGGCAAGCCCTCGTTTGTGTGGGTTTATGGCATATTTCAGGTATATGCCAGTATATGCCAGAAATATGCCATGACTGCTAAAAACTTACTATAGGGTGTAAATGTTAGGTCGCCGCTGTTGGTGCATAGCCAGTTTGGAAACCGGCTAACCGTTTGTCTCATTCGTTCTGGCGCCCTTCTCTTTGGAGCCTCGGGTTTCACAGGTATCTCTATGGCGAGCCTGTGGTTAAGGCTTGTGTGGAGGCAGGGATTGATTATTTGGACATTACCGGGGAGCCTGAGTTTATGGAAAGAATGGAAGCTGCGTATCATTCCAAGGCTTTCGAAAATGGTTCCCTGGTTATGATAGTATAGCAGGCAAATAGTGTAAAAGCAGGCATGAATTTGCCATAGTCCACGGTTGACCTTAAAATTTGCAAAGCAGAGCCCTAAGAGCCCGAAATTGGTCTGTAGGTTTTGAGTCTCGGCCTGCAAATTTCCCCTGTTTTTTAATTTTTTTTTTGAGGCAGAGCTATCGGTTTCTTCTTTTGCATACGAAAAGGGCCTCTGTTCCCTGCATTTTTTCGGCTTTGCAGTGGCACGATGCATTTTTTCGGATGCAGTGGCTTTGCATCCGTATCTTCTAAGAGTTTTGGGCAAAAGAATTAGTGGGTGATCTTGCTAAACTTCCATTTTGCACCGCAGGAAATATTGGGTCCAGCTATAATAACTAATTTTTGTGCGGGATGCTCTTCGATCATTCCACCAGGCCACAAATTTGATACCATATCGGATAATAGCAGGATATGCACAATGTGGACTTCGCAAACAGGTTATGCAGCTCATCAAACAGATACAAGTGCAAGGTATTGTGCCAAACAGGGTTGGTCTGCTTAGAATTGTTGATTCCTGTTCCAACTTATCTAACATAACTATAGGCAAGATATTTCATGCTTATCTTCTTTACAAGAAATTTGAGCTAGATATTACCGTTGCAGCCATTATGTGTATGTATGCTAGACATGGTTGCTTAGAGATTTTGGTTGTGATTTTTTCAACAGAATGAAACAAAGGAATGTGATCTCATGGACTTCCTTGATTTATTGCCATCTTTGGGTAGGATATGCAAAAGAATCTATTTGGATGTTCTGGGAAATGAAAATGAAAGTTATGCAACCAGATGAGATTGCATTTTTGGCCATTTTGACTCAGTGTTCTCTTCTTCACCAGGGAAAGGTGATCCATGTCTGTGTCATCGGTATGGGTTTTCAGTTATATTGGCAATGCACTGGTAAATAGTATGCAAGATGCTTGAGCCTGGACGATATAAAAAAACAGTCTCCTGGACTAGTTTAATTGCTGCATATGCACAAGATGGGCAGACCAATGAAGTTTCTTACCTTTTCGGAAAAATGCAGGAGGAAGATCTTAAACTAGATGAGGCCACTTTTGTCTCTATTCTCACTACATGTGCCACCAAGACAAATATGGTACTGGGAAAGTCAATTCATAACTATATTATTGACCATGGTTTTCTGCAAAATGTAATTTTGAAGAATTTACTAATAAATATGTGCACAAAAAGTGGCAATGTTGATGATGCATCTCAGGTTTTCAACAATATGCATCAAAAAAATGTCATCTCATGGACGACCATGTTAGCAGGATATGCAAGTCATGGGTATGCTTCTACTCTTTATTTCTTTGGACAAATGCAGAAGGCTGGCATCAGACCCAATGAGGTCTCATTTCTTTATGTTTTAACTGCATGTAGCCATACAGGTCTGCTTACAGAACGTGTTCACTAGTTTTCCCTTCTCACAAAAGACTATGTCATGAATAGAGCACTATGTCTGCATGGTCGATCTTCTTGGAAGGTCTGGGCTGGTAGATGAGGCAAAAGATTTTATAAATAAGATGCCAATTGAACCTGATGATGTTGTGTGGATGTTCTATCTTAATGCTTGCAAAATCTGTAGTGATGCAGATTGAGAAACGTGTGCCATTCCTCCGCTGCATGAATTGGTTATCTGTTCCACTATAGCATTTGGAAAAGGTTATATTCATGGCTTTAAACCACCCTCAAACTGGCCTGAAGAACATTAATGATTGGGTTGCCCATAGGGCAAACTCTCTGATTGTGAGAAGGGAAGGCGTATATGATTAGAAGTTACTGTTTTCATGGGTGTGAGTGGTGCATTCTATGTCATGCCCCAAGATTTTTGTCATTGGCATGGGCTGTGCAACTGATTTCCCCTTTGGCACTTGGGCACCTCATTGAAGCTATGAACGATGCAGAAAAGGCCCTTCTATTCTAGCCCCTCGTCGCAGCGGCCCGTCTGATCTCATTTTTTCAGCCTAGCACATTGCTCAGCGGAAAGCACAGTTTGGATTGGATAGGTGATGGAACTATTTGACTCTTGGTGTCACGAACTGCAAAAACTCGACATCATCTATGCAAACCTCGATGCAGCAGTAAGGACTATCAGTAGAGGCAGGCTCAGATCCTAGCAATGGCTAATGCATTTTCAAGGTATGGGCAACATCCCATTTTTGTTCGGAGATTTGGGCCTTGCTTTTGCTGCTATTACTGTCATGAAATGGATCATTTGAAATGGTCTTATCCTAAACTTACCAACTCTAAAAGGAAGAACTGGTAGAGGTTGAGCAAGATCTAAATAAGGGGGAGCCACACAAAGGGGGAGAGGAGCTCTGCAAAGTGGAGTAAATTTACCTCAAGCAGAGTGTAAAGTTGGGCAATTTTGGAATAATTTATACAATTCTAGCTGACCAAATCTCCAAGGATCGTAGAGGCAGGTGTCTGATCACATCTGCTAAACCTCAATCTTTATACTCCTTTTGTGTTTGGACATCTTTCCAATTTATCTAATGATATACTTGCAAATTTTCAATTTTGTCAAGTTTGTGTTTCATGTTGTAGAGAGAAAGGGACATTAGTGTTGGTACATGCCCATTGTTTATGGTAATAATATTTGAGATGTTTGAGTCCAAGGGATGGCAAGCAACTTTTGACACTGCCGTTTATCTAATTTTATTTGCATCTTAAACATAGGGTCTTACCCATCTCTTGGCTATTTATCTCTTGGCTATTTAATTGACACTTCTCAAAAATAGCAAAGAAAGTATTATCCTACATGTCATCTCTCAAGGATATGTGGATTCCAATGAAGCTACTTACGTTTCTTATATCACAATGGTTTTATTACTTAAATGTATAGACTTGGATTTATATTAGAATCGAGATAATGATTGCTTCTAAATGTATCTCTAATTTCATAATGAAGGTAGCAATAGGAAATGACTAATCTATAAAAGATGTTAGGTACTTTTTTGCCTAATGCTGAGTCGAGGGATGTCAAAATGATATAAAGAGACATGATGTTCTAAATTTACAATAGACTCACCTTTTTCGACAATATGCTACACTAGGAAGATATTTACTATTATCGTTCGTTGCAATATATTGATATTGATGTGTTTTAATGAAATTATTGATTGCCCACTTCTTGAGTTTATTGTGCTAGGGTGTCCATTGCAAAAGAGATTCGTGGTTTCTAGAACATGATCAAGCCATGGTCCTTCTAATGTTAAGAAATGGTGTTATATTGTATCATAATGCAAGAAGAGAGAGCAAGTGCTTTAGGAAGTCTAAATACAACTGTAGGCATCTAATCCAAATGTTAGAACAACCATTTTAAATGCTTTCTTAGGCGAACCATTGGTCAAAGCATTGATCTTTGCTAAGTATAATTACTTGGTAAGTTGAATACGGAACAATATATTGCTAACAGTTATGATGCCATATTGATTGAACAAAAATTGAATATGCCATGCAATAGATTGCTCTAGCCTGAACTTATCCACTATATATGATAAGTACAACACAAATAATGGGATTATATAAACATTATACGAAATCCCATAGATATCATTCTAGAATGCCCTAGATATCACTCTCTAGGAGCTAGTAGGTGCTTACGCTTCTGTCCTTGTCTTTCCTTCACAATCATAGCATTTCATGATATTGTATAGTGTAGTTCTTATTTTGTTACATTCATCTAACATATCAAGCTCCTTGGATTGCAGTTGCTAATTCGTTCGTCAAATGCAACTGTATTTGCACAGTGGAAGTTAACATTGAGCACTTCTTAACTGTAGATTATATTCCACTTGGTTTGTACAGTTGCGGTTGGTGTTACAGCTGCAAGTTTTGTTTGTATCATGGTATCTACAGATGCAATCAGGTACTTATAGCTATAGGTATAGCAACAGTTTATAAGTACGGTGACAGTTTCAGCCATAGTTGCAGTCACAGATCTACTATAGTTGCTATCTAGAGCCAAACCCTTGCTCATGTGGGTTTTCAGCATATCCTAAGCATATGTTGGATATTCTGATATGCTGTGTGGTCCTTGGTACTGTGGTTGTCAAACTGTACAGTGGTGAGAATTCTCTGTCATATTTTAGACCTATAGTAGCAGTTTATTTTTGTATGTCTTTTTCTCTTCTAGAGTGATCACAACCGGTTTAGATTTTGGATTCTGTTTTTTTTTTTTTAGATTTCTATGCCTAAGCTAAGCAAAATGCATTGGACCTCTATCATTACCAGCATAAAGTACTGACAGCTGCCTAAATGTGTGCCAATATTGGCTACTGTTCTTATTCTTAGCTTAAACATTTTGGAACGTCCAATCTTATCATTCCTCGCCATATCTCATTTTAAAAAGTTTGGCATTTCCTAGTCTCATTATATACATGGTTCTTGAAATAAACAAGATTATTTGGAAGTATAATGTGTTTAACAAGTGTTGCCTTATGCAGGCTGCACCGATTTCTCAGGGGCTCCCTTCCTTGACTTAATTCCCAAAAAGCCCTTCGTATTTTTAAAATTCCCAAAATGCCCTTAAATTTTAAATATTTACTCAAATAGCCCCGTATATTTTATAGTTCTGAAATTCGTGTGTTCTTTATTTCACAGGTTGCTAAATTCTTCAGCTACATTTTGGAAGATAAAGGTAGTTCGTTGGCTATAGAGGATTTCGGTTCTAAATGTTTGGGGTTATGGTTTTGAATTGATTGTCAAAATATAACTTTGAACTATGATTTAAGCCACTTCACCCTCCGGCCATGGAGGGCAACCCTCCGTGCGCAGCACCTTGTTTTTTTCTCTCTTTGACCCTTGATGAACCATTCTATTTGCAGAGATTGGAGTTGCTTTGCCTGCTTCTTAAAACTAGGCATTGCAGATTCTTTGCTTTCCTATGGCATGGACTCTTTAAATCTGTAAGTAGAATGTTTGCCTATGCTTTGCAGAAATTGGTATGGAGCGAATTTCTGTTTCCAACTAGACCAATTTAAAATTATATTGCGCACTGATGTTCCAAATACAAATAGACACCAAAACATTTGAATTTATTTCTTCTCAATCATGTATAAGACTCATTTGGGTACCATTTCCTCGGGGACAATGCCTTGATTCAGCTCATTTGATACAATTTTTGTTTGATCTGATGCGGCTTTGAGAGAGCCAGAGTCAAATGGCGAGTTTTTTTGGTCGTGGTTGTAACACTAATGTTAGGCAACATTTAATGTAATATCCCACAATCTAGAACCTTTACATTGCAATTCCTTTACATGCAGATGACATTCAACTAGGCTTTGTCACAAATATCTCCATGTGTATAGTAGATACATTAAATGAATGCTTTGGGACCAAGGAATTTGTACTATGGAAATATCAATTTAGGTTTCAACGAACATAATTAAATGAATGCTTTGGGACCATGGAATTTGTACTATGGAAACATCAATTTAGGTTTCAACGAACATAATTGCTTATAAAATCAAATGGATCCAATCAAGGAGCATCTCTATGCATGTACAGAACAGATTGTTGAAAAATGCTGGTTGTTCTTTGCACCATCCAACTTCATGAAGTTTGAGAAGGGCGAATATGGTAGGATAGCTATACTACCAATGTACCTGTATGTTATCTGTATGGTTTTAAAGAAAAGCTCCACGGTCGTACCCAAAAATTGACTTTATATGGAGCCGAAGCCTCCACACCTTTGATGCCCTGAGGCAGGAACGAGGCTCTTATGTCAATTTCTATGGAGGGCATGTCGTGATTTGTATGTTGTTTTTTGCTCAATGGTTTTATTCCATGTTAAGCTGCTTGCATGAGCCTAACTTTGCAAGAGCTGTGCATACATTGACACATGATTTTGTTTTATTGGACTAGAACAACTCTGCTATAATTTGTTCTTGCTACATTTCCAAATGCATAGACCTTAAAATTACCACTAGATGCACAACTAGTAGAAGAATAGAATAGAGCATTGCAGATAATTCTTTTCTCCCTTCATCCTTTCTCATGTTTCGGAATATTGAAGGTTGTGTTTTTATCTATGTCTCTATTGCAGGTCCAAAAGGCATCTTAATGCGAGTTGTAGCATCAGGTATTTGAACCATTTGCACCAGAGTTGTGAGCATTTCGTGTAGGTTTTGGCATCAAACCTTGAACACGTCGCATTGGAGACTATAATTGTGGAATGGCCTTCATTACAAGCTTTTTCTTGCACTATTGACTGGCCAACACAAGCAATTGCCATTAACACAACCATAACAACTCATGTGATCCCAGTTATTGACTTCATAATATCCTAGGGAAATCTTATGGAAATTCATGTGAATCCACGTAGAGTATTGAGGAATCTAGAGGAATCTATATATCTATAGAATCTAAAGGAATTTGTGTGGAATCTTAGGGATTCTTACAGGGATCTAGAGGGAATCTTGGGCGATTCAGTCCCAAACATTACATATCTTTACTAGGCTCAACTTTAGAGCTTGATGTTTTAATTTTTAAATTTCCGAAGGCTTAAAGCTGGAACTAGATACTCTATGAATTGTACCCTCTTCGCATATAACAAACTACTGCTAAATTCACCCTCAAAAGACACTGCTAAATTCACCCTCAAACGAGCGGATTATGATATTTGCTATCAAATATTTAATTTGATTTGAACAATTAGAATTTTAGAATTTACCTATGATTATTGTAGATTGTTAACTAGTAGACAACTATATGTTCAGAGAAAGACTGTGCAATTATCTGAAACTTTATGGCAATGTTGATTGATGCAACTTCTAACTGTGATATTGACTTCTTCTAACTTAATTCTTGACATTCAATTTTAGATACTGATCTGTTTAAGCTTGGACTACCAGATCTTCATTAACCATAAGTGACATACCCATTCATAGTACAAAAACTTGTATATTTATACAATTATATAAGCTGCCCCCTTATATGTAAGGATTTGGGTGTCGCCGTTTGGGCCGTCCAGATCTGAGATCGACGGTCCAGGTAGCGACGCCAAAATCTTTACATATAAGGGGGCAGCTTAATTTGAATTCATCTGGGCCATCGAATGTGCTGCATCAATGGCCCAGATGTTGCCACGTGTACTAAGTGCAATCAATGCATGTGATGAGGTGGCAGCAATATTAATGAGCAATAATGACATTGCAATCTCTTTAATAAAAAGTGACCGTCGAATGTGTTGCATCAATGGTTCAGATTTAGCCACATATAAAAAGGTGCAATAACCACATTATGAGGTTGGCATCAACATTAATAATCCTTTGTGACGTGGGGCCTTAGAAAAAAAAAAAGGTTAAAAAAAAAGGTTGGAAAAGAATCGATTTTGTTTGGACGATTCTTTATTTCGTAGGGTAGAAAATAGGATTTTTTTAAATCCTGTAATGGTGATGTGCCATATTCTCAGTTGAGCGCCTTGGCTCCTTCGTTGCGTCGGCTATGGTAATACTCACCCTCTGATGGCAGTTCTACTCAGGCGAACAGTCCCATGGTTTCTGTTCCCTTGCTCCGTCAGATCATTCAGTTTCAATAAGAAAAATTACCGCCCTTCATTCAGTTCTGGACAGAGCCGCATGGAAGAAGCTCTCTACATTCTGCATTCAGAATATAGCTCGCCCACGAATTTGCTGGAACAATTAGGGCAGCTGAACATAAGGTACAGTCCCGGCATCGTTTGCAAAGTGCTCCAGAACACGAGGGGTCACAGACTTGGTTTGTTGTTTTTCGAATGGGTCGCAGCAAATCAAGGTGTTAGGCATAATATATATTCCTACAATAATCTTATTCAGTTGCTTCTCAGATGTCGATGCTATGGCCAGGCCTTCTCTGTTGCTTTGAGAAAGCTTACCACATTGTTGCAGACATGGAAAAAAAAGGTTGCCCTCCTAATTCTGTAACTTGTAGTATGTTGATTCACGGGTTATGTCGGAATAACAGAAATATGCCATGTTCAGTATCATAACTAATAATATTTTGATATGTTATAGTAGCGGCGATAATCCTCACAGAAAATTTCTCTCACAGATTCTTGGGCAGCGTTTAATACGGATTTGCATTCCGTTTATGGGTCTATGGGTGACGGATTCGGCCATGTTTTGGAGCTTCGCCTTTGCGCATTTCGTCGAGTAGAATCCAACTTGCTGCATTTGACACCATTTTATTAATTTGTGGCCGCCTTCTGATATGAGGTGTGAACACTTTTAAGTTCAGTTTTCTGCATTTTTTCCATGTCTTGGTATTGGCAGCGATATGGAACTCAGGCCTTTTTGAAGCTCTGCTCTCCTCTATCTGGTAACAACCTACTTCTATTTTTTATTTTCTCTCATTTGACCTCCTCTGTGTTGTGTCGGCTATGGCGATACTAAATATGAAGCGGCTTTCTTTTTGCAAAGTCTTTGGGTTCGACTTCAACTCGGACATGGCGGCCTTTTTTTTTTATGCGGGCCGGAACCCCAGACTCCAAATTTCTTTTATGCCTCTCGGCCTATTGAAGATCTGTCCCCTGCTTGGCTAGTTTTTTTACTTCGCCCCCCTGTCCGGTGCGGTGACGGCTTGCTACAGGTAAATAAGACAAAACAGCATGCGATGGCCGAAACAAGACAAAACAGACGAAAAAAACAGAATGGTTTCGTGTTATTGGAAGGGGAAACTTTCGAGAGCAGAAAGTTTCCCGCCGTAACCTTAGGGACCTAGAAATTTCCTTTAATCCTGTGTTTCCGTTCTTGATCTGTGTTTTTTGTTGAGATTTGTAGAGCGAATCAAGCAGATCTGTTCAAATCTGTAGAACGAATCAAGCAAGAGATGGACAAGAAACGTCTGGCAGTGTACAGAATGGGAAGAATAGCTCAAACAGGGCAAATAGTCTCCAAGATCTGGCTGGAATGGGATCAATAATGTAGATTTGCATGGAAAAAGGAGTTAAATCGGGAGTAGCAGCTCCTGATCATCGCTAGAAAACCGAAATAAACAAAGGAAAAGCACGATTTGCAGGGGAAGCCCTGTTCCGGCGACAATCCTCCTTTCTTTCCCTAAATTTTCTTTGAGCCGACCCGCAGAGTTCCAAATCCGCCAGGTTAGAGTACTGGCAAGGCAAGAAGCATGAAGCATGATCTTGTCGGACTGCATAAAAGTCTTGTTCCGGCAAAGCTCTGTTCTTGCAAAAGCCCTGTTCCGGCAGTAGAAGCTCTGTTCTGCTGTTCTTGGGAAAGCTTCTGGCTCAAAACCCTGTTTGGCGGCGCCACCAGATCGCCACCAAAAAATAGACCCAAAAGTTACCTGGAAAAAAACGACACTGAAATCCACGGAAATTTCCAGGTCCCTAAGGTTACGTTTGTCTTATTAACCATGTCGCGACACAA
Organism: Isoetes taiwanensis; assembly: GCA_021234155.1. Classification (NCBI taxonomy): domain Eukaryota; kingdom Viridiplantae; phylum Streptophyta; class Lycopodiopsida; order Isoetales; family Isoetaceae; genus Isoetes; species Isoetes taiwanensis. The sequence goes on from JAJEKV010000063.1 coordinate 1,896,960, forward strand.
GAACCTGGTGCACGCGACAAAAGAACCTGGTGCAGGCGACAAAAGAACCTGCTGCAGTCCGTCGCCTTCACCGGGGGGGGGCGCAAAGTAAAAGTCTCCCGATGTTCTTTCTTATTTAGGCACTATAACTGAGTCGTTTTTACAGTCCGGCTTGGGTGTCAGGTAAAATAGTTGTGTAGCATCATTTCAATGAGATTTCTGCTTGGTTTGGTGCAACCAGACCTTTGTTACAGAAATCCTTCTTCCTGGAGGCACGATGCGGTATTTGTGTCGGCTTATACCTGTTTTAGATCTCAGCTTCTATTGGAAATATGAGTTTATCTCTTAATCGATCTTGGCGGAGCGTTTGGAGCGGTATTTGTTTTAGCTTTTCTTTGTCTTAGATCCCAGCTTCTATTTGGAATATGGGCTCATTTGTTAATCGGTTTAGTGCTTCTATAATAGCATTTAGCCCAACTTTTACTGTGGCTTCAGCGCACAGGTTATCAAGTACAGTCTCAGTTTGGGAACAATGCATTTTATCGTGAAAATTACGTACAGGTGATACCTTTTTTTATTTTATGGACGGTTTTAGGTCTTGTTTTCGATGTATCAATGTATCGTCTTTTTTGTTAGCCTATGATAAGGTTCTTTACTGTTCTTTTTAACATGTGATATTGTTTGCATCTGTGCAGCATTCATATGTCTCATCATGTGTGAAGTGCTGTTTTCCGCTGGATTTTGAGTGAATCTGATTGTTTATAGAGCATTATTCCATGCTTTGCATTGGGAGGGGATTGTTTTTTGGCTGGGACATGAAAGAAAGTCTGGGCTAGTTTTTATTGCACGATAAAGCATGGCAGAGGATTATGAACCCTATAAAGCTCACAGGTCACAAGTCATTTAGACTACGCGGTGAGAAGTTTATGAGACCATTTGCTGTGGATGTTTTTTTTTTCTAAGAAGTTTATACATGCCAATATCATGCATCGGGTGACAAGCAGGGTCATTGCAACTGTTGTCACAAACTCCAAGCATCTGAAAGCAGAGCTTCCTTTTCGAGTCGATTCTACAGCATGCAGAATTGTGGGAGAACTGCTTGCTGAGAGAGCAAAGGAGGCAGATTGCTACACAGTAGTATACACACCCAGAAGAACGAAAAGTAAGAAATTTCACTTAAATTTTCTATCTTTAATATCCCACGCAGTTTACACATGATATATCACTCTGTTCTGAGTGATAAGAACTTATTTTTAATTGTTTTGGCAAGGCCAATCCAATAACTATTCTGGCACAATTCTTTTATGTATTTATTTGGTATATCTTTGCCATATGATCAGAAGTAGCCAGTGTAGGGACTTTTCAGTGGAAAAGGCAAACTTATGTTGGAAAATTGAGCGCCTGACGGATGGTGCAAGTGTATTAATATATCTCACTTTTGAAGTAGTCTGTAACATTTTCCATTCTTTCTCATGTTGATGTTGTGTACCGAAACTATTAACATTCTTGTTTTTGGGTTTTTTATGCTGTCTAATTCTGAACACCGTGTCGATGTTGCTGTTGTACGATTTGTACCAGGTACCTTCAGATTCCGTTACAACTCTTTCATGTGAAGATCTTTGCACCCCATTTATATGCTTAATACCTGCTCAGTGGAATGTATACCCACTGATGAAATTCATGAAAAGAGGACATGGAAGCTACCTTAGTCAATTATTACATGATATAACAGCCACTAGTAGCTATGATAAGATGGGATGGATGCTAGCTTAGTCAATTATTATGCATCCCATTGTTGGAGCTGCATTTTCAACAATTTGTACCATCATACAGGGTTTTAGAGTTTTCATGAGCAGAAAGTTATAAATGCCATAGGCTAAAACGATATACTCTATCCTTCCAATTGGGTTCCTGAAATAGACATAGCAGCAATTCTATCTTTGCTCTCTAGGTCAAGATATAAATTTGTAATGACAACAAAAGAGTACTTAATCCATGGCTCTCCTATGCGTCCCTTCTTCATAAAAATGATATTAGTGACCTTTGGAATGATTAGATATGCATATTGGTGTTGTTGAAAGAAAAGTATTTTTTTTCAGGCTGGCAATGGGAATTTGAAATTTTACCATTTGCTGTCTAGAAATAACGCATCACAAGATTACCCAGAGATTGGCTATGAAAAGTTAGGGAGATTGTGGAAAGGTGGTACTATTGGGAATCCGATGAAGGTGCTAGATCTTTTTTTTCAAGCGAGAACAGAACTAGAACATGCAGGCGTGTATATGGATGTTGCAAATGATAGCATCTGGCAGCATATCTTCTGAGGTCATTGTATGTAAGATGTTAATAATGGCCAATGCTGATAAGAATAATGATGTTAACTGTAATGCATCCGGTGGCTTAGATTTGCGTGAGTAAAGAATGTGTAAATGCTGGTAATCTGATTGTATGCCAATAGATTGATATTATGTCATAAACGTGGTGGCAAGGTGGATGGCAATGTGGCCTTGGGGCATAGTTTTGATAATTGTAACTTAAAATAAACATTATAAAATAGCTAAGGGTCCTAATGGTTTTTTTAAGAATGCATGAGCACCCTTAAATAGGGGCCACGATTACTGCAAGGTATCAAGGCAGCCGATTGAGGCATGCCTATGCAAAATTCGAGCCTTCAACAGACCGGATGGGCATCTGGAAGTAAGCCTTATCAGCAAATGAGTTTGCAAGGTGAGGTTCTCTCCATCAAGCAACGCTATATAAGAGAGAGAAGGCAGATGGGCATACCTATGCAAAATCCGAGTCTCCAACAGCCCGGATGGGCATCTCGAAGTAAGCCTTGTCAGCAAATGAGTTTGCAAGGTGGGGTTCTCTGCATCAAGCAAAGCTATATAAGAGAAGGAAGATTGAAGATTCAGCGCCCTCCAATCTTCAGCGCCCTCCAATCTTCAATCTTCCAGTGTCTGCCCATCCGCCTACTACAACTTAGCACTGAAGATTGGAGGGCGCTGAAGAAGCTGAAGCAAGGAAGCTTAAGTCTGGCTAAGTTGAAGTGCAAAGAAGTAGAAACCGTAGCTCTGGAACCAGTTGCTAATCCGACCCGAAGTACTTGCTATGCAAATCGATTTGGGTTTCCAAAATTTCACACTCGACTGTGAAATTTGGCCAACAATCTTGCCAGTGTCTTCAATAGAAATCCGTTCTTTTTGCCAGGTCGACCTCTACCTTGTGATAATCCATAGCCTTGGTTATTGAATCTGGATTGAACTTTGAAGTTTGCTTTTGGTGATCTAAATCTATTTCCATGTTGTCAAACTCCTTGCAATGAACTTTGAATTGGAACCAACGAAATAGCCTTGTGAGATGCATTTTCACTATAAATTAACGATTTATATGTTTGAGAGAACGAGAATCATAGGGATTGCTTGTTGCAACATGACAAGCAGTGAGGATGGTACAAACAGTGAGGATGGTACAAACAGGACCTCTGCCAATGAAAAGACATGGTGCACATGAATTAGATGGCATAATTGAGGTCAAGTGCCAACTAAAGGTCTATGAAGCTTGCGATATGATGCGTTGATGTCATTGACATGCTTTTCTATCTTTATCTGCTGCATTTGGTAACTAGAAGCAAGCAATGTTGGATACTAGGACTGAAAGGGTTTGATTCTAATTGCAATTAAAGATCGGGATGATTGTATTTGTGATTGTGCTCTTTGTAACTTATCCTTGATGTGTCTATAATGCATATTTGTCTTGATAACTAATGACATACCAACTGAACTATTACGTTTTTCCATTTTCTACCCCTAGTTTGAATTGAAAGCAAAATGGGAATTTCAAATTCTCATGTGGCATGGTAGTTGCTATGTTTTAGGCACTTTGCCATGGTGGGAGAATTAAGAAGTTTTGTGGAATAGATTTAGACTATCTATCGGTTGCACTCAAGCATTCTAGTAGTGTCCTACAGGGCTCTGAAAAATAGTCCATTGACCATGGGTTTGCGTTCCTTTCGCGCTCGTAGATGCTATGTATGCTTATTTTATGTAGCATAACAAGTGGACATTAGAAAAGATAGATCGTGTACCTTACGATACCATAAAACAACACATGTACCTTGCGTGCACCAAGAGACGAGGTAAAATCTCGCGTTCAAATCTTGCATGTTTATGTTGAGACAAATTCGTTACTAAAGAAGCTTTACGTTGTTGAATGTTGGATGCGAATAGTGATTTCAACTCCACAGGCTTTGGACAGATAAAGTCTCAACCAGCAAGAAAATGTTCTTGCATAATTTCGCATATTGCTATACAGAAATTTCAATCACAAATGATAAAAGATTTCATACTGATCATTTTAAGCTTGGATTTGACTCCTACATCTTCATAAACCATAGCTAATAAACACATTGATAGTACAAAAACTTGTATATATATGCCCCCTTGTTTCAGACCCGAGGTGTCGCCGTCTGGACGGTCCAGGTTGTGAAATCCAACGGCCCAGACCAAGCCACGTCATGATCCCCAAGCAACCCCCTTATTTGGGGCTTTTGATTTAGGCCATTGGATTTTAGGGGTTCGATCTAGACCGTTGGCTAAAAAGTCAATGCAATTTAATACAATTTAATGCATTGAACTTAATGCATTTGAAGAGGTGGCACCACTTTAGGCCAGTATCTGGTGGTGGCATAAAAAAATAATGATATTCTCTCCTCCGTTTACCTTTGCTAAACGTGTCAAAAAACCATTAATGGATATGCCAACAGAGCCGATATTCGTTTGTTGAAGGCGGCTTCAGGTCCAGGGATTTTCGAGCTTCTAATGCGAAGTAGTGAGAGTGATCCAAAATGAGGTTGCTTCCCTCCGGTAAAAGGACGTTCTCGAGCCGGCCGATTTACTACCAGGTTTGCATTTGCATTTGCTTCTGTTGTTCGATTTGGCAGATGCCTGTTTCTAAAGCCATAAGTTTCTAAGCACCTGCATTTGGATTTACCTGCTTTCTCTTGCGCACAGGTTAGACTATTGAAAGACTCCTTGTTGAATTTCGGGCTCGGATTTGTATGGGAACCCTAAACGGCTGACCAGCTTTGCCGGATTTGATCGCGAAATAGGCTGGGGTTTGGTGTTGCCATCTATAAAATCGAATGCTCTTTGCAGACCAAGACGTGTGCCAAATATGGTCAGGTTAATACATGGATTTTTGCCTGATATAGTTCAATCCGAAAGTGGAAGATACGCTTTATTTTTGTTCTGGCAAGGATAGGGCAAAATGTGGAGGAACTCTAAACAGCTAAAGTTGCTTCGTCCGATTCATTTCGACAAGATGGGTTATGCAGGCGAGGGAATATTTGACCCATCATCAAGTAGTATGGAGCTCCGGTAAACCTTAAGTGGAGAACGAAATGTAGCCGGATGAGGGTAAGGGTTTCCTGTACACATAGCATTCTGCCAAAAATTGCATGCTGGAGTTAAATTTTCCAATGTCCTGTGCTCTGTTACCTATGGCTAGGTTTTGGCAGTAATCTGGTTCTCAGGTACTCCAGGATTTCGTTAAACTCAGTTGCATCATTCCATTTTTTATGTTTTGCTTCATGCAGGCAGTCGTTGCCCATTTAACAGAATCTATAGGAACATGAGGCAGTGAAAGATCTGCCGCCCTCTGTTTATAGCAACACTTTTTTGAAGAAGTGTGTTTCTCATGACAGATGGAAGTTAACATTTAGAGGTTCCAAATCCAACTTGGTGCAAAAACTTTTGAGCATCTTGAACTTGTGTCTTTCTTATCTGGCTGGATCATCTTGTGCAGGTATTGATGCCTTTTTACTCAAAAAGTTCATCTGTCATTGTTGCAGATGGGTATAATGGAGGAGATGTTGCAACTACATGTTCTCTTCCTTAATACCAATATGGAAATTTTGTTGTCCAGGTTGGAGTAGTCTTATCCTTTGTTGCACTATCGATAGGGTAGACATTGGATAGGGTATCAGCAATGACAGTAACATCCTACGGCTATAAGCAGGGTATATTGCGGGGAAATCATGCATTCTTGTGCATGGCGTGCTTAGGGTTTGGGTCTCATTGCCAATGCTAGCAAGAGCCGTGCTTTAGGAGCTGGGCTATCTAGAATGTGGATTTAAGAATGGCTGTATTAATGAAAGAATCAGATTTTCAGAAGTTGTTGCAATCACTGGTGGACCTCGTAAATGGAATCTCAGCCCTGGGAGATACAATCAAGCTGTATAGAAAAGATTGTGCTCAATTAATAAGAAGGATCAAGTTGCTAGCATTACCTGATGATGTTGTACTACAGTTCAGAATCTTCAAAGATGTGCTGAGCGAGGCTAAGCAGCTGCTGCATCTTTGCCACGATGGGAGCAAATTGTATATGGTATTATTTCCACCGTAGCTCATCTAATGGACCTGATAATGTAGTATAATTTTAGGCATAGCCATGCTAATTTGAATGCGCGCAGCATGAATAAATCAGGCAACGTTGTAGCTTCACAACTCATAGGCCTATATAACGCAATAACTCATGGTGTTTGAAATATGGGTTGATTTTTTTATTCTTGATTATTTACCCATGCATCTGTCAAACATGCAACAATTTTACACTTTATCAATACATAGAATTAGGCAACTTCACTCTGGAATTTGGCTAGAATATGTGATTACTGAAGCGAAAAAATTATGTGGTAGCAAGAGTTCTGAATATGAGTTGATGAAGAAAGATGGGTTGCATTAAATTTCTATGGCCCGTATATGGTTGTAACTTATTCTAATACCACTGTACCTTTTCACTCTGTACCTTTTGGCTATGGCAGAGCTACCGATTGTTGGCCAGAATCTTGGTTGGATAGCAAATTTTTGTTTCAGATTTATTAAATGCTCACAGGGACTTTGGTTTTACAGAAATGCAATGGGAAAGAACAACATAGATGCTGGTTCTTCCAGCGCTCTGCTCTCTGCAAGGCATGTGATAGCCTGCAACTCTTTTTCAGTTTTTTGTGATTTGAAGAGCATAGAGAGAGTTATGATTCTTTGAGGTTCCTAACATTTTGGTCTTGCAAGGATATGCACATGGTTATAGCAAAATGCTGTTGCCATTTTAGAAAAGCTACTGTATGATAGATGAATTTTATCTGGTCTAATTTGGTTATTGCAGGAAGAAGGGGCTGATAATCTGGCCCCAGGCTTACAGAAGCAAATAGATGAGACTTTGGAAGAGATAACACCACGATGCATGCTTGAGATTCTTGCTTATCATTAGATGCAGAACATAAGTCCCCGCGTGAAGCTGGTCTACAAGAAGAGCTCAAACACTTGTTACGGGATGCAGGAAATGTGTCCTTTATGGTTCTTGATGGGGCATTCACACGTGAGAAATTTATGAAAGAAGCTTAAGGATGGCTGCACCAGAGCAGGCAATACATAATGGCAAATGCGACAGTGGTCTAATAGATGGGAAGACACTGCTATGTAAGAATTGTTCAGCTATCTCCATGTGATGGCTCTGCCTATATGCTTATGTCAGGCATCTATTCTGAGGCATGTATGTGGTCAGATGCTGTGCGAATAGATGAGCTTAGGCAGTGTGCAGATGCATGGAAAAAACCTGCAATGGCATGGATCGAGATTGATAACAACGTGCATGAGTTCTTTGTGAAAGATAGAAGCCATCCAAGAAGTGAAGAGATCTATGCCACATTGAAACGTCTAAGTAGACAAATGAAGGAAAGTGGATACTTTCCAAAACTTGATGATGCCAAATCCAGTGCAAAGTAAGTGCCTTAAGTATTTACTTACTGCCTTTTCCAATGTTCATCAGCAATTGCTCTGTGATTCACTAAAAACAAATGTTAAAACTCATTCCTTTTGGGAAGAAATAAGCTGGCTATTGTGGTCTCTATTTGTCCTGTGACAACTATGGAACTACTGCAATCACTCAGTTAGATCCATAATTGCAACCTTAACTAAAGTGCCAATGAGGAAATGTCATGATAAATCTTAGTTTTTGATTTGTAAAAAGCTGCTGCTGCTGTAGATTTCTTGAACGGTATAAATGTCAAATGTCAGTCAGATTTTCTAGAAACGTGGCCGTAACTCCCAAATTGAAGCTCTGTTTTATGCACAAGAACATCCGTTGGAAAGGTCACTGGAAGGTCCACAATTGATGCTAGGCGTCCATTTTCCAAATTCCTAGCAGAAATGGGCCAAAACAGTGCCAAATCAGGCAATGTCTTTGCTGCCACAGTTTTACAGTCGGGTAAAACTCCAAAATGAAAGCTCTATTTTCTGCACAGGAACATCCGGCGGAAAGGTCACTCGAAGGTCCACAATTGATGCTAGGCATCCATTTTCCAAATTCTTAACATAAATGGGCTAAAACAGTGCCAAATGATCTAATGTCTTTGCTTGCCACAGTTTTACAGTTGAGTAAAAATATGGCCATAACTCCTAAATGAAAGCTCTATTGTCTGTGCAAGAACATGTATTGGAAGATCATTGGTCAGTCCACAAATGTTGCTTGGCATACATTTTTCAAATGCTTAGCATGAATGAGTCAAACCACCAGGTATGCACTCTTGAACTTGGTTTTTTTATGTTACGGCCAGTTGAATGCTTTGCTTTCTAGATATCATAACATCATCTTAAAATAACCCACATTACACCAAGCACATGCTCTTCTCAAGGAACATGGCAAACAAATATGTCCCTAGGAATATGGCTTGTTGGGCCTTCAAGTATTTCATTGTGCCTATGTTGCAAGCAACGGCATCTGCCATTTCTTCATAGTTTTGAGATTTTATTTGTACGATTGGATCATTATCATTTGCTTAGTTATTTTGTTCTATGGTATTCATCAAATCCAGCCTTTAGTTTCTTTAGTTTACGATCTTGTGGATTTTAATTGACTCCATGTTCTTTGTTTGTCCGTAACCAGATTTTATGCGTTCAGAAGGCAAATTCCCGATTTACATCAAGGTGCACTTGGTAAGAAAGCTTGCTTTTGATCTAACATGTGTGTAACTTTAAAAGTTGTTAAATTGGCCATTTCCAGACTTGCTTTATGCTTTCATAAGCATGCGAGCTGTCACTAAAGCTATGAAGATTGCAGTCTGACACCCACGTCCAGATTTCTTCTAGTGATGCTTCCGTGATGGGAAGGGAGTAAGTTGGCCCTACATATTTACATAAAAGTCTCAAACATAGTTTTGTCAATGGATTATGTCTGAAACTTCCCTATATTTTGCCATATAATGCAGAGTCAGGCATTATATTAAAGGTATGAACATTATCAAGGGAGCTGTTTACATTTGTTTTGCTAGGTCCATTTTAAATGCAACCTAGTGCTTTGTCTTCAACCGAGTCCTTCCATGTTGGATAAACTAAGGTGAGGCGCAACATCCAAAGGTGTTTTTGTTCCGGAATGGCATAACTAGTTCCCTGTCATTTTATTTGGACTATTGTAGGATTTGCTTGCAATGCGGAGATCTGCCACAATCTATAGGTGAAAGAAAATTAGATTCGCTATTGATAATGTCCTAGATGAGTATGCACATTCTATATATGATGTGCAATGTGCGTGTATCATTAGAAATGGGCCCAATCGCTTATTGTTTATCTGACTGTTGTTCCCACTAGAAATGGAGGCAAAGAAAGTTTGGCACTCATGCTTATTTGATGCGCTTGAGTAGATTCTAAAGTGGGATTTTTTGTATCCTGGTAGATAATCAATTGTATTTCCTTAGCACATATATCTCATTAATAAAGGGAGGTACATTTTAAATGCTTATGGTGCTTCAGAAATAGCTACTGAATGTGTTCTTCAAACTTATGCTTCCAAGTGCTATGATGCTAATCAAAGGTTGTATTTGGAGTTGATGTATCTACAAGAGGTTGCCAGTGAAATTTCAAGCTTAAATGAACTTTTTCTTAACTGGAGTAGAATCATTTCACAAAACTTTTCCAAACGCCAGTGTACATCTTCTATTTTGTTTCCATCTTAGTATGTGCAGCAGGTCAAGTTTGCAATTTTTGTCAGGACTTAGGGCTTCTGATTTCCAACGAGAATGTGTTCGTGTTTTCTATGCTAGTTTTTGCGGAACAGTCTTGCTTCATATCGTGGAGCTCGTTTCTTGGACCTTCAAATTTTTTAGTGAATGGGCATGTAGCACATGCTGATGCTTATACATATGAATAGAATAGAATAGATTTTTTAACGTATATAATTGAAATTGACAATCAATGTCATGGACATCTCTAGCTTTGTGGATTTGTAGTGCACATTATGATGTTTGCTATTTGTCTTTTAAATGCCAATTTTTGTATGTCTTTCAAATGGTTTTTCCACTGGAGACAAGGCGTTTACATGCCCATTTCATAAATGTACTGGAGATTGACAGGAAAGTGGTTGTGCATGTTTCTACTCGTTCTTATTTTATGTTTTCATTTTGTGCCTTATGTATTTTATGAAAGGCATATCATTTTAGTGAGATGATTTATTGATCATTGTACATTTAATACGATGTTTTTTCTAGTCATGTTGTATCTCTTAATCAGGAGATATATTGTGCCAGTTCCATTAGGGAGTTGTTGAAGACATGCCTTGGCATTTAAGGCATGAGAATCTTTTTGGATTAGTTGGAGATGATGGCAATCTAGTCATCTGGAGATATATCGTGCCAGTTCTATGAGGGAGTTGTTGAAGTCGCGCCTTGGCATTTAAGGCATGAGAATCTTTTCGGATCAGTTGGAGATGATGGCAATCTAGTCATTTGGGAGTTGGGACATGCAGTACTGAAAAGCCACACAAATCTAAGGTATGATGCGATGTTACTAGTAATATCCTGTATCCAGGCATGTTTTTTGGCTTGTGAATCACATTTCTTTTGTCATTAACTGCAGGTTAATTGCTTGGCCTTCAATTGTATTAATGATTTTGTGCTTGCAACCGGTGGAGCGGGCAAAATAGTTGCCCTTATATGACCTGCGGCAACTTTCTGACAAGTTGCATTCATTCGTTAACCATAGGTGTGAGCAACAATTCATTCAATGAGGTTTTTAACTATGCGACACAATGCTTTGAACCAATTTACTAGCTCTAAAGGATGACTTCTGCTAACTTCATTTTGACACTCAACTTTAGACCTCCTTAAGCATGGTAAAAAGATTTGGCTGGGTAAAAGCATGTTAGGGTGTACCACTTTTGGAACCTGCAAAAGTACATACACTAGGTACTTCAGAACTGGGTACTTTCTCATTTTTATTTTCATTAAAACTAGTACAAAAGTCTAAAATAAAAGTCACGGACGCATTAATATTAAAAGTTAAGATAAAGATAATGCTACCGGAGACCAAAATATATATAAAAGTTCTAGAATGTACCTTTTATTGAGATATTACACAGGTACCCAGTACCCAGTCCTGGGTACCTTTTTAGGTACTTTTTTGGTCACTAAGTAATACTTTTTAAGGGACACCCTAACATGCTTTTACCCGGCTATTAAATCTTGCAAGGCCATTAGCCCAAGTATAGTCTAATATTATGCCCACCGTTTACTTGGATCTTTGACCATATTTATAAACGTGTAAACATTTGCAAGATCTTCACATATCTATTTAATCTCGCTTTAAGTACATTCGTGTTAACTACCCATTACATTTACACACGTCGACAAAGCCAAAGTCTAATAAATAGATAAAATACCACCGTCTTAATGCAATAATATCCTAAATTCTACACAATCCATTCTATTTAGAGCTAGATTTCACATCAGGAGTTAAGAGGCTGCCATTTAACTACCATTATAATTATTGCCAATTCATAAGGTTCTCCCCTCACATTATAAAACATTCCTAACAAACTCTTGATTAAAGGATAGACAAGCTCTTTCATCCTTTAGAACACTAATAGTTGGCATGATAGACCTTCTGTCGCACGTCGCATCTTTGGTAGCAATGCAAAATTACCAGTTCATACTTGGGCTTTAACTTCCTGCCCGATTTTTATTGCCATAGTGTAATCTTGGGATGCTTGATGTAAAAAAGGAAGGATGCAAGTTAAAGTTTCCTCGACAATAATCTTTGGCTCTAACACTTCAAACTATCTGTGCATTCTATTTTATTCCATTTTGTACACACACTTTCTGTATGCTATTTTAGTAGCCTACTTTTTGTAAGGGCATTCAACAAACATCCTTGCGTAAAGAAAATTGTTCTTAGCGAGATTGACTTGAGAGGTTGATCCAAGTTGGCTATGGTTGTTGACCAAGAATTTGACCATCTACATGTTCAATATATGTTGATTGGTTGGAACTAAGTATCCTTAAAGGTACATACCTATGGTTCCCAAGGTTTGTAATGTCCCTTGATACATGGGTTTTAGGTTAAGGGGCTTAAGATTTACTGTCAGAGTAACTATTGACTACTAGCATTTGTTTAGGTTTAAGGGTTTAAGATTTTAGAGGTTACTGTCAGGTTTAGTGTTTGGAGTTTATGTTATTTGGGTTTCACATGGTATAATTTCTCATTAAAAAAAAAGCAGTAACAGGTTAATAAAGTCTTTGCAACCTGTTGACCAGTGGTCTAAGGCACCAGACTCAAGTTTTGGTCTTCGAAAGGGGGCGTGGGTTCAAATACCACTTCTGACATTAGTGATTTTTCTTACAATTCAAAACAATGTTGTAAGATACGAAATGCCAAAGAACATTCTCCAACTCCATCCGAGGCATGCATTATTAGAATCTATATTGGCATTTCGTATCTTACAACATTGTTTTGAATTGTAAGAAAAATCACTAATGTCAGAAGTGGAATTTGAACCCACGCCCCCTTTCGAAGACCAGAACTTGAGTCTGACGCCTTAGACCACTCGGCCACCCTGACAATTAATCATGTAGCTTATCTCTATCAAATATGTGCACATATCCCTCACAATCTCCATGCAATACTCATGACATTGCTTTGTGTGACAAGTAAATGTGGAATAAAAAAGAAAAAGATACATCTTTCAAAATGGTTGTCTTGTGGTTCCTCTCAAATTGGAAGAATATTGCTATGTCAGACGTTGACATCCGATATGGATTTTATACGAGACTACGAGACATTGACATCCAATATGGATTCTATAGTAGACTACAAAAGTTATGTACAACAATGGATGCTGGAGAATGCTTTTTGGCATTTCGTATCTTACAGCCTTGTTTTGAATTGTAAGAAAAATCACTAATGTCAGAAGTGGAATTTAAACCCACGCCCCTTTTCGAAGACCAGAACTTGAGTCTGGCGCCTTAGACCACTCGGCCACCCTGACAATTGATCATGTAGCTTATCAAATATGTACACATATCCATCACAATCTCCATGCAATACTCATGACATTGCTTTGTGTGACAAGTAAATGTGGAATAAAAAAGAAAAAGATACATCTTTCAAAATGGTTGTCTTGTGGTTCCTGTCAAATTGGAAGAATATTGCTATGTCAGATATTGACATCTGATATGGATTTTATACGAGATTACGAGACATTGACATCCAATATAGATTCTATAGTAGACTACAAAAGTTATGTACAACAATGCATGCCTCGGATGGAGTTGGAGAATGTTCTTTGGCATTTCGTATCTTACAACATTGTTTTGAATTGTAAGAAAAAACACTAATGTCAGAAGTGGGATTTGAACCCACGCCCCCTTTCGAAGACCAGAACTTGAGTCTGGCGCCTTAGACCACTCGGCCACCCTGACAATTGATCATGTAGCTTATCTCTATCAAATATGTGCACATATCCCTCACAATCTCCATGCAATACTCATGACATTGCTTTGTGTGACAAGTAAATGTGGAATAAAAAAGAAAAAGATACATCTTCAAAATGGTTGTCTTGTGGTTCCTCTCAAATTGGAAGAATATTGCTATGTCAGACGTTGACATCCGATATGGATTTTATACGAGACTACGAGACATTGACATCCAATATGGATTCTATAGTAGACTACAAAAGTTATGTACAACAATGCATGCCTCGGATGGAGTTGGAGAATGCTTTTTGGCATTTCGTATCTTACAGCCTTGTTTTGAATTGTAAGAAAAATCACTAATGTCAGAAGTGGGATTTGAACCCACGCCCCCTTTCAAAGACCAGAACTTGAGTCTGGCGCCTTAGACCACTCGGCCACCCTGACAATTGATCATGTAGCTTATCTCTATCAAATATGTGCACATATCCATCATAATCTCCATGCAATACTCATGACATTGCTTTGTGTGACAAGTAAATGTGGAATAAAAAAGAAAAAGATACATCTTTCAAAATGGTTGTCTTGTGGTTCCTATCAAATTGGAAGAATATTGCTATGTCAGATATTGACATCGGATATGGATTTTACACGAGAGTACGAGACATTGACATCCAATATAGATTCTATAGTAGACTACAAAAGTTATGTACAACAATGCATGCCTCGGATGGAGTTGGAGAATGTTCTTTGGCATTTCGTATCTTACAACATTGTTTTGAATTGTAAGAAAAATCACTAATGTCAGAAGTGGTATTTGAACCCATGCCCCCTTTCGAAGACCAAAACTTGAGTCTGGCGCCTTAGACCACTCAGCCACCCTGACAATTGATCATGTAGCTTATCTCTATCAAATATGTGCACATATCCATCACAATCTCCATGCAATACTCATGACATGCTTTGTGTGACAAGTAAATGTGGAATAAAAAAGAAAAAGATACATCTTTCAAAATGGTTGTCTTGTGGTTTCTGTCAAATTGGAAGAATATTGCTATGTCAGATATTGACATCTGATATGGATTTTATACGAGATTACGAGACATTGAAGTCCAATTCCTCGTAGTACAACCTCTTATAGTACAACCCCTCATAGTACAAAAACTTGTATATATATGTTCGTCTTACATATATGTCGCGCTCTCTACTACAATTCATCTTGATGTCCACTTAATATCATTGAAAGCTAAGCTTACAAATGAAGAATGGTTCTGGATGAAGCTGTTTACAACGGGTCGTTGAACACTTGCAACATGAATTGCCCAGATGCGCTCTATGTTGCTTCCGTGTTTTTATTTGTGGTAGAGGTTGGTAAGTCTAGAGGCGAAGGGGTCGGAATTGGCATCCTCCACTTAATTTCAAGTTACTATTGAATGCTGGAATTTGCGTCTGCAAAAGTCTCCACTTAATTTCAGGTTACTATTGAATGCTGGAATATGCGTCTACAAAAGTGAGACGGAAGAAGATTTTTCTATTTCCTGGTCCCGGCATTGAGATTCTGAAATCAGTTGTCTTTGCCTTTGAAGCTCTGATGCTTTTGGGCTCTGCAAATTTGAAGCATTTGCATTAGATCCCGTAGTTTTCAGTGCCAGAATTTTTCATTGTCAGAATCAGAGATTTTGACATTTGTCCATGCATGTTTGATGCGCTGAAGCATCTACGCCTTGTGACCTTTCTTCCCTGTTCTATGATTCCTGGGTCCTATATAGCATTTGTGCTATTGCACTTGACTAGACTAATAATAGTCTTTAATTTATTATTTCCGAAGACCCAACATTGATTCCAATTTGATCTTGATGTTTTTTCATTTCAAACTCTGTTGTCAGTGCAAATTCTTACATGCTGCATGGATTGTACAATTGAGTTCAGGTTCAAGGCTGCAATTTTCTTAGCAGCTGAGATTCGTTCAGCAAGGTTGTAAAGACCCGTCGATCCTTTCATTCTTCTTTGTATAGAAAAATGGCCCAGTGTCATGCAGAACGTAAGAAGGTTGCTACTGAGTGAATTATATAGTGGTGTTTTTCAGCGGTAAATTATATCGAAGAGTGGATTCTCCACTCGAACTAGCCCAAATATGAATCTGCCCCTAGCAAGAAGGCAAATAATGCACATGCCCTTCAGAAACTCATAGATTGTGATATGTGGTAAATGAATATCTGTCTGTTCAAAGTATCCTGAAATCCGTGCAAATGTCTCTTGTTTTTTCGGAAATCCAGAGATAGTGATAGTGCCTTCAATATAACCTCCACTTTTTCTTCCAGCTAGAACATCCATCAGTGTTGTCTTCCCTCCACTACTAACACCAACTAGGGTTGTGAGCACACCTAGTCTGAATGCCACACTAATGTCCTGCAGAAGTCGAAGGCGAAAATTGGTTTAACTCTGGCCTTCCAACTTCAAAGGAACATATTGTCTGTGAACTATAACTCGCTGCAGGCATGTCGATGTAATTATGTGATGGAAAACTAATGATAGTGGCTGAAAAGGCAAGATCATTCCTTTCTGCATTTTTTTCATTCCTGAACCTGCGTTTGAATGTTTATTAAATTGCACGTGTCAAATTTTGATTCAGATTGAAATGAAGTAACACACTATACAGGTTTGAGAACTTATTAGTTGGAAAACTTGCTGAATGTTCTTCTCTAGGCTTAGTCTGCCCGCCAGTGCTAACACTCTTTTTGGCATATTCTTCCTCCACTATGATAGCTTGAGACTTTCTAGGAGCTTCACACCAATGGTTATGGTAAATACAGAAACCAGTACAAAGTGTGATGCTATAACTTAAGGTTGAGGCGCATAATAAATATTATGTTGAAGAGCAGCAGATAGCCAATATATCCCCCAATTCCTATCCAGTACCAGTATGCATAAGGGAACAATCCTCTAGCCTTCAATATCATGACACCAATTGTATCTGAAGAATTACTTGGCTGCAGGCATACCCCTTTGCTGCATTAAGAGATGTAAGGTATGATGGTCATATCGTGGAGCTTGTCCTTACCTGATTCCATCGGGGTGCTAGGAATTCATTGACAACAATTGCATTCTGTCCATACATCAGTGTGATAGCCAATATCCCCAGATCCACCAAGGGTGAACGCTTGCTGTTGGAATGGATATTTCTTTTACTTCTTTCTCATTATACATCATGATGTATTGATTTATGTTTCCATTTAGGATCCATGTTTAAAATATGGCTGTGGAAGGTGCAAGGTTACCTCTTGATACAACGAAGCCACCAAGAACAAAGATAATTAGCAAGAAGAAAAAATCAAAGATATTCACGAGGACATCTGTTCGTCCTAAAGCAGCAGTGAGAGTGAAGAGGAACATGCTCACTAAATGCTGACAGAAAAGCACAAGAATTTGGGAAGAGCCTGTAACATCAGCATCTTGAATAAGAATTTTGTTATCCAGCTATTCACATGTTTAATAGTAACAATCAAAATACAATACCTCTTCCAAATCATAAATTCTAGAAAAGACACTGGTATCTTTATAATCCAATTTGAAGGGCAACGGCCCATGAAGGATAAAACATGAAGTCCCGCTGCTTATAGAAGACAGGCAGCCTCATGGTTGTTAAGGATAGCTCTGCAAATTCACTAAACATGATAAACGGAGAGGCCAAAGAAAAGGGAACCCATTAATATGGTTCCATCTCCCACTGTACTATGATAGGCTTTTCCAAATCAGCATCTTCCCCTGATAAAGGCACCTATTTTACAAATCAATTTCTAACAGTTTAAATCCATATTAATTTTCCAGTTGCACCTAAGTCGCAGGACAGCATAAGGAGCATAAGGAGCGATATGATGTGAAAATGCAAAGCAAGAAACAAATGAAATAATCCAAGGCAGCATGCAGGGACTGAGCGAGATTTGGCTATGGCAGACATAGTTCTTCCACCTTCCCGAACCCTGCTATGGCAGACAGAGTTCATCATGGATGGTGCAAACAGACAGAACAGAGTATGGATCCTTTTGGTATGTCATCCTTGGGCTAGGAGTTAATTTCGCAGCATCTGGGCATGGCCAATCCTCAGCTAGCTACGTCGGTAGGCGGGATGGGGGTTCAGGAAGGGGCAATGCTTCAGAATCTCGGATCTGTGAAGAGTTCATGGCAAAGCCAAGTTCCAGTTTCTCAGAAATCAAATTATTAGGAGAAGAGGCAGTGCAGAGTAAGAAGCAAAGGATTGATAAGATGCAAAGGGGAAGAAAACGGGCTGGATTTTCGGAAACGGATAGGAGAATGCTGCTGCTATCATGTGGAGCGGGATTTTCCTCTCTAGTAGTAGGCGGAAATCTTTGAGTCCTCAACTCCGTGCCTCTTTGGCCAAGCTTTTTGAGGCACCTTCATAAAATTTTGGCTTGGTTTTCATATTGTTTAATGCGAATCAACTTAGAATTCATCTGAATGACTGTAAGATCTTATCTTAAAGCTTCATTCCTTGCAGAGAGATAAAACTGGGAAGCAGAGAATTTGAAGCAGTCGAAGCGGCCGTCCTTGGAGATGCTTGGAGCGTCTAGCTATGCCGGAACAGGGATGCCGCGAGTGCTGAAGTACGAAAGCCAGGATTGCTTGCACAGCAAGAAACAGAGCAAGAAGCAGAAAAAAGAAATATTTTTCTGTTAAAAAAAATACACGTGTCGTGCTCAAGGTTTTTCCTGGGACGGAAATATTTCATCAAACAAAAAATCAAACAATTTTTGTTTTAGCCATTAATAAAATACAGAAATCGAATCTAGTGCAATAACAAAAGTACCCCATGATATCATCCAGTAAATATCCGACATGTTTTTACCGTGACATTAAGATTCTCCTCACATATTGTACAAAACTGCAATATCAAATGTTTGTGATGTATCTAGATCTAATTTGTCAATGTGAATACTGTTTCCGTGTTCCAGACCCTTGACAACCATTATGCTCACTCTTCCTCTTAACTTGTGTTGTTATTCAATCCTTCCCACTTCTCATATAACAACCATATGCAGTTGGCTAACACTGGATCACGAGGTCAAGCCCCCTTAACTGCTCTGCTATCTTACTCTCCAGAATTCTAGACATTTTAATCATGCATTGGTGTGTGCGCTCTTAAATATATGTCCTTATACTTCATAGAATCTAACATTGGCATTATTCAAAAACATCTTTGCACCTTAAAACAATTTTAATAGGAAAGAAGACATGATGATGACTTGCTTATGTGTATTGTGTTCCTTGCAATGAAGGGGTTGGTTGGCTTTTGTTGCTCTTTCGCCCGTAGCAGTACATTCCATATTTTAACTCCCATGGCCTATTGTGACTTAGAATGCAATACTTACTGCCTTAAATGCATACACAAAGAATGCTCTGCCGACCAAGTATGAATGTGCCCTTTACACAACAAGGACAGATAAAGAATATTATATATATTATGGTCAAATGGCTTTTCAGTCCATCAAATCTAGGGACATTGTTGGATTTCATGCAAAACAATCTAGATTGGGTGTATGCCCATGATTCCTATATAAATAATGTCAATTTTGGAAATGCTAATGATTCATGACGTCTTGCACAAATAGAAACATGAGCAACATCATCTAGACATAGTTTAGGGTCCATTCTTTTTCACATAAGTTTTTTCATTATGGGGGCTACCATTAGTTGAAGGTTGAAATTGAGAAGCAATGACAAACTGTTGTAACAATTTTCTCAAACTTGCGTTCCATTGTCTTGTATCCCTTTAGGATTATTTTAAAGATGGCTCTTCCCTTTAAGGTTATCAATGATTCTAACATGAGCTTGTTTGGATTAGCTGCAAATAAGTAGACCATTTGCCACTATGCCCACATATCAAGATCAACAAACATGTTGATGGGCATTACTTAGAATAAATTATAAATGATCATGTCAAATAAGAGGTCTATAATCGATGATTGATCAATTAAAAATATGCTTTTATTGGCTACACACTCTAAAGAGATCCATGCTTTTATTGCCTATCCACTATGAACAGATCCTTGTTAAGACATTCAAGTCCAACTTTTTTGCTTGCACCAACTTTTCTAGGTTGTGTCTAGGCACATAACAAAATTCTCCCATGTTGCATGTATCGTTTTGAATCATCCATGAGATGTTCACTTGCCATCTGGTATCTTAATGGTCATAATGAAACTTGCACCAACAACAATTCAAGCTAGAGCCTTTGCTTTGGCACCAGTCAATCTTCAATGATTGATTGCTATTTCCATTTATCTATTTTTTCCCTTCATGCGAGCAACCCTTGTTTCAATTTTTGGGGCGTAACGATTCGTATAATACCATGCAGAATTGCACTTGTCTAATTTTTTCCATGCATTTTTTGAAGAAGTTAGTTCTGCTGGGTACATATTTTGTGACAGCAATGAAGACAAAATCTACATGTTCAATCTGTTCATGTCCACCTTGGTTCACTTCTTTCACGCTCTAGAATAAGATAGAATAGAATACAATCACATCTAAAAATTGTATCTCCACTACCTTCAGACAAATGTTCCATGCCATTGCTTGCCATTAGTTTCTCACGAACAATTGTGTTGCTTTAGTGTAAGAAGGCATCTTCAATGACCTTTTCTAACACCAAAAAATTGAGCTCACCCTGTTCCAAACATTAACTCGGTACTTAGCATTCTGGATTTGTCTGATTGTATACAACATAAATATGTTGTAGCTGTAGGCCATGCCTCACTTCATCATCAATCATAGAGCACCAGATTTTCATCTTTCCCAATTTGAAAAGTGCAATAGGACTAATACTCTAACACCAAACGCATGGTGGCTGGCAGCAACATTAAGCTTAGCTATACGTATGGTGGCTTTGTTATACGTATTGATCCGGTACATCAATCCTAAACCTGATAAAGTCATTGAATGTCCAACTCATTGAACTCAACTTCTGTTAGTAGCAAACACAGTAGCAAACTCTTGGCTTATAGTCCTAAAGGTTCAGAGTTTCTTGTTCCACATTTTTCCACAAATAAACTTTAAAAATAAAAGACAACTGCATGTTTGTAGCATGTAATGTAGGAATGCAATCAGAATGCAAAAACTCATTTCCAAACTAAAACATGATCACAAAACTGGTCTCGCCTTGACCAACGGCATACCGTATATTGATTGTTATATATGCCATCATCAGAAGATATAGGCGAGGAAGGTAATAGAAGCAATAAATGAATCAGCATAAGCAAGTATTTGCGCATGCTTACATACTTGTAGAGAAAATGGAAATGGTTGCTTAGCTGTTTGCTGCAAACGACCATATGCACCTGTATTTACTGAAAACAGTGGTTGGGCAAGATTTGATGTGGGAAAAAATGGCCAAGTTGCCATTGGCTAGAGCACGTTGCCATTTCATGGAAACCCAAAACGTTTTGCCTACCAGATAAACAATAACATGCAAGTAAGTCATAAACGAGAGATGCGGTCATATATTTGAAACATGCCAGGTTACTTAAAGCCAGCCTAAGATTACGCACAGTCCTAGATGGAAAAAGAAACGGCAATTTCGTCCAAGAAGAGATTTGATAACTCTAACTTTCAGAGTTTCTGTGTGCTCCTAAATTATACGTAGCAATTACAGAGAATTTCCAAATTCCAAAGCCAGCGCTTCAAACCTGGATCAGCTGTGCTGCGAAGAGATTCTAAGGCGTCATAGCTTTCAAAATTGCTGCTCGAACCCTAATCGGGTACAATCTCGACAATCTCGGCTCTCCATCAGTCAAAACCAATCCAGTGACTCCACCCCTTTAAGCATAGGAACTGACCTAAGTATTTTATTCCCTGCCCTAGCTGAACATTTTGCGTTATACATCCCTGATCTTCTCTTCTTCGGACTGCTACAACTCCTACAAATCGAAGGTGCTATAGAAGTGGCAGTTCTTGGGACTAGTTATGGCGGATTTGTGGCATTTCATATGGCTCATTTGGCGCCTCACTTAGTGAAAAAAGTGGTGCTTGCTAGTTCTGGCATATGCATGGATCAAGCTGATCATGATCAACTCTTAGTGGACTCTAAATGTTCCGACATTCTGGACTTGCTTATTCCCAAGGACCTCGTTGGAGTGAAAAATGCCATCAATTACTCTTTATATAAACCTTTGCGATATATTCCACGTTTCCGCCTTGCGGAAATGTTGCAAAGGTTCAATGTCAACAGGGAAGAGAGGATCCGATTGTTGCAAAGCAAATGTATAGGGTCAAAAAATAGCCCTGCTTTGCCTGTCTTGGAGCAGGAAGTGTTGATAATATGGGGTTCTACTGATAGGATGTTTCCAGTGGAGCAAGCTTAGAAGTTGCAAAGGCATCTTAGCACGTTCTAATAGACACATTTTTTTAAGAATATCATTGTTTGCTAAACACACCATTATACGGCCTCAAACAATGGAGGCACAATTTTTTTGACAAGCTTACATCAATTACAGTAGTTATTTTTTCTTGACCCATTGACTTCACCATAAAAGCCACTTGCCGTTGGCTTCCGTGAAGAAGCACACAACAAGCATTTGGTTTGAATTCCATATTGCTACAAGAAGATCTCATATCAACAATCGCTTTTTGTCAAGTGGAGAGAACATAGGGACTTACATTAAGATTTTTTTATGCCTAACTACATCTTAAACATGTTTTCCCATGGTATCTTTTAGAACGCACATTGTCGGGATTCCTTAATTAGAGAGTGGAATTTGGCATCTTGTGGCATATTCTTAGCATGTCTAAAGATATGGTGGTTGTGTTGTTGTCTTATACATGTCGAAAGTCCATTCAGTGCCTAAACCTCCACGGCTACAAAGGCCCCATCATGCTCCCAGACTCTATCGACCAGCTCGCTTTCTGACAGTCCCTTGGGATAATGGGACCCAATATCAGCCCATTAATGGTAATACCAATTCCCATTATAGCCACCAATTTTATACTAATTTCTATTTTTCTACAAAGAATTTTATTTGAGTATCTAAGTTAATTTTAAGGCCATTTTTTTGTTCTAGTTCATTGTGTTCCTAACACATTGACACAATTCCTAGTGGCGTGACGTTAAAATACTATCTATCTATCTATCTATCTATTATCTTAATCAGTGTGTGGAATTTGACATCTTGTGGCATATTCTTAGTATATCCAAATATCTGGTGGTTATGCTGTTGTCTGTTGAAACTCCATGCAATGCCCAAACCTCCACGACTGCAAAGCCCTCGCCGCGCTCCCAGACTCCATTGACTAGCTCCCTCCCGACAACCCCTCTGTAACATTCTGCCTGTTATGGGGTAATGGGACCTGATATCACTCCATTTCTACATGTATTTTAATCTTTGTACAAATATTGTCGTCTGAATATATAATTGAGTTTTATAGCCATTTTTGGGTTCCGATTCATTGTTTCTTAGTTCCTAAGCTCCACCTTGAGGTGGCACCCTCAAATCATCTTGCTTTCATGTGCACTAATCGGGTATGTGCCTCCCTTGGCTATCATGAAATTTTTTTAACTGATATATGGATGGTTCTAGATCTAAAAGTCGAGTCTTGAGTAGTCCATGGATTTATTCAAGAGTCTGAAAGATGATTCTCTATTTTTATTTAATGCATGCAATGTTGTTATGTTTGATTCAACATGCAGCATGAAAAGATTTAGATCTCGTGCTAGAGTGTAGAAGATGTATTTGAGTAGTATGCTCCTAGTTTGAAGGTCTTGATCTCATTTCAGCTCCCAAGTCGAGTCGACCTGTGGTATGGATATCTTCCAAAGGAGGACTTTGTCATGCGTCTTGTGCATTATGTGAGGCAGGCCACAACATATTGATGGATGGATGGATGGATGGATGGATGGATGGATGGATGGATGGATGGATGGATGGATGGATGGATGTATAGTACTTTTTTACGTTAGAGGAATCTTCGTAGTAATCAGATGATCTGTAGGCTCTACGCATGAAAGCCATTTATAGATCGGATGTTCTCATCGGGTGATCAGTCTTGATGTGTCATGTTTGACTATGTAAGAGCCCCCACATGGCTATTGAGTTGGATCTTGATGGATACCTAAGACTTGCTCATATTGAGTCATCTAGCGGACTCTCCTGAAGGTTCTCAAGCTAAAAGAAACTCTAGAGACTCTGATGCGAATGTTGTGGCATCCTAGTCCAACTTATCATTTTCATAGCATATTCTGAAGGATTCTATATTTTTGTTAAGTTACTGCAGGTTGGGGCATACTCCCTCTTTTCCACCTAGGCAATTGTCCATGTTGTAGTTGCTTATATGTAAGAAAGGGTGTATTTCTCACTTGTATCAGAGCTAGAAGATCTTAGATCATCATCAGAAGCTTAAGCAAGAATTATCAACTTCTTCTACCTATATGACCTCAAAACATGGGATTCATGGGAATTGGTCTAGCAGACGTGGCCACATTTCTGAGCAGTTGGAGATTAAGATCTTTGGGTTTGAAACCCAAGCTTGTAGAGCTTGACAATGGAAGCACAATCCATTGTTGGATTTCAGACAAAGGTAAACACGGCCATAAGCCAAACCTGCTCTTAATCCATGGATTTGGAGGAGATGGAACATTGGGATGGTCAAATCAGATCCCTGCCCTAGCTGAACATTTTGCGTTATACATCCTTGATCTTCTCTTCTTCGGACAATCTTATACTACATGCCCAATGTTTGCTACAACTCCTACAAATCGAAGGTGCTATAGAAGTGGCTAGTTATGGCGGATTTGTGGCATTTTATCACTTAGTGAAAAAAGTGGTGCTTGCTAGTTCTGGCATATGCATGGATCAAGCTGATCATGATCAACTCTTAGTGGACTCTAAATGTTCCGACATTCTGGACTTGCTTATTCCCAGCAAGGACCTCGTTGGAGTGAAAAATGCCATCAATTACTCTTTATATAAACCTTTGCGATATATTCCACGTTTCCTCCGTGCGAAAATGTTGCAAAGGTTCAATGTCAACAGGGAAGAGAGGATCCGATTGTTGCAAAGCAAATGTATAGGGTCAAAAAATAGCCCTGCTTTGCCTGTCTTGGAGCAGGAAGTGTTGATAATATGGGGTTCTACTGATAGGATGTTTCCAGTGGAGCAAGCTTACAAGCTGCAAAGGCATCTTAGCACAAAATCAACCGTTGTTGTGATACCAAAGACGGGGCATGCACCTCAAATAGATAGATAGATAGATAGATAGATAGAAAACCCCACAGAGTTCAACAATAACGTATATGCATTCCTTACTAAAAAGATGGAGGCAATTACGTTCTAATAGACACATTTTTTTAAGAATATCATTGTTTGCTAAACACACCATTATACGGCCTCAAACAATGGAGGCACAATTTTTTTGACAAGCTTACATCAATTACAGTAGTTATTTTTTCTTGACCCATTGACTTCACCATAAAAGCCACTTGCCGTTGGCTTCCGTGAAGAAGCACACAACAAGCATTTGGTTTGAATTCCATATTGCTACAAGAAGATCTCATATCAACAATCACTTTTTGTCAAGTGGAGAGAACATAGGGACTTACATTAAGATTTTTTTATGCCTAACTACATCTTAAATCCCATGGTATCTTTTAGAACATACATTGTCGGGATTCCTTAATTAGAGAGTGGAATTTGGCATCTTGTGGCATATTCTTAGCATGTCTAAAGATATGGTGGTTGTGTTGTTGTCTGTTGGCATATTATACATGTCGAAAGTCCATTCAGTGCCTAAACCTCCACGGCTACAAAGGCCCCATCATGCTCCCAGACTCTATCGACCAGCTCGCTTTCTGACAGTCCCTTGGGATAATGGGACCCAATATCAGCCCATTAATGGTAATACCAATTCCCATTATAGCCACCAATTTTATACTAATTTCTATTTTTCTACAAAGAATTTTATTTGAGTATCTAAGTTAATTTTAAGGCCATTTTTTTGTTCTAGTTCATTGTGTTCCTAACACATTGACACAATTCCTAGTGGCGTGACGTTAAAATACTATCTATCTATCTATCTATCTATTATCTTAATCAGTGTGTGGAATTTGACATCTTGTGGCATATTCTTAGTACATCCAAATATCTGGTGGTTATGCTGTTGTCTGTTGAAACTCCATGCAATGCCCAAACCTCCACGACTGCAAAGCCCTCGACGCGCTCCCAGACTCCATTGACTAGCTCCCTCCCGACAACCCCTCTGTAACACTCTGCCTGTTATGGGGTAATGGGACCCGATATCACTCCATTTCTACATGTATTTTAATCTTTTGTACAAATATTGTCAAATCGAATATATAATTGAGTTTTAGAGCCATTTTTGGGTTCCGATTCATTGTTTCTTAGTTCCTAAGCTCCACCTTGAGGTGGCACCCTCCAAATCATCTTGCTTTCATGTGCACTAATCAGGTATGTGCCTCCCTTGGCTATCATGAATTTTTTTAACTGATATATGGATGGTTCTAGATCTAAAAGTCGAGTCTTGAGTAGTCCATGGATTTATTCAAGAGTCTGAAAGATGATTCTCTATTTTTATTTAATGCATGCAATGTTGTTATGTTTGATTCAACATGCAGCATGAAAAGATTTAGATCTCGTGCTAGAGTGTAGAAGATGTATTTGAGTAGTATGCTCCTAGTTTGAAGGTCTTGATCTCATTTCAGCTCCCAAGTCGAGTCGACCTGTGGTATGGATATCTTCCAAAGGAGGACTTTGTCATGCGTCTTGTGCATTATGTGAGGCAGGCCACAACATATTGATGGATGGATGGATGGATGGATGGATGGATGGATGGATGGATGGATGTATAGTACTTTTTTACGTTAGAGGAATCTTCGTAGTAATCAGATGATCTGTAGGCTCTACGCATGAAAGCCATTTATAGATCGGATGTTCTCATAGGGTGATCAGTCTTGATGTGTCATGTTTGACTATGTAAGAGCCCCCACATGGCTATTGAGTTGGATCTTGATGGATACCTAAGACTTGCTCATATTGAGTCATCTAGTGGACTCTCCTGAAGGTTCTCAAGCTAAAAGAAACTCTAGAGACTCTGATGCGAATGTTGTGGCATCCTAGTCCAACTTATCATTTTCATAGCATATTCTGAAGGATTCTATATTTTTGTTAAGTTACTGCAGGTTGGGGCATACTCCCTCTTTTCCACCTAGGCAATTGTCCATGTTGTAGTTGCTTATATGTAAGAAAGGGTGTATTTCTCACTTGTATCAGAGCTAGAAGATCTTAGATCATCATCAGAAGCTTAAGCAAGAATTATCAACTTCTTCTACCTATATGACCTCAAAACATGGGATTCATGGGAATTGGTCTAGCGTGAGGCGTGGCCACATTTACGGCGGTTGGAGATTAAGATCTTTGGGTTTGAAACCCAAGCTTGTAGAGCTTGACAATGGAAGCACAATCCATTGTTGGATTTCGAGACAAAGGTAAAACACACCATAAGCCAAACACGCTCTTAATCCATGGATTTGGAGGAGATGGAACATTGGGATGGTCAAATCGGATCCCCGCCCTAATTGAACATTTTTGCGTTATACATCCTTGATCTTCTCTTCTTGGACAATCTTATACTACATGCCCAATGTTTGCTACAACTCCTACAAATCGAAGGTGCTATAGAAGTGGCTAGTTATGGCGGATTTGTGGCATTTTATCACTTAGTGAAAAAAGTGGTGCTTGCTAGTTCTGGCATATGCATGGATCAAGCTGATCATGATCAACTCTTAGTGGACTCTAAATGTTCCGACATTCTGGACTTGCTTATTCCCAGCAAGGACCTCGTTGGAGTGAAAAATGCCATCAATTACTCTTTATATAAACCTTTGCGATATATTCCACGTTTCCTCCGTGCGAAAATGTTGCAAAGGTTCAATGTCAACAGGGAAGAGAGGATCCGATTGTTGCAAAGCAAATGTATAGGGTCAAAAAATAGCCCTGCTTTGCCTGTCTTGGAGCAGGAAGTGTTGATAATATGGGGTTCTACTGATAGGATGTTTCCAGTGGAGCAAGCTTACAAGTTGCAAAGGCATCTTAGCACAAAATCAACCGTTGTTGTGATACCAAAGACGGGGCATGCACCTCAAATAGATAGATAGATAGATAGATAGATAGATAGATAGATAGATAGATAGATAGATAGATAGATAGATAGATAGATAGATAGATAGATAGATAGATAGATAGATAGATAGATAGAAAACCCCACAGAGTTCAACAATAACGTATATGCATTCCTTACTAAAAAGATGGAGGCAATTACGTTCTAATAGACACATTTTTTTAAGAATATCATTGTTTGCTAAACACACCATTATACGGCCTCAAACAATGGAGGCACAATTTTTTTGACAAGCTTACATCAATTACAGTAGTTATTTTTTCTTGACCCATTGACTTCACCATAAAAGCCACTTGCCGTTGGCTTCCGTGAAGAAGCACACAACAAGCATTTGGTTTGAATTCCATATTGCTACAAGAAGATCTCATATCAACAATCACTTTTTGTCAAGTGGAGAGAACATAGGGACTTACATTAAGATTTTTTTATGCCTAACTACATCTTAAACATGTTTTCCCATGGTATCTTTTAGAACGCACATTGTCGGGATTCCTTAATTAGAGAGTGGAATTTGGCATCTTGTGGCATATTCTTAGCATGTCTAAAGATATGGTGGTTGTGTTGTTGTCTGTTGGCATATTATACATGTCGAAAGTCCATTCAGTGCCTAAACCTCCACGGCTAGGCACCATCATGCTCCCAGACTCTATCGACCAGCTCGCTTTCTGACAGTCCCTTGGGATAATGGGACCCAATATCAGCCCATTAATGGTAATACCAATTCCCATTATAGCCACCAATTTTATACTAATTTCTATTTTTCTACAAAGAATTTTATTTGAGTATCTAAGTTAATTTTAAGGCCATTTTTTTGTTCTAGTTCATTGTGTTCCTAACACATTGACACAATTCCTAGTGGCGTGACGTTAAAATACTATCTATCTATCTATCTATCTATTATCTTAATCAGTGTGTGGAATTTGACATCTTGTGGCATATTCTTAGTATATCCAAATATCTGGTGGTTATCTTTGTTTATGCATTTGAAACTCCATGCAATGCCCAAACCTCCACGACTGCAAACCCCTCGCCGCGCTCCCAGACTCCATTGACTAGCTCCCTCCCGACAACCCCTCTGTAACACTCCGCCTGTTATGGGGTAATGGGACCCGATATCACTCCATTTCTACATGTATTTTAATCTTTGTACAAATATTGTCGTCTGAATATATAATTGAGTTTTAGAGCCATTTTTGGGTTCCGATTCATTGTTTCTTAGTTCCTAAGCTCCACCTTGAGGTGGCACCCTCCGTCATCTTGCTTTCATGTGCACTAATCAGGTATGTGCCTCCCTTGGCTATCATGAATTTTTTTAACTGATATATGGATGGTTCTAGATCTAAAAGTCGAGTCTTGAGTAGTCCATGGATTTATTCAAGAGTCTGAAAGATGATTCTCTATTTTTATTTAATGCATGCAATGTTGTTATGTTTGATTCAACATGCAGCATGAAAAGATTTAGATCTCGTGCTAGAGTGTAGAAGATGTATTTGAGTAGTATGCTCCTAGTTTGAAGGTCTTGATCTCATTTCAGCTCCCAAGTCGAGTCGACCTGTGGTATGGATATCTTCCAAAGGAGGACTTTGTCATGCGTCTTGTGCATTATGTGAGGCAGGCCACAACATATTGATGGATGGATGGATGGATGGATGGATGGATGGATGGATGGATGGATGGATGGATGGATGGATGGATGTATAGTACTTTTTACGTTAGAGGAATCTTCGTGTAGTCGGATGATCTGTAGGCTCTACACGATGAAAGCCATTTATAGATCGGATGTTCTCATCGGGTGATCGGTCTTGATGTGTCATGTTTGACTATGTAAGAGCCCCCACATGGCTATTGAGTTGGATCTTGATGGATACCTAAGACTTGCTCATATTGAGTCATCTAGCGGACTCTCACGAAGGTTCTCAAGCTAAAAAGAAACTCTAGAGACTCGATGCGTAATGTTGTGGCATCCTAGTCCAACTTATCATTTTCATAGCATATTCTGAAGGATTCTATATTTTTGTTAAGTTACTGCAGGTTGGGGCATACTCCCTCTTTTCCACCTAGGCAATTGTCCATGTTGTAGTTGCTTATATGTAAGAAAGGGTGTATTTCTCACTTGTATCAGAGCTAGAAGATCTTAGATCATCATCAGAAGCTTAAGCAAGAATTATCAACTTCTTCTACCTATATGACCTCAAAACATGGGATTCATGGGAATTGGTCTATGAGGCGTGGCCACATTTACGAAAGCGGTTGGAGATTAAGATCTTTGGGTTTGAAACCCAAGCTTGTAGAGCTTGACAATGGAAGCACAATCCATTGTTGGATTTCAGACAAAGGTAAACACGGCCATAAGCCAAACCTGCTCTTAATCCATGGATTTGGAGGAGATGGAACATTGGGATGGTCAAATCAGATCCCTGCCCTAGCTGAACATTTTGCGTTATACATCCTTGATCTTCTCTTCTTCGGACAATCTTATACTACATGCCCAATGTTTGCTACAACTCCTACAAATCGAAGGTGCTATAGAAGTGGCTAGTTATGGCGGATTTGTGGCATTTTATCACTTAGTGAAAAAAGTGGTGCTTGCTAGTTCTGGCATATGCATGGATCAAGCTGATCATGATCAACTCTTAGTGGACTCTAAATGTTCCGACATTCTGGACTTGCTTATTCCCAGCAAGGACCTCGTTGGAGTGAAAAATGCCATCAATTACTCTTTATATAAACCTTTGCGATATATTCCACGTTTCCTCCGTGCGAAAATGTTGCAAAGGTTCAATGTCAACAGGGAAGAGAGGATCCGATTGTTGCAAAGCAAATGTATAGGGTCAAAAAATAGCCCTGCTTTGCCTGTCTTGGAGCAGGAAGTGTTGATAATATGGGGTTCTACTGATAGGATGTTTTCGGTGGAGCAAGCTTACAAGCATCTTAGCACAAAAAGGCATCTTAGCACAAAAATCAACCGTTGTTGTGATACCAATAGCGGGGCATGCACCTCAAATAGATAGATAGATAGATAGATAGATAGAAAACCCCACAGAGTTCAACAATAACGTATATGCATTCCTTACTAAAAAGATGGAGGCAATTACGTTCTAATAGACACATTTTTTTAAGAATATCATTGTTTGCTAAACACACCATTATACGGCCTCAAACAATGGAGGCACAATTTTTTTGACAAGCTTACATCAATTACAGTAGTTATTTTTTCTTGACCCATTGACTTCACCATAAAAGCCACTTGCCGTTGGCTTCCGTGAAGAAGCACACAACAAGCATTTGGTTTGAATTCCATATTGCTACAAGAAGATCTCATATCAACAATCACTTTTTGTCAAGTGGAGAGAACATAGGGACTTACATTAAGATTTTTTTATGCCTAACTACATCTTAAATCCCATGGTATCTTTTAGAACGCACATTGTCGGGATTCCTTAATTAGAGAGTGGAATTTGGCATCTTGTGGCATATTCTTAGCATGTCTAAAGATATGGTGGTTGTGTTGTTGTCTGTTGGCATATTATACATGTCGAAAGTCCATTCAGTGCCTAAACCTCCACGGCTACAAAGGCCCCATCATGCTCCCAGACTCTATCGACCAGCTCGCTTTCTGACAGTCCCTTGGGATAATGGGACCCAATATCAGCCCATTAATGGTAATACCAATTCCCATTATAGCCACCAATTTTATACTAATTTCTATTTTTCTACAAAGAATTTTATTTGAGTATCTAAGTTAATTTTAAGGCCATTTTTTTGTTCTAGTTCATTGTGTTCCTAACACATTGACACAATTCCTAGTGGCGTGACGTTAAAATACTATCTATCTATCTATCTATCTATTATCTTAATCAGTGTGTGGAATTTGACATCTTGTGGCATATTCTTAGTACATCCAAATATCTGGTGGTTATGCTGTTGTCTGTTGAAACTCCATGCAATGCCCAAACCTCCACGACTGCAAAGCCCTCGCCGCGCTCCCAGACTCCATTGACTAGCTCCCTCCCGACAACCCCTCTGTAACACTCTGCCTGTTATGGGGTAATGGGACCCGATATCACTCCATTTCTACATGTATTTTAATCTTTGTACAAATATTGTCGTCTGAATATATAATTGAGTTTTAGAGCCATTTTTGGGTTCCGATTCATTGTTTCTTAGTTCCTAAGCTCCACCTTGAGGTGGCACCCTCCGTCATCTTGCTTTCATGTGCACTAATCAGGTATGTGCCTCCCTTGGCTATCATGAATTTTTTTAACTGATATATGGATGGTTCTAGATCTAAAAGTCGAGTCTTGAGTAGTCCATGGATTTATTCAAGAGTCTGAAAGATGATTCTCTATTTTTATTTAATGCATGCAATGTTGTTATGTTTGATTCAACATGCAGCATGAAAAGATTTAGATCTCGTGCTAGAGTGTAGAAGATGTATTTGAGTAGTATGCTCCTAGTTTGAAGGTCTTGATCTCATTTCAGCTCCCAAGTCGAAGTCGACTGTGGTATGGATATCTTCCAAAGGAGGACTTTGTCATGCGTCTTGTGCATTATGTGAGGCAGGCCACAACATATTGATGGATGGATGGATGGATGGATGGATGGATGGATGGATGGATGGATGGATGTATAGTACTTTTTTACGTTAGAGGAATCTTCGTAGTAATCAGATGATCTGTAGGCTCTACGCATGAAAGCCATTTATAGATCGGATGTTCTCATAGGGTGATCGGTCTTGATGTGTCATGTTTGACTATGTAAGAGCCCCACATGGCTATTGAGTTGGATCTTGATGGATACCTAAGACTTGCTCATATTGAGTCATCTAGTGGACTCTCCTGAAGGTTCTCAAGCTAAAAGAAACTCTAGAGACTCTGATGCGAATGTTGTGGCATCCTAGTCCAACTTATCATTTTCATAGCATATTCTGAAGGATTCTATATTTTTGTTAAGTTACTGCAGGTTGGGGCATACTCCCTCTTTTCCACCTAGGCAATTGTCCATGTTGTAGTTGCTTATATGTAAGAAAGGGTGTATTTCTCACTTGTATCAGAGCTAGAAGATCTTAGATCATCATCAGAAGCTTAAGCAAGAATTATCAACTTCTTCTACCTATATGACCTCAAAACATGGGATTCATGGGAATTGGTCTAGCAGACGTGGCCACATTTCTGAGCAGTTGGAGATTAAGATCTTTGGGTTTGAAACCCAAGCTTGTAGAGCTTGACAATGGAAGCACAATCCATTGTTGGATTTCAGACAAAGGTAAACACGGCCATAAGCCAAACCTGCTCTTAATCCATGGATTTGGAGGAGATGGAACATTGGGATGGTCGAATCAGATCCCTGCCCTAGCTGAACATTTTGCGTTATACATCCTTGATCTTCTCTTCTTCGGACAATCTTATACTACATGCCCAATGTTTGCTACAACTCCTACAAATCGAAGGTGCTATAGAAGTGGCTAGTTATGGCGGATTTGTGGCATTTTATCACTTAGTGAAAAAAGTGGTGCTTGCTAGTTCTGGCATATGCATGGATCAAGCTGATCATGATCAACTCTTAGTGGACTCTAAATGTTCCGACATTCTGGACTTGCTTATTCCCAGCAAGGACCTCGTTGGAGTGAAAAATGACATCAATAACTCTTTATATAAACCTTTGCGATATATTCCACGTTTCCTCCTTGGGGAAATGTTGCAAAGGTTCAATGTCAACAGGGAAGAGAGGATCCAGTTGTTGCAAAGCAAATGTATAGGGTCAAAAAATAGCCCTGCTTTGCCTGTCTTGGAGCAAGAAGTGTTGATAATATGGGGTTCTACTGATAGGATGTTTCCAGTGGAGCAAGCTTACAAGTTGCAAAGGCATCTTAGCACAAAATCAACTGTTGTTGTGATACCAAAGACGGGGCATGCACCTCAAATAGAAAACCCCACAGAGTTCAACAATAACGTATATGCATTCCCTACTAAAAAGATGGAGGCAATTACGTTCTAATAGACACATTTTTTTTAAGAATATCATTGTTTGCGAAACACACCATTATACGGCCTCAAACAATGGAGGCGCATTCTTTTGACAAGCTTACACCAATTATAGGAGTTATTGTTCCTTGACCCATTGACTTCACCATAAAAGCCACTTGTCGTTGGCTTCCATGAAGAAGCACACAACAAGCATTTGTTTTGAATTCCATATTGCTACAAGAAGATCTCATATCAACAATCGCTTTTTGTCAAGTGGAGAGAGCATAGAGACTTACATTAAGATTTTTTTATGCCCAACTACATCTTAAACATGTTTTCTCATAGTATCTTTTAGAATGCACATTGTCGTGATTCCTTAATTAGAGAGTGGAATTTGGCATATTCTTAGCATGTTTAAAGATACGGTGGTTGTGTTGTTGTCTATTGGCATATTATACATGTCAAAAATCCATTCAGTGCCTAAACCTCCACGGCTACAAAGCCCCCATCATGCTCCCAGACTCCATCAACCAGCTCGCTTTCTGACAGTCCCTTTGTAACACACCCCATGTTATGGGATAATGGGATCCGATATCAGCCCATCAATGGTAATACCAATCCCCATTACAGCCACCAATTTTATACTAATTTTTATTTTTCTATTAAGAATTTTATTCGAGTATGTAAGTGAATTTTAGAGCCATCTTTTGGTTCTAGTTCATTAACACATTGTCACAATTCCTTAATCGGTGAGTTCAAATATCAGGTGGTTATGTTGTTGTCTGTTGAAACTCCATGCAGTGCCCAAACCACCATGACTGCAAACCCCTTGTCACGCTCCCAGACTCCATTGACTAGCCCCCTCCCGACAACCCCTCTGTAACACTCCACCTATTATGAGGTAATGGACCCGATATCAGTCAATTTCTACATATAATGAATATATAATTGAGTTTTAGAGCCATTTTTGGATTCCGATTCATTGTTTATTAGTTCTTAAGCTCCATCTTGAGGTCGCACCCTCCGTCATCTTGCTTTCATATGCACTAATCAGGTATGTGCCTCCCTTTGCTATCATGAATTTTTTTTAACTTATATATGGATGGTTCTAGATCTAAAAGTCGAGTCTTGAGTAGTCCATGGATTTATTCAAGAGTCTGAAAGATGATTCTCTATTTTTATTTGATGCATGCAATGTTGTTGTGTTTGATTCATCATGCAACATAAAAAGATTTAGATCTCGTGCTTGAGTTTAGAAGATGTATCTGAAGGTCTTGATCTCATTTTGGCTCCCAAGTCGAATTGATCTGCGGTATGGATATCTTCCAAAGGAGGACTTTGTCATGCGTCTTGAGCATTATGCGAGGCTGGCCTCAACATATTAGATAGATGGATGGATGGATGGATGGATGGATGGATGGATGGATGGATGGATGGATGGATGGTCACGTTAGAGGAATCTTCGTAGTAATCAGATGTTCTGTAGGCTCTACGCATAAAAGCCATTTATAGATCGGCTGTTCTTCTGGGGTGATCAGTCTTAATGTGTCATGCCCACATGGCTATTGAGTTGGATCTTGATGGATAGCTAAGATTTGCTCATATTGGGTCATCTAGCAGACTCTACCGAAGGTTCTCAAGCTAAAAGAAACTCTAGAGACTCTGATGCGAATGTTGTAGTATCCTAGCCCAACTTATCATTTTCATAGCATATTCTGAAGGATTATGTATTTCTGTTAAGTTATTGCAGGTTAAGGAATACTCCCACTTTTCCACCTAGGCAATTGTCCATGTTGTAGTTGCTTATATGTAAGAAAGGGTGTATTTCTCACTTGTATCAGAGCTAGAAGATCTTAGATCATGGGCTTTCCTGCTTTGAGAAAACTCCCAATTGGAGTTGTTTGACCTAAATTGTCTAGTTATCAAGTTCATAACTTGTCATCAAAGTAAAGTTTCCTAGAAATTTTGCCAATACCAAGTTTGGCCATAGGCGGCCAAAATTTAGCAAGAACATTATTTGTATGACTCAAATTTAGGATAAAATTATCTTTGGAGGGAAAGACGTCCCTTTCAAATCTAAGAATAAAAAAACCAGTGCACCAGTGACCTGCCATCTAGCTCCTTTATTACATCTTGAGCTCATCTAGCTCCTTTATTATATCTTGAGCTAGGTCGCTCAAATTGGTCTCTTAGCTCCAGTGTGAGAAAGTAATGTCAATAAAACAAAAATAAAGTGATAATGTCTAGCACTTTTGATTTATAAGCTATTTAAACACACTTCATTTAACGGACCCATGGGAGACGACTCGACGTAGATCTGGGCGTCGTGTTCCAAGACACTGGTATAAATGGGTAGAAGCCACTACTCATAAACGTCTAGACGGTTTTGCCCAGTTGGCTAAGGGCATGTTGGTTAGGAATGTTACATTTGGTATCAAAGCAGGGCTCGAGTTCGAGTGTCCATGGGGGCAAGTATGCCCCGGAATCCCGTTGGACAGTAGGTCATGATTTGGTCTTGGACACCATGGGATGGTGTGGTCTATGGTATTGTGATGCTCGAGGACGAGCATAATGCTAGTGGGAGAGATTGTAACGAACCCATGGGAGACCACTCGAGTAGATCTGAAAGTCGTGTTCCCGAGACACCGGCACAAATGGGTAGAAGCGACTACTCATAAACATCTAGACGTCTAAGGGCATATCGGTTAGGAACGTTACACTTCATATAATCTTCATTTTAAGATTATAAAATCTACACAACTTCAAATACACATGGCATTACCAAGTTTATAAGACACGACAATTTCAAATGTACATTGTATTACCAAATGTACAAAGTCGTACATCTCACAATTCATAGATGAATCCAATGCATCTAATGTTAATAGGAAGTGTGACGTTCCAAAGACGATATAACGGTCCCGGGACATATCTTGTACCGCCTCAAATCGCAGCGTACCACCGCCACCCGGACCGACGTGTATGGCGGGTAGCCCCTAGGGGGCAACTTGCAAGGTATGTGCATTTATTAATGTGCACATTTACCAATGTGCACATTTATCAAGGTGCACATTTTCCCATGTGGATACCTTTATGCCACCTAGCCATTAAAGGCAAGTGGGCCATACCCAATTATCCCACATGCTTAAAGGGATAATTGGAAACCCTAGCCCTAACCCCTTGTCTATTTAGGTTAAGGAAACCCTAACTTGCCATTTTCGTCCATAGGGTTTTAGAGCTCTGTTTTGCTCGCTCAAGGGGTCAAGACCGCCTCCCAGACTCTGTCTGAGCGAATTGCACCATTAGTTTTCCTTGTTAGCTCCATCTTTAAGCAGTTCAGCAGGATGGTCGAATTCAGCGCAGGAGAAGCGAGCCAAGGATCAGGTATTTAGTCGATTTAATAGCCTAAACCGTCTTCCAGTCATTGTATCAGTAGGTTTAGCATATTAAATCGCTCATAGCAGCCATTTAGATTCCCAGACACCAGACACTAACTAAAGAACCTAACTCTATGATATAGATTAGATTTAGTTCTTTAGTTCTTCTGTGATGTATATGGATGATGTATCTCTGTGAACTTCTTGTATTGAGAAGGGGGGTAGAGACCCTAAAGCTTGG
The DNA here is from genome assembly GCA_021234155.1 of Isoetes taiwanensis. Lineage (NCBI taxonomy): Eukaryota > Viridiplantae > Streptophyta > Lycopodiopsida > Isoetales > Isoetaceae > Isoetes > Isoetes taiwanensis. The sequence continues at coordinate 1,934,460 of JAJEKV010000063.1, forward strand.
TAGTTGATGCTTCTAGATTAGCCTCTCTAGCACATTGTAGATTTACTTTGCACGAGGAGCCACACACGGTTGTGGGTGAAGGGGCGGACCGGCTTATAAAGAGGTTCGTGTTTCGACTCTTGAAGCGATCCCTACGGTGTGTAAAGTCTCACAGGGGATCATTGTGGACTAGGTCTAATGGCTTGCCCGCTGCGTGTGGGCAAGGCATGGGCTCGGCTGCGTGGAGTGATCGTCACTCTCCAGTGGGTTCAAGTCGAATAAGGGCAGTGGCCCTCTAGTCACCTTGAGTCAGCATGTAGATCTCTGGAGGGAGAGATCCCTACCTGCCCCATCGGAACTGGGGAGATGCAACCCAGGAATAGCTCCTTTGGCTATGCATCCGGCGGGCTACAGTCGGGTCCCAACACTTTTTAGCCTACTCAGCAAAGTGTGCACAGGAGGGGCGGATGGAGTGGACAACCCTAAGCCATGTTCTCATGTCAGCCAAATCCATTGCCATGAATGCATGCGCAATGAACTCACGGAGACCCAAGGCATGGGTCATCCCTTTGAGTCTGAGCCTTGGGTAGGATTTCCCATGTGATGTACTGATCATTGTCTATGCAGATGTGTGATGAGCCACCCTACGAGGTGGTATGTGATATTGATGTTGTGTACTGACATGTATGTTTACGCTTCCGCAGCTAGGTCGACCCTGAGGGAGACAGGGTAAATGACCCCTTTATTCTTCTCACTGGAATTCATCAAGGTTGCGGTGATCGTGGGAGGCCCCGTGTCGGTGTGGAGCTGGTATGGGGGATGAACTCTGTTTGTATACGGTGAGAGCAGGTATATGAGTAGGGGCGTCCACGGTGGTATCGAGCAATGTTCTTGGAGACCAAGAGCAAAGCAACCGACCATCGCTTGATAGTACTAACTTGATAGGATCCTCAAACCTCAAAAAGTGGGAAAAAAATTTCTTATTTTTTGTAGTATATGCTAAGCTAGTAACAGTTAAGTGAATTGGAACATAAAAAGATTAAAAACAGTGAGCCAAAACCTTCTAAGGCAAGGTGGTCTCACACGTCGCGCCAGGTCTAAAAACAAAACTTCAGTTTTTGAGCTGGGCGCAACGTGTGAGACATTGGGCCAAGAACACCTTAAAACTTGATGAATTTCAGAAAAGTAACATGGTAAATCGAGTTCTAAGGTAAGATTTAGCTAGAATAGTATGTTACAATTACGTAAATTAGTAAAAAATGTACAATGTCTCACACGTCGCGCCAGGACTAAAAATCAAACTCTAGTTTTTGATCTGGGCACAACGTGTGAGACCAGTGCTTAGAAAACTCTGAAATAAGTGTATGTTTTAAGTCAATAGGTGCCCTGGCACGTTAAATAGAGCAACTTGAATTTTGACCTAAAATTGCCCAAGCTATAAATAGATGCACAAGGCACCCAAAATTAAAACACGATATGGTTTTTCCCATGGTTATGACCAAAAAACCATTCTACAAAACCAATACATGTAAGTGGGTTGATATCATTAAAAACCATATATGGCTAAAGTTTGTGGTTTGCAGTGGGTGTTTACTAAGGTGATTTTTTAACATGTTTAACAGGTATAGTTTAATTTAGCACTTCATGTGTACGGTTTATGAATGTGGTATTTTTACATTGTATACATATGTGATTTATATATGGTGTTCAATATGGTGGTCCTCTAACATGTTTCGTAGGTATGGTTTATCATAACACTTCATGTGTGTGGTTTAGTAGGTATGGTTTATCATAACACTTCATGTGTGTGGTTGTATGTGGTTTTTAGAGTGTAAACAAATATGGCTAAATGTTGTGAATGTTTTTTGATTCATAAGTCACTATTGGTTGTTTGCATAATATTTCATGTTTAGTGCGTTGAAACCATGAATGGTTTACTAGTAGAATGCATTGGTTCTTAACATCGTTTTAACTGTGGCTAAGATTATAAATCACTAGTGTTTTGCAATTCAAAGCATTCCAAGTTAGCCCTCAAATCAATAGTGTTTTGCAGTTCAAAGCATTCCAAGTTAGCTTGTTAACACCTCGTTATATTGTAGCGTTATATTTATATGTAGTGTTTAATTGATAAATCATCAATACTTAACCATTCATGATCACTAGTGTTTTATTGTTCAAAGCAATACAAATTAGTTTATTATAACTCCTCCTTGTATTCTAGCTTTACATGTAGTGGTTTAGTTAATAAAACATCTAATACTTTCCCAATTCATAATGTGACGTGCCATCCATAGTACTTTGGGCCAAGGGATCGAACCTTGGATCAACCATACCCCATGATATAGCAACATGGCATAATATGATTCCTCCCATGGGATTCTTTTCCTTTTACATCAAAAAAGGAAATTAAAAAAAAAATGCTATTGTTATTACCTTTCCAAGGTATAAAGAATATTTGGGCGTAATTGATCCTAAAACTAAGGCATCTAGAGCAGCAATTGAACTGTAAAAAAACTCCAAGGTGTTCTATCACACAATTAAGGCTAATAAGAAAAAGGCAAAACAGAGCTTGGAAAATGGATGGAATGCAAGGTAAAATGCTTCATTTTGCTTTATCGCTACCTCAGAAATTTAAAAGAAGATCAAGAGCACGAACCTGGATGGAGTTGGTCTGCAGCTGATGCCCCTCTATTCTCCAGGTTAAAGGGAACATAAAACTTATGTTGGGGACCATCAAAATGGAGATCTCTGAAACAGAGCCAGAAGACATGTACCTAAACAACAAAAGTTCATCGGAACAGAGGACATAACGATCAATCAACGTTTGGTGGATAAAAACTTGCATAATGGTAAATCAGTAGATAAAATGGAGCAAGATACTCTCCCTTTTCTGTTTGCCATGTGCAAGCATTCTGCACCATACCCACCTTGCTTTTACGTTCAGCTTGCTCAAAAGATCATTTGCAAAAGCTTTCTTCGGCACCATAAATCATTATACATTTAACAAGCTTAATCTATAAATGGAGCTTCAGAGGCCATAAGCCTTTGCTATGTAAAGCATATAGAAACTAGCATACAATAATTTACCATTACATATAAAGGTGTTCCAGGCATCTTAAAAACCAGGCTCCTTATTCGTACATGACATAACCCTTCTTGAATCATACAAACCGAAATACAAAACTGCATGATCATTTCTGAAAAAGCTTTAACAGAAAAAATGTGTTGTACAAAATCCAGATTTATTCTATTAATGCTACAATACAGAACATTCATTTTTTGCTATAGTTGAAGCATCAGGAACTACACTAATAGTATGCAGACAAGATTAAATTCACCCTGCAGAAACATACTGTAGAGAGTTCAAATTTACCATATCAAGCATGATAGAACCTTAGTTTTTGTATATGTAAAACATCAAGAACAACACTAGTAGTATGCAGATAGAATTAGACTTCATCCCTTATTGTGTTTGTTCCCATGTTATTAAGAAAAACGTCTGCCAAACCTGGTTAGGAGGGACGTCCTCATGCACACGGTCTTGAAAACTTGTAGCAGAGTTAAATGCGTTGCACCCAGCTCCAGTGTTGTTTGCTCCACTAGCTCTTCCATATATAGCAATTCTAACAGTGATTTCTGTTGACAACCATGTCAGTTTTGCATGCACCTTCTGTTATTGAAACAACTCCTTCAAAACTTGTCCTAGCTTGCTTCCATATCAGCAGAAATATTGCATAACGAAACTACTGCAGTGGCGTTCTTCAACTGAAAGCTTGGCGCTCATAGCACATTCGGTTCTGGTTAATGCATTGAAGCCCAGATTTTTCCCAGCAGGAGAATTAAAAGTGCAATGGCTGCTCATAAAAGAAGCAGTGTTCTTGCATTTGGACAGGAATAATTTACTAAGAGCAAGAGAAGGGGGAGTAAACATGTTGCAAACAAGTGACTATTATATAACTAGAGATCATAAACGGTAGCATTCTAGCCCCAAAACCTTGGTACCTTCCATTTTATATTCAAGGTAAGTGAACGTCAAATCCTGCCAGCAACAACGATAACAGAGTATTGTAGTGGTCTTGAACTTTGCATCATGTCGTGCTCCATTGAAAGAAATCTTGCTCATATCTACGGCCGCTACAAACTGGCGACCAATTTCGTGTCTAAGAACCCTAACCCTAAGTAATAGTTCTAAAAGCATGCTTGCTTTTAGGTTATACGAATTAAATCATACACCGTCCTTTTCATTCTAGTATAGTGGTATAAAGCATTAAATGCCCTATCTACCATATGTCAAGTTTTCCCCTTTTATAAGGGAACAAATTAATACAATGGTAAACTATAAAGCATTTTCAAAACGTTCTACCTTGCTAAAATAAGAATTCTAAAGTCAATCATTCATCACCGTCATTTCCATTCTAGTTGTAAAGCATTAAATGCCCTATGTACCATATGTCAGGCTTCCCCTTTTTACAAGGAAACGAATTAATAATATGGTCAACTATATAGCTTCCCCTCCTTTTTAAAAAAAATAAAGTTCCAACTTGCTAAAGTAAGAATTCTAAAGTTGATATTAACCATGGGATGGGTACTTATTTCGCCTGGTCCAAATAATTTCTATCACCAACATGCATTTTTAGAGACTACATTATTAGAAGATGTCCACTAGTGGGTTTATTTGGGCACAAGAATAGGGTTTCACAACCATGGGGTCAATCCAAATACATGGCCATTTATAGGAATAGATATGGGTTCCCAAAGCTTATGCCAGTGCTTTCCAGTAGATCCATCAACTCTATAATGTTACCTAACAAGTGATTCATTTTCATATGCCACTCTTCAGAGCATAATGTAATGCAATGGGTAATGGTCTGCCAATCAGATGGAATTTTTCAATGATTGACAGCCAGAGATTTAGAGTGAGGAGATTCGATGTAAGCTATATTCATCTTCTTTTGCTCTTAGGCTTTAAGAATAGGCAATGATTCTCTAATGTTTGCTTTATCAGGTCAATTGTGTAGCAATGCACTTGCTAAACTGGCTACTTTGTTTGAGTTAAATTATTTTATCATGCTTAGACTTTGGTTACACATGTTGTATGGACTAGCATTTGAGTATAAGTGCCAGTTCCAAATCTTCATGAAATATCTACAGCATATGATCGTTTGAAATCAAATTGTATTGTGTTTAACTTTTTTGTTTCTTGCTTTGGTATAGGACCTTCTTTCATAATTGTATATGTCTTTTGGCATCTTGACACAATATGCCAACGTCCACTAGCAAGGGCAAGGCTGTTAGATTGTTCATGGAATCGAATTAGGTTTCTTCTGATTCGTTAGACGATGCTTCTTAGTTGCATTTTTCTATGGAGTTACATAGGCGATACACAGAAATTGATGCAAGCATGTTTATGGGTCGAATGTTTATGGGTCTTTGATGTTAACCTATGCAATGGTGGCCACAAGACCATCTCAAACTAATAAGCGGGTTCAAAGTTCCATTTTAACATAAACTTCAATATTATTGCATAGAGCATTGAAATGTACATGTCCATAACTTCAAGGCTGCTTAATATGTGTTTACCCCCTTCACACATGTCTTCTTCAATTCGAATGAAACGTTTATTCAATTTAAAATGGCCGCCCATCTACAAAACTCTGAAGCAATGACTTGCTAGATTTCCAACTTCTACAATAACAAACAATAGACAAAAATAAAAAAAAGCAGTTGATTAAAGAAAGGAAAAGGAAAGAAACGTAGATATGAGAAACAATTTTTTAGAAATAAACATTATTGGTTTGCACCTTTACGATTGCCTTTGTATTGGATCCCATAGGCAATTTATGTAGTATGGATAATAAAAAATCAATTCAATTACTAAAAAAATCATCTCCAGAAAATCATCTCGAGAATAATTTCCATCTTTCAAAGACCATTATAGCATAACATTTTACTTCTTAATATATACTGGACGTGGATATTAACTTGGTATTGAGAATTTGAAAACCATGTTAGAAATCTCTGCTAATCAGTATAAGAAGTGTGAATGCAAAACCATATATAGTTCTAAAAAACCACTATATCTATTCCTAATGGTTTGATAGCGGCTAATTATGATAATTGTTTTTTGGGTGCTTTATGAATAACCACTATGGATAGCCACATCCTTTTAGGTGATACCTATGAATAGTGACCATGACAATCAACTCGGTATCGAAAACCATTCTACAAACCACAACCATTTTATAACCTAATTATTAAGATAGTAAACTAGCATGAATAACCACCATGGCATTTAAATTGGTATAAAAACCCATGCTATAAACCACTTCAACTTCTCTAAGCCACGTGAGAATAGAAAACCAGCATAAACAACCATTGCCATATTTAAAGTGTTGTTGAAAAACCATGCTACAAACTTTTGTTGATTTAATAAGTCATGCTATGTTAGAAAACCAATAAAAATAGTTACCATTGATGTTAGAAACCATGTAATAAACTAATATCGACTTTAGTATACCACATTGTAACACAATATCAACATGAATAACCACGTACTAGTTATGAAAACCACTAAGCTATGTGGTTATTACTAAGAATAGAATTTTTAACATAAAAAACCACATCTATAGTGGTTTTTCAGTGGTTTATTATAGTGGTTAAATTTTTGGGTGCCGGCACAAATGGGTAGAAGCGACTACTCATAAACATCTAGACGGCTAAGGGCATATCGGTTAGGAACGTTACACTTCATATAATCTTCATTTTAAGATTATAAAATCTACACAACTTCAAATACACATGGCATTACCAAGTTTATAAGACACGACAATTTCAAATGTACATTGTATTACCAAATGTACAAAGTCGTACATCTCACAATTCATAGATGAATCCAATGCATCTAATGTTAATAGGAAGTGTGACGTTCCAGCACAGTATACGGTCCCAGGACATATACTGTACCGCCTCGTCACGCGTACACGCCACCCGACTGACGTGTAGCCAAGCGGGTAGCCCCTAGGGGGCAACTTGCAAGGTATGTGCATTTATTAATGTGCACATTTACCAATGTGCACATTTATCAAGGTGCACATTTTCCCATGTGGATACCTTTATGCCACCTAGCCATTAAAGGCAAGTGGGCCATACCCAATTATCCCACATGCTTAAAGGGATAATTGGAAACCCTAGCCCTAACCCCTTGTCTATTTAGGTTAAGGAAACCCTAACTTGCCATTTTCGTCCATAGGGTTTTAGAGCTCTGTTTTGCTCGCTCAAGGGGTCAAGACCGCCTCCCAGACTCTGTCTGAGCGAATTGCACCATTAGTTTTCCTTGTTAGCTCCATCTTTAAGCAGTTCAGCAGGATGGTCGAATTCAGCGCAGGAGAAGCGAGCCAAGGATCAGGTATTTAGTCGATTTAATAGCCTAAACCGTCTTCCAGTCATTGTATCAGTAGGTTTAGCATATTAAATCGCTCATAGCAGCCATTTAGATTCCCAGACACCAGACACTAACTAAAGAACCTAACTCTATGATATAGATTAGATTTAGTTCTTTAGTTCTTCTGTGATGTATATGGATGATGTATCTCTGTGAACTTCTTGTATTGAGAAGGGGGGTAGAGACCCTAAAGCTTGGTAGTTGATGCTCCTAGATTAGCCTCTCTAGCACACTGTAGATTCGGCCTGTGCACAGGAGCCACACCTGGTTGTGGGTGAAGGGGCCAGACTGGCTTATAAAGAGGTTCGTGTTCTGACTCTTGAACGATCCCTCTGGTGTGTAAAGTCTACCGGGGATCATTGTGGACTAGGTCTAATGGCTTGCCACTGCGTGTGGGCAAGGCATGGGCTCGACACCCGTGGAGTGATGCGTCACTCTCCAGTGGGTTCAAGTCGAATAAGGGCAGTGGCCCTCTAGTCACCTTGAGTCAGCATGTAGATCTCTGGAGGGAGAGATCCCTACCTGCCCCATCGGAACTGGGGAGATGCAACCCAGGAATAGCTCCTTTGGCTATGCATCCGGCGGGCTACAGTCGGGTCCCAACACTTTTTAGCCTACTCAGCAAAGTGTGCACAGGAGGGGCGGATGGAGTGGACAACCCTAAGCCATGTTCTCATGTCAGCCAAATCCATTGCCATGAATTCTGTCTGCAATGAACTCTGGAGACCCAAGCCGTCAGTCATCCCTTTGAGTCTGAGCCTGGGGTAGGATTTCCCATGTGATGTACTGATCATTGTCTATGCAGATGTGTGATGAGCCACCCTACGAGGTGGTATGTGATATTGATGTTGTGTACTGACATGTATGTTTACGCTTCCGCAGCTAGGTCGACCCTGAGGGAGACAGGGTAAATGACCCCTTTATTCTTCTCACTGGAATTCATCAAGGTTGCAGTGATACGTGGAGGGCCCTGTATCAGTGTGGAGCTGGTATGGGGGATGAACTCCTGTTTGTATACGGTGAGAGCACCGTATATGAGTAGGGGACGTCACAGTGGTATCAGAGCAATGTTCTTGGAGACCAAGAGCAAAGCACTGACCATGCGCCCAGTAGTACTAACTTGATAGGATCCTCAAACCTCAAAAAGTGGGAAAAAAATTTCTCATTTTTGTAGTATATGCTAAGCTAGTAACAGTTAAGTGAATTGGAACATAAAAAGATTAAAAACAGTGAGCCAAAACCTTCTAAGGCAAGGTGGTCTCACACGTCGCGCCAGGTCTAAAAACAAAACTTCAGTTTTTGAGCTGGGCGCAACGTGTGAGACATTGGGCCAAGAACACCTTAAAACTTGATGAATTTCAGAAAAGTAACATGGTAAATCGAGTTCTAAGGTAAGATTTAGCTAGAATAGTATGTTACAATTACGTAAATTAGTAAAAAATGTACAATGTCTCACACGTCGCGCCAGGACTAAAAATCAAACTCTAGTTTTTGATCTGGGCACAACGTGTGAGACCAGTGCTTAGAAAACTCTGAAATAAGTGTATGTTTTAAGTCAATAGGTGCCCTGGCACGTTAAATAGAGCAACTTGAATTTTGACCTAAAATTGCCCAAGCTATAAATAGATGTAGACCCCCCTCATTCGTACGTTCCTGCCTTAGAAATCTGCTCCCGCTCCCTAAGGCGATCTTTGGCACCCAACATCGGATTGACGAGCCATCAAACATGGCCAGGACGAAACAAACTGCTCGAGTTCCTCGACCTGGTGAATCGCCCAGTGCCCATGATCCTAGCCTGATACAGAGGATGCTTCAGGAGCGCCTTCTCAACCAAAGGGACCAGACATCATCGAGCGAGGGAGCACCTTCGGAAGAGCACCGAGAGGAAGGATCTCAGCAGGGAGGAGCACAGGACGGGGAGATGGACCAGCAGGTCGACCGAGAAGAGGAGGCGCACTCAGACGCAGGGACAGAGCTGCTCGAAGAGGAAGAGGAGGGAGCAGAGCGAGAAAGGAGAACCAAGGCTCGTGAAGAGCAGAGACTGCCGACTCCCGAGCCGACCATCGACGAACAACTCGAAGCCTGGATTCGCGAGAAGGAGGCAGAGGAGCAAGAAGAATAGAGGGAGCCAATGCTCGAGCCAAGCAAAGAACAAGACCTCGCGGCGTGGATCAAAAAGCACGAAGCAAAAGAACGCCGCCGAGAAAGGAAGAGGGAAGAGAAGAAGAGGAAGAGGAGGAGGCGAAAGCAGCCGAGGAGCTGAAGAAGAAGAAGAAGGGGAAGTTCATGCTGGGCCAAAGAAAACTCAAGGAGGTTCCACGAACAAAGACCCCCAACCCCAAGGTCGTCATCACCGAACGGTCAGCTGACCAGCCCCCGCCCTCCTCCGACGACTCTGAAGACGAAGACTTCAACCCCAACACCGAAGGTGGAAGCTCTTCTAAACCCCCAGCTGATGAGCAGGCAATACCCGACCCCGAGCAGCCGGATCAAGCGCAGAAGCCCCCACCATATCCGACTTGGGACAGGAAGAAACAGCCACGGCCTGCCCGAGAATCCTATGTGAGCAAATGTTGGCCGACATGCAACAGCTCGTGGAAGAAGTTCGAGGATATCTTCTTGCAGCAAGACATCGGACAATCAGAGAGTTCCAAGTTAGCGACGACGTATGGCTCAAGATCAAAGTGAAGCAGGCGAAGCTCCGCATCGGAAATTGTAAGAAGCTTGCTCCAAGGTGGGCTGGACCTTTCAGAATAGTCCAGAGAGTAGGAAATCAATCCTACAAGTTAGACTTGCCAGCACACCTAAAGATTCATAAAGTCTTCCACGTGAGTTTGTTGAAGAAGCACACCCCAAATCCAGACGAAGTCTTGGACACTCCAACGTTGTTGAAAATGACGGAGGAGCAGCTGGAAATAGTTCCAGAATTGATTCTTGATAAAGCCTTCAAGAAAACAAGGAGATCAGAGTTTCTCCAATATTTGGTCAAGTGGAAACACTTGCCCGTGGAAGACGCGACATGGGTACTTAAGAAAGATCTATTAAAGCAGTACCCACAGTTTATGGAGCAATGGGACGGCAAGGTCATCTTCGAAGAAATCGGCTCAGGCATGTCGATTTGTGTAGATTGATTCTATGTGTAGTTAAGATTAATCTACGCATGCAACCTATGCTAGGTATGGGTTGCATGCGTTGTTACCGATGATGAGACCGCTACGGTGATCTCTAGGACGTGGTGTAATGTCAATGTAGGCATGACCGCGGTTCCGCTTGGATGAGTTGGAAGGTAGATTAGAAAGTCTACTTCTGTCCCACGGAAGTAGACGACCTCGAGAGATAAGAGGCTATTCAGGAATGCATTGATAGGAAAAGCACCTCTAGTCAATGCCTACGGGGAGGACCCTATCCTTCACGCCCCATATCTTGAGGAAGGATTCCTATCCTCCACGTTAGGCAACTAAAATGTAGGCATAGCCATATAGGCATTATAGAGTATTTGTCTCCTCAAACCCGCGATGGAAGAAGCATCCTCTTCCTCGCCATACATTCATGTAGATAAGGTAAATTGTAGTCACCTTATAACCAAATTTTTTTATCCAATCTTGTTAATTTGGGATTTTTCGGTTTTGGCCAAAACTTTTGGAATTTTTGTTAAAGCCCAGATTTGCTATGATTTTGGGTTTCTAGCTTGGGAAAAACTCACTTAGATTGTCCAAAAATTGTCATTATAGTTTTTTTTCTTATTTCCATCCTTATCTGGCAGAGAGTGCATGCTATACAGAGGAATCGACGTGTATCGTCGTGGCATCCACGAGGATATGTTAAGTGAAATTGGCAAGCCGAGGCGAAGCATTTGTGCTTTTTTGTCGACTTTTCGTTTGATTGATTGGAAACGAGGGTTTTCCATGGCGGATGGTATGATTTTGGGGTTTGGGGTTTGCATCGAATTGCCTTGACTCCACGAATTGCGTGTGTCCGAGAAAGGGCCCGATTGGCATGCAATCTGGAACATGAGTTAATCTGCGGTTTTATTTGTGCTCAAGGCGGTCCGGATAGGCTGTGATATGCCGATAACAGAGGTATCGATACTCTAATGAAATCGTGTATTGCCAAGTTTCGTTTTGATTTGTCACGAGAGGCATTGCTATTTATCTATGATTCGGTTTTTATTCCCTTTCAAGTTTTGTTCGGAGAAACATGAGAGCCGGCTCGAAATATTAAATCCTACTAAGATATGACGAAGTTTTTACAAATGAAGAAACAACGGATGGATAGATGCATATCGGGCTCTCAAAAGATGTAGTTTTTCATAGTTTCTTACTACGCTTGAGTTCACAAAGCGACTTATTTTCCCGATTCGTATTTCAATTGGTTTTAAGGTCAGATTTCTAAGATCCTGTTGATTTAGATAAGGGTAGAATCGGATGCTTTATGCATGTTTTTCCTCCGTAACTTGAAAACAAGGCTACAAATTTGGTTTGCATGCATAAACAGGAGAAAAAGGAATACATGGGCAAGGCATCTAATATGTGCAAATTTTGCATTATAATTCTGTTTGAGGCATGTTCTACTAGGGAAATTGGGTCATGTTTAAGGTTCTAACTAGGTTGCCAAAGGTTCTACAAGGGAAATTGCATGCTGGAGATTGGCAAGGCTGAGCTGAGTATTAGGTTCTCTATAAGTTTGCTTCAAATTTAGGATCTTTAGATGGGGAATGTTCATGAGCTCCTTAGCTCATTTTAGGACTTTTTGATCGAAATATCTTGCACGATTTGAAATATGAAAAAAGGCTTTGTGCAAAGGGCTTAGTTTTCCATCAAATTATGTTGCATGTGGTTTGTTCTCTCTGTTCCTTTCTTTATACCTAGATATAGACTTGAGATGTAACATGCTTTGAGTTCGTTGTCTTTTTAACTTTGATTCATAAATATTTTTATGAATGACTTTGTCTCTTCTTCATTGTGTCACGGGCAAAAGTTTCCATAGACATAGACATGTGCTATCAATTGTCAATATATCCATGCTAAAAGAATTATAATAGATAGATAGATAGATAGTATAATAATAAGAAGTATAGTATTATAATATAAGAAGTGTTGTACAACATGAGATAAACTATTGATATTGTATCCAGGGATGAACATCTGCCATGGCACTTGATGTGTGAATGATATTTGACACTTTGAGACTAGATTGGCATTTACATTTTCGTTGCAGAATGGAGCTTGCCCATTTTGGAAAGATGGGTTATGCATCTAGATATATCATAGAAGTAATTACGTATCTATTGGACAATGAGCCTTGGTTTTCTCTAGGCCTTCTGTGCTTCTTCCTCCACCTGATCAACAAATTGCTTTAGCATGGATACAAGCGAGCATGGATACAAGCCCGGTGATGGGTTTAAAAGCAATGGCAGCAAGGGATGCCGAATTCTAATGCCCAATTCTAACATTGTAGGTTCATCTATTGCATCTTCAACATATTGTCTTGCCTGTCTCTTGATTGTTTAGCTTGGTTACTTAATATCTTTCTTAGTTTTTGCAAGCCCTGCTCTACATGCCATTTGCACATTACTAACATGGACGAAATCTATAGTTACATTTTCTAAATTATGTATGTATCTCTAGCTGGAGCTTGCTTTAAACAATCATTAGCGGATGTTTGCATGCTCTTGACTCTTTTCAGAATACATGTAAGGTGGCGAGAATGATCTTGGCGTTGCTTGAAGCTCGTTTTATGCTTAAGGACATCCGTCGGAAAGGTCATTGAAAGGTCCATTGATGCTAGGCGTCCATTTTCCAACTTCCTAGCATAAATGGGCCAAAACAAGTGCCAAATTAGGCGCAATATCTTTCTTTGCCACAGTTTTGATCGAAATATGGCCATAGCTCCTAAATGAAAGCTCCATTTTTTTGCGCAAGAACATCCATCGAAAAGGTGACTAGAAGCTCCACAATTGATGCTAGGCGTCCATTTTCCAAATTCTTAGCATAAATGGGCCAAAAGAGTGCCAAATCAATCAATGTATTTCTTTGCCACGCTTTTTTCTGGTTGGGTAGAAATATGGCCATAGCTCCTAAATGAAAGCTCTATTGTGCATTGCAAGAACATGTATTGGGAAGATCATTGGACGATCCACAAATATTGCTAGGCATACATTTTCCAAATGCTTAGCATGAATGGCTCAAACCACCAGTCTGTATTTGTTGAACTTGGTTTTTACAACATTTGCAACAAATTTTGTTATGGCGGTTGAATGCTTGGCCTTACTTAGTAGTTGGCTTTCTTGCACATCTTTGAGGACCTTAGATGTAAATTCAAGCAACACTTAGGCAAGGCTTCTTCAAAGATTCCATTGGCTTTACACACAAAAGTGCTTTGCTTTGTGCAATGATGTGGATCATGACTGGTACAACATGCGGTTTCTTGCACATAGTCACGTTGAAGATGAAGCAAAAGAGAAGTCTTGGCCATTACTCTAAGTTTCTCAATTCAATTTATCTTGAGAAATGCATTGTCCATATTTTCATTCTGCGAGGATTTGTTTTAAAGAGGTATTTCAAGTTCATAGCTGCAAGATTAATGAATTTGGATAAATCCAAAAGTTTGGTTAACCTAATTGCAGATCTTGATTATATTGATCTAGGTCTTCCTCCTAAACCTCTAGCCTTGGGGTACCTCAATATTAGTGACATTGGTTTGAATTTCAAGAATGGTCATCTTTGTAACTTAGCAAATTCTTCCAAAGTGATCAACTTTGTTTTCGCGGTACGAATGAAGGGCTTCATTTGACAAGTCCTTGAATACTTGCCCACAAACAAAGTGGCTTGCAGCTTTGATTTTCATTCTCGCATATTCTTCATTCAATGAGGAACAGCTATGAGTTGTTTTAGCATTGGAATATTTTAAGAGTTCCGAGAGGGCATACAATGTCGATTCTATGATCTTGCTTTACGCCATTTTTTCCGGAGGCAAAAAAGGATTAAAGAGATGAATTTGGCAAGTGAGAAGGGGCATCATGATCTGCGATTGCAATAATGGAGCTGCAGCTCTTCCATTCTTGCCTGCGACAACTTATTCCATTTGAGTAAAGTTTTACTGAGGTAGATAAACTGAAGCATACACAGTTAGCGGAAGAAACAAAAGCATTTGAAAAATTTGACCCTGGCCTTTAGAGATATCACTGATTTAGGACAAACTTGCTTGCCAAAATTGACATGTATGCAACTTTGAAAGTGACAAAACACGTTGATGCTTAAGTTTCTTAAATGATCCTGACATCGTTTCTTTCTCCTTGGAATGACTATTACTTCTGTCTTGGTTGATAAGTGCTTCTTGGAGTCATTTGAGGTGCAATGAACCAAACGACCTTCAACAAGAGAAGGTATTTACATCAACTTTGTTATCTGGTAGTGTCCATAGCACTAGAGTTCGTTGTATTAAAACCTTCACCATATTCTAGACATTGATCTGACTCTGCAGACACTGTGCAGACACGCCTGCATTCCAAGGCATAACAAATTCCATTTTTTTTAATGTCACCCACGTTCTTTGATTAGGCCCTTCAGCACCAGGATTTCAATGAGGTGGTTTATGAACTTTCTTACAAGTCCATAGCACTGTAGTTCATTGCATTTCTCTTCTTTAATCTGTTGTATTGGAAAACCTTCACCATATTCCAGATATGATCATGGCTACATTCCAGATCATAACAAGTTTCACCATTTGCATTTCATTCAAGTGAGCTCAGGTAACATCTTCTTAATGTTCTTTTAAAAGTTGTTCATTCATTCAATGTAATTGTATAAGGCTTTAAATTGTGATCAAATATGTTTTTCTCTGTACTTTAGCTTCTATCCCTGAGAATGGCGATAAACAATTAGAAAAGAACCAGTGGAAGATTTTAACTTATGGACTCAGGTTTATGACATTACCTCTGTGACGGAAGAGCGAATTCAGGATATCTGGAAAGCAAGTGCGGCCATGATGGAGGCTGTTGATAGAGCATCTGCAAGAGAGAAAAGAGGAGGGAAAGGCATTGTTTCCATGCAAAAAGGAAAATAACATTTCATCGTTGTGTACATTTGTGAAGTATTATTTCCTCTCTATTTGAGTTTTAATGGTATTAATACCACATTTTAATACTAGAAATTGGTGCTTGCCGCTTATGTTCGATGATTTCAAAGTTCAAATATCACGACTGCAGGTCTGCCCCAGTGTCCAGCTTGCAGTTTGCAGATATAGCTCCCATTAAAATCTGTATAAAATGTGGAATTGTTATCTCAATATAGAGAGATCATAATGTTTCAGCAGTTCAACAGTTGCTTGCTGCCTTATTGCGTAGCTATTAGTCTTTTGTGTAGAAGTTGAGATAAGTTATGAACTTGCCTTCCCATCTTTAATGCAAATGAAGAATGAGAATGCTCTTCATACAACTCAACTAAAAGGAAGTTGAGGTCTGTGTTAAAGTGAAATTATTAAAGAATCCACTTCATTGGGTTTTTGATCTATGGTTCACCATAAATATCTGTACATATTCCTGCATTATTGAGAAATAGGAAGTAATTCCATACAATTAAGTGACACTGAAGGCAAGCCAAATCTTGATGACACCCAACTCAATTCACCGGAAGGTGACAGGTGAGAAATTTTGGCGAATATTCAATGGGCTTTCTCTTGATGACTTGCTTGCTGCTTTGCAGATAGACATCTATCTGTCAAGAGTGTTCTTTGCTCAGCTAAATGTGTTGCATACAGCGAACTCAGATATGCTAACCCGATTTGAGCCAACCATCGATTCATTTCTAGAAGTATATGTTTCATGAAAGACTACAAGTGAAATACCTCACTATGGAATAGTTTATTAAATTCACCATCTTCAGGTTGGTATTTCCATAATTTTGTGAAATGACCACAGAATGAGGATAGGTTGCTCCTATTGGGAGCTAAAAACATATATTACTTAATACACACCATTTTGAGCATATCAACGTTCATGTGCAATTATTTACTCCTATGGTTTTGCTTGCCATAGATACATGGATGTGCATTATGGTTTTATTCGTCTCACAACATAATTGTAAGACACACAAAGACTAGAAGATATAATAGGACAACTGCATGTGTTTAGGTAGTAAAGATACCCTTTTGCAAATTGCTATTGTAATAACTGTTTTTGCATCATGCCTTAAAATCTATGTTGTGAGGATGCAAACTGTGCATACAAAATGAGAACATTCAAATTTATAACATAATCATCATATCACACTTTACAACATCCAATGATCAATGATCGTGTAATAACAACCAAAACTTAATAAATGAAGACTTAACATATATTACCTTTGCCATCTCCAAGCTACATGTCTTTTTTAGCCAATGATGAAACAACTGCCTCTTCTCCTCTTCAAATTGTTACTAAAGCCCGGCAACGCCGGGCACCATAACTAGTTAATAATTAAAATGGTACTAACGTAGTGTCGACCTGCAGGCCAA
Organism: Isoetes taiwanensis; assembly: GCA_021234155.1. Taxonomy (NCBI): domain Eukaryota; kingdom Viridiplantae; phylum Streptophyta; class Lycopodiopsida; order Isoetales; family Isoetaceae; genus Isoetes; species Isoetes taiwanensis. The sequence goes on from JAJEKV010000063.1 coordinate 1,951,375, forward strand.
TAGAGCGCTCCGGAGGGCAAGGAGGTCGAGCTACGAAGACTTGCAACACAAATTTTGTTGGAATGTGTTGCAAGGAATGAAGAGTACCTCGAAGGATAATTATATATATGAAATATTAAAATTTTGATAAACTAAAATGTCGTGATAAGTGAAACTAGTGAGTAACTTGTTTTAATGATGCTACGAATTAATAAGTTATTTCATAAGATAATGGCGTAATAATGTCCTAAAAATATTACCTTAAGGTAATCATAATAAATGTGTAAGTATTATAGTAGTATATTGTATGCATCAGGTTGATTGCAGGTTAGGAGGATTCCAAGGTGGGGAGACCCACGATGCTGCAGACAACATCATTTCAAGGTGGGGAGAATGTGACGTTCCAGCACAGTATACGGTCCCAGGACGTATACTATACTGCCTCGTCACGCGTACACGCCACCCCGACTGACGTGTACGCCAACGTGTAGCCAAGCGGGTAGCCCCTAGGGGGCAACTTGCAAGGTATGTGCATTTATTAATGTGCACATTTACCAATGTGCACATTTATCAAGGTGCACATTTTCCCATGTGGATACCTTTATGCCACCTAGCCATTAAAGGCAAGTGGGCCATACCCAATTATCCCACATGCTTAAAGGGATAATTGGAAACCCTAGCCCTAACCCCTTGTCTATTTAGGTTAAGGAAACCCTAACTTGCCATTTTCGTCCATAGGGTCTTAGAGCTCTGTTTTGCTCGCTCAAGGGGTCAAGACCGCCTCCCAGGCTCTGTCTGAGCGAATTGCACCATTAGTTTTCCTTGTTAGCTCCATCTTCAAGAAGTTCAGCAGGATGGTCGAATTCAGGGCAGGAGGAGCGAGCCAAGGATCAGGTACTTAGTCGATTTAATAGCCTAAACCGTCTTCCATTGTATCAGTAGGTTTAGCATATTAAATCGCCCATAGCAGCCATTTAGATTCCCAGACACCAGACACTAACTAAAGAACCTAACTCTATGATATAGATTAGATTTAGTTCTTTAGTTCTTCTGTGATGTATATGGATGATGTATCTCTGTGAACTCCTTGTATTGGGAAGGGGGGTAGAGACCCTAAAGCTTGGTAGTTGATGCTCCTAGATTAGCCTCTCTAGCACACTGTAGATTCGGCCTGTGCACAGGAGCCACACCTGGTTGTGGGTGAAGGGGCCAGACTGGCTTATAAAGAGGTTCGTGTTCTGACTCTTGAATGATCCCTCTGGTGTGTAAAGTCTACCGGGGATCATTGTGGACTAGGTCTAATGGCTTGCCACTGCGTGTGGGCAAGGCATGGGCTCGACACCCGTGGAGTGATGCGTCACTCTCCAGTGGGTTCAAGTCGAATAAGGGCAGTGGCTTTCTAGTCACCTTGAGTCAGCATGTAGATCTCTGGAGGGAGAGATCCCTACCCCCCATCGGGCGGGAGATGCAACCCGGGAATAGCCCCTTTGGCTATGCATCCCGGCGGGCTCTGATCGGGTCCCAACACTTTTCAGCCTACTCGGCCAAAGTGTGCACATGGGAGGGGCGGATGGAGTGGACAACCCTAAGCCATGTTCTCATGCCGCCCAAATCCATTGCCATGAATTGCATGCGCAATGAACTCACGGAGACCCAAGCCATCAGTCATCCCTTTGAGTCTGAGCCTTGGGTAGGATTTCCCATGTGATGTACTGATCATTGTCTATGCAGACGTGTGATGAGCCACCCTACGAGGTGGTATGTGATATTGATGTTGTGTACTGACATGTATGTTTACGCTTCCGCAACTAGGTCGACCCTGAGGGAGACAGGGTAAATGACCCCTTCATTCTTCCCACTGGAACTCATCAAGGTTGCAGTGATACGTGGAGGGCCCTGTATCAGTGTGGAGCTGGTATGGGGGATGAACTCCTGTTTGTATATGGTGAGAGCACCGTATATGAGTAGGGGACGTCACAGGAAGCAAGACATGTTAGCAAATAAACTGATAACCATATATTTCCCAAACACTGTTCATGTGGAATTGACTCTGTTACTGTAGCAGAGTTGACCCGATGACATATTCTAAACAAGGTGCACCCTCAAGTACCTCAGTCGTTGGATCTGTCCAACATACGACCCTAATCTTATTTGGAGCCTTTGGGTGTCTCTTGTTTCAATTATAATCATTTACGATTTGGGGTGCCTATGGTTTTGAAATATGAAATGCAAGTTCGTCTAAGGTTTTGAAATCTGAAATATGAGGACACATCTCTATACGGTTTGCCTAAGGTTTTAAATAATAAAACATCGAGACTCGAACCTCTATAAAAAAATTCAATATCTAACTAGTAAATGTGTGCCCAGCATTGCCGCACATAAGTACGCATGTATTTATAGGACTGATTGACAGTCAAAATAGGATTGATCATATGAGGTTGGTGCCTTAACCAAAGAAATTTTAGTCATGTCTCTCTATATAACCATTGCACATTTATGTCTCCAACAGGAAACATGAATTTGCTATGATGTTTATTGCACTAAATAATATCTTTTTGCTTTTGTCAGAGTTCAACAACTGTTGAGTATATGAAAAAATTGCACAAGCATGTGTCTGATATTGCCATGTAGTGTGCTTATATACACATTCAATGTAAGACATCATGTGGAGTTGGTACTCTTCATGGCTCTTTTAGGATTCGTGTCAAAGCGTGTCCCTCTATATAGCTTCTCCATGTCCATGATTTCAACAAATCTCATTATCTTATTATATTATGTTTATCGCCCTCGAGCAATTTTTGAGAAACAAAATGTGAAAATAGGAATCCATTTTTTAAGTTCAGTCACTCTAAGAACATTCAGTATGGAGGCAGAATTCCATAAGTTCCAAAACTATTTTCGACACCTACCCTCGAGTTCGCTGAATTCCATAAGTTCCAAAAGTATTTTTGATACCTACCCTCGAGTTCGCTGACCTGATGTATGATTTGTGTAAGTTCTAACAAACCACATGACCTTGAAGTGTGTTAGTGGGCATAAGTTAGGGCACCAATGATCTTCATAAGTTTCAACAAATCACATGACCGTGTTGATGTGTGGTGTCGGTATAAGTTAGGGCAATTGTTAATAAGAATGTCACGGTTCTATTGCGTATTCGCAATAGAACCGCCATTCTGTGGCAAGGGACGTTGCTATTTCGAGACTGCCTTCTTCTATATATACTCTTCCTTTTCAGTTTTTTCCTTATCGGCGTTCTCTTGAGCTACTCTATTCTGTTCCTTCTAGCTTCTTAGAGTCTCCTTACCTTAGCTACTTTCATCTATTACTCCTAGAATTATTTCAGGGCAAGGTTAATATTCGGGCGATGCCTCAGGGCGCTTTGCTTTTCTTGTTGCATGCAGTTCTGGTTGTTCTAGGGCTTGTTGAACTGTTTAGTTTGGATGGTTTTCTTGTTGCATGCAGTTCTGGTTGTTCTAGGGTTTGTTGAACTATTTAGTTTGGATGGGATTGATTCATTCTTGCTGAGATTGGATTTTTTGCTTTGATTTTTGGTTTAATGGCGAAATCCGTTCCTAGGCTTGTTTCTAGGTTTGTTTGATTTTTTGAAATCCTAGATCTTGGTACTCCGATGCCTGTGTTGTGTTTTTCGACAGGTTGGGCCATGTTTTGCCTTGCCAATTCTTTTCCTGGATCGTTTTTGGGATGCGCCCTTCTGTCGATGTGTTGTTGGCGGTGTTATGATGCTTTTGACAAATCTTGCCTGGCTCTAGCATTCTCATCTGTGAAGGCAAACGACAAAGGTTTTGGCAACGACAAGGGTTTAGGCAAACAACAAGGGTTTGATCATTTTTGGCTGGGTCCTCTGTTTCGGATTTGCTCTATGTAGCTATTTGGCAGCAAGATTTCTTGAACGGCATTCCTCCTCTGGTCGGGCTGAAAGATTTCTTGAACGGCATTCCTCCTCTGGCGTTTCTAAAAATGGCTCAGGTAAACACTGGTTTCACTCTTCCAAGGTTAGATGTTTCTAGTATCTTTGTGATCCGTGGGCCATTGAAGCTATATGAGTCTGTATGGTGCGGTCTGTATTTGGAGCGGATTTGAAGTTGAAGGCTGGCCATGGAAGTAACCAGTTGGGTTCCCAAAAAGGGCCGGACTATGACCAGACGAGGCGGATTTGGCATAAAGTTAATAGAACCCCAGAGCTTAAGGTTCTGATCTGCAATATCTCAGCCAGAGGTCTTCATATAATGGTTCTGCTCAGATGGATAAAGGTTCCCATATTCTTTTGCTGAGAGTTTCATGCCAAGAGCCTCTTTTTTCTTCTTCCGTGAAGACCTTTTGGAGGCAACCGTTGCAGCTGGAAAATGTATACAGTAGTTGCGGATTCAGGATGGGGCGATGGTGAAGCTTTTGCTTACCATTCTGCACGCGCTTATAATCCAGGGAGATACATGGAGGTTCATGCTAAAAGCCCCCCTTATTTCTTCCATGAATGCCGTTTGGATCCCAGACTCTACTTCGTAACCTGGCTTCACTATAGCGTTTTCGTGCTTGATGAGGATCTTGCAGTTCTTGGCCAGATGTGTATCAGGCAGATGCTACTCTTTCTGTCTCGGAGCTGTTGCAGCTAGTTTTTACAGTGCTTGGAGCAATCCAGAATGGGAGAATTGCTTACCTTTCTACAAGGGCTTAACTTACTTATAGTCTTTAGTATTACAGGTTCGTAATTTTTTCTCCCTTGTGGATTTCATTTTTTCTTTTCATTGTATTCTTGTTTCATCCAAGTTTAACAGATACAATCCATTATCTGATCTCTTCAAATTAATTTCTTTTCTTGTCTTCCGCTTTTGTTGCCTTGATTCTAAGTTTCTAGATGCATATTCCAAATCCCAAGCACCCAACAGATAAATTAATGCGTTTCTGCGTCAGCAAATCGATTTGGGTATATTATGCTTGACCTCGGATCTGTGTGCTAATTCGCCTGTTAGATTCTTCTCCTATTTCCAATCGTCCTGATCCTACTAGTTTCATTCCTTAATCCACCGACTTTTGCTTGCTACATCATTTCCTTTCATTTCCTTTTATGTCCTATGGTTTCAGTGGTTAATGTACGGGTTGCATCTTACTAATAGTGATGATTTCTTTCAGCTGCCATGACTTCCACATGCCCTTTCATTATCTGCAGGGATGTAATGGCTACCCAATTCAATTTTCTTCGATTCAATTTTATAGAATTTTGTAGTTTTATGACATGAACGGATGAGATTTTGCATCGTTCCTTCTTGGTCTGTACCATAGATCATGGTCTTCAGATATATTCAAAATCCGCACCATTCTAGAGATTTGTTCGACTCTTTACTGAAACAATCCACTTATCCAGTTTTAGCTTTTTGCGAGTGCTATTACAAGCTTCTACACTCGTTCTTAATCGCCGCAAACTGAGTTTTCTATACTAGTTCTTAATCGCCGCAAACTGAGTTCCCAGTTTGTGCTATTCTCTAGAATGCTTTTAGCCCATATAATTATTGCACAGAGTTTTAGTTTTAATGATGCAAGCTAGTCTAATTGGTTAGTGTTTTGGTCTTGCATGCTTTGTGTTATGGGTTTGAGTTGTGGTATTTGCATTGAAGTTTTTAACATTTTTTCTCGAATTTTTTCTTTATGGTTCTTATGTATGTGCATTGATTCTTTATCAGTTTTTCTTGATTTTCTTTTGTTATTCTTCTCAGTATATAAATTATTATCCATCAGTTGGACTCTCTAAGCGTACTCTTTTTTCTGGAGTCCTTTTATCTATAAATTCTTGTCATGGTATTTACATTAGTTCGAGTCGTGCTGTTTGCATTTGATTTTTTAAATAGGGTTAGCCGTTTTACAATGCTTGGTGTTGGAACTTTGTTTTGTGATAAGCCATTTTTTTTTTGGGCCTTGCATATTTGGTCTTGTTTGTCATTGAGATTTTCTTTTTAGATTAGATATTTATCTCATTTTTTCCATGCATATGGGCATCTACAATCTTAGTCTATGGATGCCACATGTGAGTCATTTTATTAGGCATGGGATATCGTCTATTCATGCTGTGGGGTGGTTCTAATGAATTGCATATGAAGTTTGAGTAAGGTGTGCATGTCGTGATTTGTACACATGAGGTTGCATATGATGTTGGAGTGAGATGCCCATGGGGTGATTTGTGCACATGATGTTAGGTCCATTCATATAAAATGATTTATACGTTTAGTAGCCCAAACCATTAATTTTTATGTTTGCCCATTTATTGGATTATTGTATGGCCATGCTTGGTTCATTTTTCGCTGTTACTAGACGTTCATGTCAAAGTTGTAGAATGCTTTTGATATGTTTGAAAGTGGTTCAGGATTAACGAGTATTTGCCAAGGTTTCTAACTTCTTGTTTCTTGCGGCCAATGACTATGTTGAGGATCAACACTTATCTTTCTTGTTCTTTTATGCCATGTCTTAGGCCTTATCTATCTATCTATCTATCTATCTATCTATCTATCTATCTATCTATCTATCTATCTATCTATCTATCTATCTATCTATCTATCTATCTATCTATCTATCTATCTATCTATCTATCTATCTATCTATCTATCTATCTATCTATCAATCAGGTGACATTGGTTTTGTTATTACATTATTACACCATACTAGGTGAGTCTTAGCTCATTGATCTATTTTTTATAGTTTTTTCACAGGGTGCTCTTATTTCCATTGTTCTTACCATATCCAAAAACATGTATGCATTTTTGCACTAGTTTCTTTTGCCGCCCTTGCTAATATAGCTTGTTTTCCTATTGACATGGCCAGGTCACGTGCTTATACCGGCCCTTATCTTGTTAGCTTCTTTTGTTCTTTTAGTCTCATTTTTGGCATTGTTCAATTTAGTCTTTTGCTTCACATTAGTTTGTTCATGATGTTTGTTGATGTGCTCCATGTTCGTCCTTAGCTTTGCCTTGGTGGTTTTGCCAGTTTAGTCTTTTTGTATCACATTGTAATAGTTAGTCGATTTTGTCTGTTGTCCTTTTTTCTTTAGATTGTTACATAGTTCTATTGATGCCATTATTTCAGTTGCTCCCTATTCTTATTAATTTTCATCCTTTCCATCTATCTTTCTGCTTCATCGGTTCCAGTTTGTTGTTAGTTAGCATCTTTGCTCCTTTACCCCATTAGTTCCATTTTTGTTCATGGGCTATTTGCTAGCTGTTGTCACTCCTTGACTTTGCTTTGATGCTTCATTACACATACCTTAGTTTAGCTGCATCTTCAATGATCCATTCATTTACATGCTCGCATGCATCACCTTTATTACTTTGTACTTGGTTAAATAGAACATTTGAGACATTTTGTGTTTGTCCGAGTCCTCTTTTCTCGCCCAGTTCCTTTGATCATGTTTTATTACCGTTTCGTCCTTTAGTCCCTTAAGCATCCATGTCTATTTTTTGTATTTCATATTTTGTGTATTTTAGTATCAGTGGTGGTTTTGAGTTAGCTTCCTCTTCTGTCGGCTGATATATCTTGTGTCTAGGACCTTGCCATAGAATGTCACGGTTCTATTGCGAAGTATTCGCAATAGAACCGCCATTCTGTGGCAAGGGACGTTGCTATTTCGAGACTGCCTTCTTCTATATATACTCTTCCTTTTCAGTTTTTTCCTTATCGGCGTTCTCTTGAGCTACTCTATTCTGTTCCTTCTAGCTTCCCTTATCCCTCCCACCCTGACATGGTTCATTCTATGGTGTGGTCTAGTGGTCTAAAATTTTTTATACATTTCTCTGATTGTATTCTCAGCATGGTGTTGTAGTCTCCTGGGCAATATTTATTTCAGTTTTCTCCTGCTTCTCTATTCCACCAGTTTCCCTCGCCCTCCCCTCCTTGGTGAATTGTCTACACTTGATCGTGTCTGTTTTCCTGTTTGTTTCTATATTCTTTATTTGCATTCTTCTTTTTTTCTCGGCGTGGCATGGTAGCCTCCGAGGCATACTTATCATTCTTACTCGGCGTGGCGATGTAGCCTCCGAGGCAGCACTAATCGAATGTTTTTTCTCGTGATGGTCATTCCACGGATGGTTCTCGATTGGTCGGCTGTTGTTTCCTTCTCGGCGTGGCCCTGGAGCCTCCGAGTTTCATGCTAATTTTTATATTGCGCATTAGTGCCCGTTCTTTCTTGAAGCATCTAACTCCCTGACAGGTTATTTTCTTGTCAGCCTTGCTTTTGCAGGTTATTTTTTAAGGTCTTGTGGTTGCTAGAGTGCGCGGGGTCGTACTTGCTTGGTGCTATGTTTTCAAGTTGTCTCTATCCGGGGTCGAGCATCGCCGGCATTCCTCGAGATCGTTGGGAGTGTTTCTCTTCAGGTTTTCTCGTCACCCGTTTTTCTCACCTTTGCATAACCAAACAACGGACAACCATTTGTTGTCTTTTATTCTTTAGATTCGTCGTGCTCTCGATGATTGTCTAGTTTCGGAGCATTTAGTTTTCAAGTTTTCAAAGTTTTCTACCCTTAGTAGGGGGATCAATTTGTACTCTATGATTTTACAAAGCTCAATGAGAACACCACTTCACTAAGTTAGGGCAATTGTTAATAAGAATTAGTAATTTATTGTTACCTGAGCTTGATGGTCCTCTAAGGTGGTTGATTCTGCTTGTGTATTTTCAATTTCTACATGTCGTAAAAGCTTGTGAGCATAAATATTAACACAAAAGAACCGCTTTATGAATTCTAAACCCACTTTAACTTTTCAATATGCTTTGTTAACTTTCAAAAACTTGATTGCAAATGCTAGAATAATATTAGGTCGCAACATCTTTATTTATTATAGACAGATAAGAAATTGCATTGGTCTAAGGACCAAGGCATGTTGTACTACTTACACAATATCTTGCTTTGTCTGGATTAATTTAGGCAGCTATTGCCTCTATTCACATGTTAATCAATAATTGTGTCTATGGTATTAAGACGTTAATCACTTTCTAAAATACGTCAATCACTTTCTAAAGTCTATGAGTTTTTTTTTTTTTTTTTTTTTTTTTGGAAGGACGACAAGCTTTATTATTCACCAACTAAAAACCAGCTATGAGTGCCATGCTATAAAGATATTTTTACAAGTATTCCATCGATCCGAGCCCTCAGATCAAGATTCTAGAGGGGGCGAGCATGCATGTCTCGCATGCATGCATTGCATGCCTTCTCTGGTTGGGAGATTGCTATATTAGGCGAGGTTCTTCATCAACATCTTATCGGCGCTTCCTCTTCTCTCTCAGCAGTACCTTATTCTCTATTCTTTGAAATCATGCAGGGGAGGGGCTTCTCCCTGCTTGGATTGACCAATTTGGCGTTTCTTTCATGTTGTGGCATGTCCTTTCTCGGTCTTGCCTCTTCTTTAGCCATAATTCTTTCATCTTCGTCCTCGATCCCATTTTGATAAGGAAGTTCTCTTCAGGTTGAATGCCCTGCCTTTTTGGTGCCCGACGGCAAAACTTCTCGAGCTCATAACTTGAGCTAGAGACATCAGAATCAGGTGATTTCAGGCTCATTGGAAAGCTTATGCCTGGATCTTTCTAATGACATATGATTCGGACCATTTGCATCCTTATACATTTCATCTTTTTGGACTTTTTGATTTCGGGACTGATTACTATTATAGATCAGCCCATTTCGGCCCTCTGGAAGTAATGGCTCCTTCAATTCCTTTGCAGCAGCTAGGGGACTTTTCTATGGTGGGTATTAGTCCCTTTGATCAGCCAAATCCGTCAGGGCCTGCTCGTCACCCCTTGAAGTCTCTCAGATCCACGAACAAAGATAACGGTTACAAAGGTGATGTGACTCGATCTCTCAATAAAGATGCTCATCTTAAACAACAGACATTAAATAGGGCATTGCATCTTTACTCTCAACGGGATAAGCGTTGTCCATCGCAAATTCCCACAGGTGTTGGTGGAGCAAATGGCCCAAACGAACCTCCAACATGCGTTGGAGGTTCAACACATGATGATGGAGAGCAGATTGCATCCGTTACAGGTGTTGGCAGTGCAACTGGCCCAGACGAACCTCCAACACGCGTTGGAGGTTCACCACATGGTGCTATGGGGAGCAGATTGCATCTGCTACAGGTGTTGGAAGTGCATATCGCTCAGCCACACCTCCAACATGCGTTGGAGGTTCAACTCAGGATGATGAAAGGGAGCGGATTGCTGAGGACATGCAGCAAAAAGACCTAGAGAACAAGTTTGACATTCTTACAACTACTTTGCACATGCAGCAACTAGAGATGACACAATTTCGATGTGCATTGAGGTCTGAATTGGCAAAGTGTCGTAACGACCTTGCAACGCTCACTGGCAACATTCATGCTGAACATGCAAAGCTTTGGGAAGCAATTGAGGGCGCAAAGTTGGAGTTTGCTGCTTGTCATATGACTATGGAGCACCTAATGGTTGATATTGGCAAGCAAAGACAAGATTTACTCCGCTATGTCTCTGAGGTGTCTACGAGTTGTAATACTCGCATGCGAGCATTGGAAGAAAGCATGACCTGCCAAGTGACTGAGCTTGCTAAGGACACATCTAGTCGAGTTGCTGCCTTGCAACCAAGGCACCTCCAACTTCTTCTTCAAAGCATCATGATCCTAATGTGAGATCCATGTCTAGTTCATCCTCCCCCCAATTTCAAAACTCTCATGTAACAGGTTTTGCATCTACACCTGCATCTACATCTGCTCAGAGGCGTAGAGAATACATTGATAGGCACAACAGTCAGTGTAATCTGGTAATTCGTGGCATGCCAGAAGAAGCATTAGAGGACTTGCAACATAAGGTACAGACTTTGGTGTTAGCTAAATTGGACTTCACAACACCAGTTGTTGTCACTGCTGCACATAGGGTTGGAGCATTGCAGCCCCACCAACAAGCAGATAGTGAAATTTCTGAAAGGCGAAATTTGAGTACTAAAATGGATATCCTCAAGCGAGGCCAAGCAATTGAAAGGGACATCTCTCTATCCGGATTTTGATCTTACTAAGTCCCAACAGTTAGCGAGGCCTTTAATTTGCAAAAGGTCCGGGACATTCAAAAGAATGGTGGTAAAGGCTGCGACCGATTCGTGGAAAACTACGTATTTTTACACCATCACATGCAACCTTTGCTGACGTCTTTCATCATGCTAAGGCCACTCATACTGCTGGTGTTAAAGTCCATTCTCCCATTTCCCATGCACACAACGCTGCAAATGCGCCTCGTGTTGTTCCATCTTCTGCACCCATCACATCTTCTTCTGCTCAAGGCCATTCCTCTCACGATGTTGCTAATGGTACCCTTGATCTTTGCTTTGCGCCGATGTTCTTTGCTCACTATCTTTGCCGCTGCCGCCTCTATTGCTCCAGCCTCCTCAGTTCGCACTGCTCATACCTCAAATGTACCTTCCTAGGAAATGTGCCTTCAGTTGGTGTCTTGGAATTGTCGAGGTTTTCCCTGGCATAAAGGTGATGGCTTGAATCCCATTGCAAAAGATATGGATATCCTTCTGCTCATGGAAACGTGGGAGCATTCAGCTAAACGGCGACCTCATTTTATAGGCTATCAATTCTTTCCATTATTTAATGAATGTCATGGGCAACGAGGTTGCGGTGGAGTTGCTTGCTATTTCAAGGATGCCCTTGCTCCATATATCACGCTTCATAAAGCTGATAGATATAATCACATGTGGATCAAACTTCATTGCCACAATAGTAGTACCATTTTTGTTGCTGCCTGTTACTTCCCACCTACATCATCACCTTTTTATGAAGAATATGATGTCATTCGCAGTGATCCCTATGGTGATCTTTATGATGACATTGCTCAATTCAAACAGTTGGGGCATGTTATTCTTCTTGGTGATTTCAATTCTCGCACTGCTGAAATGCAAGTTGCTCAACTCATACTTGAGGATGTTCGTGACCCTTTATGGATGTCTGCTAATGATACAGTCTTTCCACGTTCATGGCCTGATGCTAATAAACCCGTCTCAACATTTGGAAGGGAGCTCATCCAGTTGTGTGAAGTCTTTGAGATGGTACTTTGTAATGGCTTAGAGCAATGGCCACACTCAGAATCAGGATGTGCATGTCCAGAACATTCCTATTGCTGTTCAGAATGTTTTTGAACCCCTGAATCTTTTGTACGCGGGTGTCCCTATCCAGATCCCTGTGACAGCTCAAATCCAAGAAAATATAGTTCTACAAGAGGCAGCTGCAGTACCTGTGACGGTTGTGCCTGAAACCGTAGTACCAGATGTACCAGATGCAGTAGTGGTTCCTGATGTTGAGCTGCATGTAGTCGCGGAATCCAGTAGACGTAAGAGGAAGACTAAGCCTAAGCAGCTGCAGAAGAAACAGGTTCTCTGTAAAGGCCCTCCTAAGCTGAATAGGAAGGGCCAGCCGTTTAATCAAAAGTTAAGATGGCTTCGCGAAATCCGGCACTTCGAGAACCGCGTGGAGTGGGTGCTTCAAGCTCACGGCTAGAATATGTAAGGAGGTGGTTCGGGAGAGATCTGATAAGATGAAGAGGGATGGTGCAAGGTATGGGAGAGCTGATTCTGATTTTCCAATGCCGGAAGAGGTGACTCGATTCACCGCAGATGCCCTTGATGCTCGCGACGAGGCGTGAGAATCACATGGTCGGAGTTCTTCAAGACTGTGTGAAATGTTTGTGCATTCCAAGAGAGTGACAATAATGAGGCAGGATATTGCCTTGACAAATTACTTCCGAGGCATGTAAAGTGTTTTATATTAATGAAACGATCTTTGTTTTATATTTTGTTTGCTTGCTAAGTATTTTGATTGTATCTATTCTCTATGTATACTTACAATGCACCGTTGCCACGGTGCGAAATGGGGATTAATTACTTTGTGAGGGCAGGTATTTTCGCACCGTGGCCACGGTGCGAAATTCCTGCAAGTTACTGTGTGAGGGCAGGCAATTTCGCACCGTGGCCTTTGTCTTAAATTGAATCATTCCATAGAAGGTGAACCACAAGATCAAAGTGAGCATATTAACATGTTAGAGAATATATTAACATATTAGAGAACATTTAGAGAACGGCAAGTAACGGAATTATGTCCAAGTAACCTTCCCCTAGGTTTCTAACCCCTTCCCCTTCCCCTGCGAGGTCTAACCCATGCATCACGGGTTAGGAGTCAAAGCTCACGCTCATCGGCTGATTCTTCCCACCATATGGGGTACCTAGTCATTAGAAAAAGTAATTCCACAGGATGATACTCACGGAAGAAGAGCGGACCCAACTCCACAAAACCATTGTACTCGTTGTAGTACACCCTAATGAGGCCATACATCTGTCCCCGGTTAATTTCATGAATGAACTCTGATATGTATGATCCAGAGAGTGTGCTAAATATCCAGCACGAAGAAGAGGCCTCAATTGTTGTAGCATCTCGTCCAGATAAGGAGGGGGTTCAAGAAGTCCCCTCATTGCAAGTCTCCTATAACATTCAGATGGATTAATTTCCATCAGTGGCTCATGACCACAATCAAATCGCTCCAGAATGAAGTTGATCAACTCCATTGTAAGCTCCTTGGTAGGACTGTGGCGCAACCTCCACTCCAAGAAATGGTCCCATAGCTCATCCATTCCAGGCCGCACAGAATGCCTGGGGCATGCTTGCAGACCTTCTGGAGTGGCCCAGGGAGGATTCGGTCCAATCATTTGCAAAGAGCACGAAGATCAAGTAGCAAAGAACAAGGAGCACGAAGATCAGGTAGCAAGGAGCATCAAGATCAAGTAGCAAGAAGCAAGGATCAAGGACAAACAAGGAGCAAGAAAGCAAGGAACAAGATCAAGTAGCAAGATCAAGAGCAAGGAACAAGATGAAGTAGCGAAGAACAAACATCAAGATCAAGTGGCAAGGAACAAGGAAGACCAAAGACCAAGAAGTGAAAGCAAGGTGAAAACATGGAACAAAGCTGAGAAGTGAAAGCAAGCTGAAAGAATTTATAGCTACGAATCCAATAATGTTGAAGTATAATACTAATACTGTTGAAGTATAATAGCAAGAATGATGAAGAATAATACCAATAATGCTGAAGTATTATACCATTCGGTGGTGGTAACAAAACGGGATCTGCGTATTTAAGATCAGTATACGGTCGCGAAATAGGCCCTTCAATAATTTGTAACTGAAGCGATTTCGCACCGTGGCGACGGTACCGAATATGACCACAAATAGAATAATCACATAAAAAAATACAATGAAAATGGTAGAAGATATTGCTTAATTACTTAATTACACGAAAATCACTTAATTTCACGAAGATGTTACTTAATTACACGAAACTCACTTGCTTATATATTAATTTCTATGAAAATCTAGTTTATACACATATTCCAATGGAGTATCTTCACCTGTGATATGTACGTATTATGTGCTGTGTGCTATGTAGCCATAGGTCACGTGTATCCCAAGGAATTGTATCCCAGGTGGGGAATCTAGAGAGTAACCACAGGATGTTGAAGTCAAGGGAATGGAATAGGAGCTTACCAATATCCACAAAAGATTTGTAATGAAAGTTGTAAAGTTCAATGAGGATATAAATCCTATTCTTCTCACTAGTGGGAATGACCAGAGGCGCATACTGATCCAGAGAGTAGGCCATGAAACCATGGAAAAGCATGTCCTTCAACTGTTCTAGCCTATCTTCTAAATCTGAGGGGGGTTCAAGAAGTCCCAAAGCACTTAGATTGAACCTTGCGACTCGAATTGATCTCCTCCGGTGGAGGGAGATGACGATATATAGCGATCGATAATGAAGTTGCTCAGCTGCCTTGCAAGCTCGTTGTTGGACCGTGGCGCCATCGATGCTCCCAAAAGTTGCAAAAAGTCATCAAAAGTGCACGTATTTTTGCCAAGATGCTTGCGGCTATTCCCGGATCAGCCAGGCCGAGGATGTTCTTGCAAAGTTACCATTTGCAAGAAATTAGTGGAGCGATCAAGAAATTAGTGGAGAGACGAGGGGAGGCAAGGGAGCGGACAAAGAAGCGGACAAGAAGCGAGGGCAAGGAGCAAACAAGACAATGAAGGCATAGATGCCTATTTAAAGAGAAATCGGTATATATGCCATTATATCGAAAAGTACCATACAAGTATGTATATAATCCAATAATTTCTATGTATATACCATCAATAATTTTGGTGCGTACATACCATCAATAATTTTGGTGGGTATAAATATACATCAAATTGCCGAGTGCGACAACATTGGCCTCCGATCGAGCCATGTGGTCTCATGCGGTCACGAGCGTGATTCCATCACGCAAGATGAATCACGAAAACTTCAGCGATGTCGTGGCGAGAAATACCCATGGAAGGATGGATGACCGCTCTCAATCCTCGCTATTATCCACGATCCCTTCGATGTTATCATCCATCTAATATGGAATAGAGAGCATCAAATGTACATGATAGAAAAGATCCTTTGGGGTGCTGGTGACAATGACTTCGAAGGGTCCCCTAAATCAATACTTTCGAGAATATATATCGCGCTATATCGTACATTATATACATGTGTATTTTGTACATTATGCTCGTATGTATAACCAATAATGCTGCTACAATGCATGTCAATAATTTTGTTCGATATAAGTACGGTTCCACTCAATGCAGAAGGCATCCATTTGCTATTTCTCGGCCTCCTCGTCCCGAAGATATGGACTCCATTACTTGCACTATGACATATAATGATCTTTATAGATGTTCTCAGAGGGGTATCCCCCTTGATCCCTGGCTGGAAGGAGTAGCAGAGGGCCGAAATAGTTCTTCCGGAGGGTTTTATCGTGTTGTTATCCACCTTTGGAGGGTTCTAGAGCGTGGCGTCTATGAGATTAATCGCATCACTAAACTACCTTTTCATGATGATCCCGATCGCGAATGAGCTTCTTCATTCATGTATGCTATTCCTCTTATATGAGTTCTATGTATATGCTATGCCTCTTATATGAGTTATAAGTATGTAACCATAAGTGATACATGTGATCCGTCTATTTACCGCACATTTCAATTTGGAAAGCTCTTGGACATTTTCCTTACATGTAGATTCTAAATTCAGATAAGCATTCTCTTCGCAGTGTGTGTAGTCACGGTGCGAAATTGCACACTCCAAAGACGTTGGAATGCTATTTTCGCACCGTCGCCACGGTGCGAAATAGACCTTTCCACAGAATGTGGAATAGTCAATTTCGCACCGTGGCCACGATGCGAATATTTGTTAGTTGTAAGCACGGACAACACGGTCTTATGCCGTGTAGCCCGCGGTCTGCAAGTAAAATAGAAGCGTAAAACAAATTAAAATGAAACTGAAGTTTATGTTCGATATAACAAGAATAGAGATTTCAAACAAGTCTTTGCATTAATTGACAATGGTTACAACTTCATTTTCTTAGAAACATGTAAGTCATCCGACACTTCGACTTCTTCCAATTCGGACTCCTGCAGACCAGCATCCAACAGGTACATAAGGCGAGGAATCTGGGGCTCCCTCTCTTTCCAAGTCGGTCAATTGTAGCCTTATCCCGCCGGACAAGGCCAATGCGCTCTCTTGGCAGCCATAGAATACATACTAAAGGCACCAAAAATATGCGTGGCGATATCTCTCCTAATGACCACTACTCGATCGAATTGGCAGATAATGGGATGTGATTACCAATCAACGAGAGGGCCTTGAGTTTCAAGACCTTTTCTGGTCCATATGGGCTGTACTTAGAATGGAACACAACGATCTCTCCCTTATAAAGGTAGCCCATATAGTGGGCGATACTTGCATCTCTGCCAAGGGTAACTCTGTCATGTCTGGCGCAAAAATCGTCCACAAAAATCTCCTGCGCAATAAACAATCGTTCTTAGGCACTTAACAAAATAAGCAAACTTATGGTAGCTTACCTCCACTTCATCAGATGCAATAACCTCTTTGGTAGAAATGTTGATGGACGACCTTGAAGAGCTTGATTCGCTCTTTGATACTTCCTTTGCACTATCTTTTTTAGCTTCTGATGTACTCGCCTCGAACTTTACTTCTGAGACTTCCTTCAAGCCCATTTCTGCCATCTCCAGAACTCTATCAAAAGCATTCTCAGGAGCTATTGAAGTTCCATCATAGGTTAAGAGATCGTGCAGGTCCCTAGGCACTTCCGGCTCGAAGTCAATGAAGTCGTCTAGACCAACAACGAAAGCATAGATTTGTCCAAGGACCTCATCTTCCCTCAAACCAGTAATGGAAGATATATCGTGGAGAAGAAGATAGTCCTTCCCTCCTATGTTAACTGGGAAGGCTTCCGTGACACCCCATCTATCAAGATTCTCTTCATGCTCGTCTACGTCTTCATCCTCGTCCTCGTCGAGCTTTTCCACCAGTTCCTTCTCTTTCTCTGCATCAAATACCTCCTCTACAGGTGACTGAGGTTCTGCAATAGCCTTCAATTGTGGTTCTTCCCTATCTGTTGGTGGGCAGGTATATATCATGTAAGTAGCAAACATGATGTCAACCGGATATAAATTATCCTTCCCATCCTTCTCACATAAAGTCGGCCGGTAGTCTCTTGAAGCGACCTTGAACCTTATCTTGGTCACCTTTGGGAAAAAGCTTCAGAAAGGACTTTAGACTCAATACAATCTTCCCAGTCGAGGGAGAAGGACGCGCTTCAGTTTCTGCCACGACCATGAAACCATGAATGTACTGACCATACACGTCAATGTGTTTGTTAGCCTCAGAGATTATATCTACCGTTAGGCAGAAGTTATTGTAGACTACAGTGGCGTCTACCGGGTTTTCAGGCTGTTGAGCGAACTCATCTGGGTGTGACAGCCGATACTCTGCTTCCTTCCTGACGATCTGGTCATACCATGCCTGGAACTGTTCCCAAGCTTTCTCTGACCTGCCGTTTGACATTGCGGAATTGTAGCGCCTCCTTTAGTGCAATAAAAAACCTGATCGCCTAAAAGTAAGTGCCTGCGAGCTGACGGCGCGAAACTAAAATGTCTTAAGTGTCCTGACGAGAAATATGTCGCACCGTGGCCACGGTGCGAAACAAATATAAACGGCATAGACAACAATAAGGTATTCGCCGCGCCGTGGCCCGCGGTGCTAAATTTTAATGAAAAAAGAAGGCCAAATTTATGTTAAGCTTTGCAAAACATACTACACCGCGGCCGCGGTCTTGAAACTACACAACACGATTACACGAACTCCACATGTTTCGCACGGTGGCCACGGTGCTATCTTTGCAAAAGGATATAAGTTATTGGCAAACAACACTGGGATTTGAACCCAGTAACACGATTGTTATTTATTTATTTAACTGTTTTCACTTAAAGAAAGTACAACAGAGGCAGGCATCAGAGCTTTGTTGTATACAATTCTTCCCTACGTTTTCCTACCTTGACACCATCCACCAAAAATGGAAGGCGTTTAAGTCACATTCGATTCCAAAATAACTCTTACATCAAATAAAGACCATGCTTCTTCGACTTTTAAAGTTTTAAACAATTGACCACTTTTGAAGATAGCAATGTCAATGACCATGAGAATGGGTACCATCAAGATCGTCTTGTTCCACTTTGGAACCCACGTCCATCTGCTCCCTTCTTTTACTTCCCTCCATCTTACGTATTTGAAGGTAATGTAAATTGTTTGCTTTTCGAATACAATACGATTCGAACACTTTCTTTCTTTATCCCGCTTTGTACCTTCTCAACTCCTTCATGAGGGCCGGGATGACCATTCATCACATAAAATGTCATCCGTAAACAGCCCGACAATCACTTACGGTAAACATTTTTGAAGTCTTCTTGACATTCTCGACATTCTTAAACAAGGTAATAAACATATCGATGGGTACATTTACTTTCACGTGTCCTGAGACTCCACCTTTCTCCTTCAAAGCACCGAAAATTTCTGTGACAATTTCAGCTTGGCAAGAAATGAGAACTGGAATCCATTGGGCAGGAACTAAGCTCGATAATGGGGGCAATGGTAAGTCCACAATTTTGCCTTTCCGAGGATAATACTCATATTTTAAGAACCAAATCCCCTTTCCTTGTTGCACTTCGTTTTGACCTTCAAAAGCAAGGATCCAATATCATAATAGAAAGCACGGAAGATGCTTGTGATAGAACTCGATGGTTCCAGGTCCAGCACATCGAAAATACAGAGCCCTGAGATACCAGAAACCCAATTAGTTGATTTCTTCAAAATATAATGAATGACGGATTAGCACAGATATAATGAAACTCACAATTAGCACGAAGCTCAGGGAAATTACGTCGAGATCTTATCTTTTCTTTTCTCATGTCTGTCGGTGTGTATAGGTGTCTGACCTTGATATATACTTCCCCTCTCACCTCGAACCCGACAACAATAGCCTTCCAATGGCTTGAAATAACATTTCTCCTGCCTTTGATCACCCGGTGAGGACCTCTGAGTGGCGGTCGGATTGTCACGAAGCTCCCAAGAAATATATTGAAGCAGCCGAAATCGTTCTCAGCTGTGACAGAGGTAATCGCCATCTGAAATGAACCGGCAAATTAATTAGATCAAATAGTCTGAATCAGATGAGCTCGCAGAACTAGAAGGATTGAAAGCATTAGCAAACCTGGATGGAGAGACGCGAAAAGAAGAGCCGTTGAGGAGGGGGGTACTTATAGACACCCCAACATTTGGGCGGTAATTCAGGGCGGGAATAATTTGTAATTATTACTTCCCGCCCACCGAACCTCCAGGGCAGGTAGGTAAGGATAATGCCGAACCTGTACCTTGACGACACCTGGCATGGGAAGGGAGGCATGGATGAAGAAAAGCCTACCCAAATTCTCATTGGCCGCGCGATTTCCATGCTGGCATCGAGCTTGGGACAATAAGTGATCCCAAAAAAACTCTAATGATTTGGCGTATTTCTAGTTAGCTTACACTCTTAACCTATGGTTTTGGCATGCAGATGTACACATGCACACAATGCATGCACGCATGCAATACATGCATGTTGAGCCCCTCTTTTACTTAACACTATGGCCGTACATGTCTTTTCATATGAGAGGCTTACTTTTTCTCTGGCGTCAAAAGGCACCTAGGGTTTGTAAAACTGTGTGCAATTTTCGATGTTCCCTTTTCTCCAAGGCAATCAACTTCCCTTTATTTTGAGGTTCTTGGCATATTTACTTGCTCTTGGATTTGTAGTGAAAAATGGTCAATGGTTTGTAATCATGGTTCAATCCCATGAGTTTTAATGCAGCCATATCATTGTTTCGTTGACATGTTATAGAACAAAATGTGTCTCCATGGCTCTTTGATAAATATTGATTATGGGTGTGGCCTTGTTCTGTTAGCTCTATAACTATTTCATGCTACCATAGTGGGTTTAATTCCCATTCTTTGAATTTATTGATGTCCCTCTTCATTATGATTTCATCACAACCGTTTTGTACACCAAATGCTCTCAAGCGTTTCTATTGAATAACAAGGGAATAGGAAGCCAAAACTAGTGGTGTAGTTTGTTTTGTAGTCTTGGCATTTTCAAACACATGATCATATGTTGATAGGCCTATACATTCATTATTATTCTTAAAATGATTCTATATATCCATTATTATTCTTAATATGAGTGACAGCTAGTATGAACGTTCGCTTTCCATGTTTTTCTACAGAAAAATATGTTCTTTCATATTCCATGATCCATTTTCTAGGTTTCATTTTCTAAATAGTTCCATCGCATCATTTTACTTACAATGGAGTTCATATTTTACAAAACAATTGCTATTGAAGAGACAATTTCATGCATAGCCTATTTTATCTCTTATTATATATATACAATTATAAAAGTTAAGTCGATAATATTCTGTGGCAGCCCAATCTGGGCCTGGACTCTTCAAGAAATAATTGCAAAAGATTGAAAAAAAATTCAAAAGCGATTCCTCCTTTGGGAATTTGATGTGTATGAAATCTCAAACAAAGATGGGCAGCTAGATGGCTTGGACATGGGATATGGACAACATCCACAAAGTTTAAAGTACATATAATAGTTAAAACATTGTGGCAGCTAAATGTATATGGAGACACGAAGAAAATGTTCTATCTAAAAGAGATAAATGACCTAAATGCTCATACTGATCAAGCTTACTTAGACTCTCATATTAGCAGAAAGAAACGAATGACAATTTCATAGCTTAGATTGGCATTTCATACTTTATATATTGAGACTGGTAGAATGGATGAATTAGTCTGAAAGGAGAGATTTTGTCTTGGTTGTTTAGACCTAAAGTTGGAGACAAAAAAGACATGCTCTACTAGAATGCTACCCTTATGAATACATAAGAGTCAAGCAAGAAATTCACATGTCTACCTTGAAGGACACAACACGAGAATGGACATTTAGCGACGTGGGCTTGCGACGTCTGAGTCACGTGACGTCGCAATTAACGTGACCATGCGACGTCAATGCGACGTCACGTCGCAAACACGTCGCATCACGGCGCCTATCGGCGTCACGACATCATGGCGTGGCGTGATCTGCCACGCCAGTGGACGCTGCGCCCGGGTGGACGACGGTGTCACGCCAGCGGATGCTTGCGGCGCCACGCCGCATGCGACGTCTGATGACTTTGGCCCATCTCCGCCCGGGTGGACTTGGGCGCCAGGTGGAAGACATGTGTCACGCCAGGAGGACAGGTGTCACGCCAGGTGTCACGTCGCATGCGACGTCCAGTACGCCAGTGGACTTGTGCGCCTGGTGGACGACAGGTGTCTCGCCAGGTGGATGTTTGCGACGTGACGTCGCATGCGACGTCCCGTGACATCACAGAACGTATGACACGTCAGTACGTATATGTGACGTATGTGACGTATATGACACGTCAGTACGTGTATGTGATGTATATGACACGTCAGTACGTATATGTGACGTATGTGACACGTCAGTACGTATATGTGACGTATGTGACACGTCAGTACGTATATGTGACGTATATGATACGTCAGTACGTATATGTGACGTAGAAGGTCGCATGTGACGTATATTCAATACACGAAGGTTAATGGTTTTTTAGGATTACAAATTCGCAACCTGCATGAAAATTTACATGAAAAAGACTCTGACGACCAACCTGCAACTTCATTTAAGCGGGTTGTTTGCGCATGCATCATCACAGTAGAAGTGCTACCGCTATAAAACTGTTCATTATAAAACTGACGTTGTTCTGTGTCAAAATCCAGTTGTTCCAAGTTTACAATCCTTGAAGGTAACTTGACAATAGGCTTGTTGTCAATCATTGTTGCTGAGAGAAGAACAGGATAAAGCCTTAAAATTTGTGCAAGAACATAAGAAAAATCCCACACTTTTACCTTTTGTCCGCCGAAGCATTATAGTGTTTAATATGACTTGCAGCCGCTTGTACCCCATAACATGGTTTCTTTGGATCCGATTCCTTATTTCATTGTTAAATACAGTTCTGTCATCATAAGGATAATACCTTAAAAATCGAAAATAACTATAGAGATCGTCAATTTGGTTTTGAATTGGCGTTCCAAAAAGGCACCATCTTCGTTGTGCCCTTAAGCCCCAGCAAGCATGGCGATTGGCGGATTCTAGGTTTAGGGTGATGGCGAATTCTAGGTTTAGGGCGATGGCGAATTCTAGGTTTGGTGCAGTTTTTTAACGCCATGCTCAGATTGTTTTCGCTTCATGACTCATGAACTTGTTCCGTTTGAGCGCCAAGATTTTTATGGGTTGCTGCTGCATCGATTGTATGATCCGACAGTCACAACATACATCAGCCAAAAATCATGCGCTTTTTTCGAGAAATCTCTTAACTGTCTTTTTTAATTTCTCATTATGGCCATTCTGAGGTTGTCCTTTCAAATAACATTTAATCATTCCCTATCTGCTTTAGATCATGCTAAAAAGTGGAGGCTGTTGCCTTCTTGGACAAGTTTGTTCATCGAAAATCAAGAGAATTGTGGAGTTGGTTGAACCAAAATATTTTAATTGGTCATCTAGCAAAATGCTTTGGGAAGAAAATAAGTGTATTCTCTCGCAACATTCATTCTAGAACTTTCTACAACATTCTAGAATTTTCTAGAAGGATTCCTTAGGCTCACCCAAGATTCTCTTATATTTTAAAACTTTTTAAAACTTTCTAGAACATTCTGGAACTTTCGTATATGTGACGTATGTGACGTAGAAGGTCGCATGTGACGTATGTGTCATAGAAGGTCGCATGTTCCAGAAAGGCACCATCTTCGTTGTGCCCTTAAGCCCCAGCAAGCACGTGAACTTTTAGTGTGAGCATTTCTAATGGATTGAGCTTCATCCAGAATAATTCTAAACCACCTAATGTTCGACAGTGTGCCCCTTAGCCTGGGGGGCTGCTTCTTTTCATCCTCTTCAGATGGCTTCTGCAATTCAGAACAAATGGTTCCATGTAGTAAGCACAATGTCGTGCTTACAAAGTTCAACACAATTTATTCTTCTCTGATCTTCATGGTATATGTAGACAGATAGCTTGACAGATGGTACTACTTTTTCCTTCAATTCATGTTCCCATTGTTTTTAAAGCGATTTAGGGCAAACAATCAAGAACCATCATTCAATTAAATTGGGATTATGTCTTAATTTTGGGATAAATTTTATATTGCACTTTTTTAGTAACTTTGTTAAATTCACTTTTTTAGTAACTTTGTTGCCCTTAGACTAGAATAGACGTTAACATATAATCACACACGGGAATATAAATTCACACCTTAACTTCAAATTACAAAATCATATATCATGAAACTCAAGTAGTACACAACTTTTATTAAAAGTGATTGATACATAGTAACTGTTTATCATTTTTCCACCAACATCCCCAAGGATATGAGAACCTTATTCCTTACATCCTGAGGTATTGTAACTCTCGCTGTTTTACTAGGAATAGTTTTTGGAGTCCATGAGTACAATACGGTTTCAATGTCTAGCCAAAGATCAGGATCACTAGGATTTCTCCTCCACCTCTTTGTCCAACAATCAATATCTTTCTTTATCGGTGACATTACTCAACCCGATGTCTTTGGACACCACCATTCCACGCCACGCACCTTATTGAAGTTAACATCACCTTCTTCTTTGCAAATATCCGAGATAGTCCATCCCAACCACCTTTGGATAGGTCTCTAGATCTGGCTGGTTTTACTACTACAAATTGGTGGCACTCCACGCCAAGAGAAGGTTCATAACAATCCATGCCTAGATATTTTGGCCTATCCTTCTTAGGACCAACATAGTGTTTATCGATTGAGGAGGAGCATATGCCTTCACAATGCTACTAATGGTACCATCATCTTCGTCACACACCAGCTAATGTTTTCCACTTACTTTTAGGGAACCACCCTTCCGGAAATGCTCGAGGATGTGTCTACCTCATCCAACAAGTTGATCACCTTCTTCCAATAATCTATCAATGCACGCGATTAGTCTCATCTGAATTAGTTTGCCAATGCTTGATGTAGTCATTGATGCCATCCTTAGTCAAGCCCAATTGCTTGACTTCTTGATTGGTTTTAGAGCTTTTGGTTGACCGGGGAGGTATCATAGGCTTGCCATTTGCATCCCTCAAGGCCAAATTTCTGCCCCACCTCTCCACTTCTCCTCAAGGTCTCATTTTCCATTGCATGATTGGAATCCCTTCTCTCACCCAAAAAGTGAATTGAAGAGGTCTAGAATGACCTTCCATGTCGAGAGCATAACCATCCACAAAACTCTTCCAATCGGGCACTTCTTCTATGATAGATCCTATAGGAGATGGATTTGTACATCCATGAAATATTTCCAATAGCCCAGGAAAGTTGGTAACTGTCATTGTCTCAATACATGACTATATTTTCCAAACAATGCATCCACATCCTCATGAGTATGTCCAGGGCATTAGGAACCCCAAATTGACTCTTTCAAAAATACCCACAATTTGTTAAGTAGGATAGGAAAGAAAACATCCACCTATTCTTATTTTGACCAGCACAATTATCTAGTTGCAACAGGAGCTTTCAGAGCAGATCTCGAGGTTTAGCACGAGATGTTGAAGCTCCAACATGTTCATTAGGTCCATTCCTCCTAAATCTTGCCTTGCTAAACTTTTCAATACTATTAGGGGTTCCATCCAACAATGCACTATGTAGTGCCCGGCTAGTCAGTAGGATCCTCAGTAGGTGACCATTGTAACCCTTCTCATAGTTTCTTAAACACCTCATGATACTCCCAATGTGAAAATCTGGACCATCACTCCACAACTCTAAACTGAAATGGCCATAATAGGTCCGAGGATCGCCCATGCAATATTGCCCCAGTCATTGAAATCACCAAAGGGTATGATCTTCCACATGACTTAGGAATGTACTTGAATTGTGGAAGACAAGTCTTGTTGGTCCATTTTATCATGTATAATACATAGATAGTTATTAGGTTCCATTGCGATAAGGTCCTCCACATCCAATAAGTTGATCTACATGATAGTTGATCCGTCATATGGTCCTTCATATGTTCCCTTATCTTTGCCCTTAGACTTGGTTGCACAGCCTTATCTAGTGTCTCCTTCACTTAGCACATAAATTGCACTTGGCAAAGTTGTTTGAAGTTGCTATGGTCACATGCTTGAAATGCTTATTCCATAGCCTACTAAAACTGGCTGGGATATAGAGGCCACTCCAAGTTCAAGCAATGCATTTATTTCCTCTAATATGCTCTTCTCGGGTACAATGGGATGGCAATCTTTTCAACAATAACTCTACCCCTGCTCATCCTTCTTACTCTTATGTGGCATGTTTTCTCGCATTGAAATCCACATATCTTTCAAATATTTCCTTTGCAGCTATATAGTTCTTGAGGTAGGCCTTACAGGTGCCGGTGTTCCCATGCAATGCAATTTTACTACCATTTTCATGTCTCTTTTGCCAGTTGTGCCAAGAAGAGGTTGGAATTCCATGTATAGCCATCCATGCTTTTGAACATATCCACTTTCCATTCAATGGGAATCTTTTCTTCTTTGATCTTTCATCCTGAATTGCATAGCCAAATATGGTGTACATGAAATTCCTCCTGCTATCACACTTATGTTCCTGATATGTAGCTCTTGCTCCCACCAACTCCTCTATTGTGAACATTCTAACACAAGAAGCCCAACAACATTCACCTCCTCTAACCTTCATCATAGCTTCAGGAGAACAATCATAATCTGACTTGCATCTTTTGGTGGGATAATGTTTGAAAGTTGGAAGTGGCCTCTTGCTACACTGTGTGAACATTGTTGACAATGGTTCTACATCTATAGGAAACGTGTAGTTCCCCTCCAGTTGAATACTTGTCTCTCTAGGCCATGCAACAATAGTTGGAACCTCTAGTTGCTTCACACAAGCTAGGCATTCTTGTTTGCCTGAACCCTTTTCCTTCCAATTGTCATATAATTTTGAGATTGCCACACCTAACCTGTCCTCCCCTAATCTTTCATCATTCACTGCATTGATAGGATCTGCTAGAACAATAATCCCTTCTCCTACTGCCTCTCTGTTGCATGCATGCAGGATCTTGACCTTCTTGTTTTTCCAATCTAACCCGGTATAAAGTACAATTTCCTTTCCTTTGGCATCATCATTTTCATTTGAGGTCTTTTCCTTTCCTTTGCCATCATCTTTGTCATCTTCATTAGTTGGGGATTTTTCCTTGCCTTGATCAACATCATTGGGGGCCTTGGGGGATTTAGCATTTTGCATGGCATTGACCTAAAATGCATAAAAACTTATAGTAAGTTAGCATATCCAAATAACATCTCCTTAGCATGAGTTAACCTATAATATAATATATTAACCTATAATAACCTTAAATGTTGTCACCTTAGAAAAAACTTTTGAGGGTATTATAGGTTAGCAATTTTTAGGTTAGAAGTTAATTATAGGTTATTATAGGTTAGAAGTTTTAAGGTAGGTTATTATAGGTTAAAAGTTAAGGTTAGAAGAAGTAAAGTTTACAACTTTTAAGGTTAGAAGTTCCAAGGTTAAAACTTCTAACCTTAAATAAATATAACCTTTAAACTTCTAAAACTTAAAGCTTATAACCTTTAAACTTAAAAATTTCCTATAACTTATAACCTTAGCCCCTTGCAATAAATTTTCGCGGCAGTTATAATGGCGTGGTACGATTTTTTTAAAGTAGTTATTACTTTCAGTTTACACTCCCTTTCCAATTTCTGTCTCTCTTTTTCGAAAGCTGGCTGGTGCGATTTCATAGTGCATTTCGATTTCATAGTGCGATTTCATAGTGCTTTTTACGGTGTGCGCTTCGGCGCTTCTTCGGCGCTTCGGGTTTGCAATCATCCTGTTAATTTTTAACAATCATTTTGTTATTTTCTCGGCTTCGGCGCTTTAACTTCCGCTTTTCGGCTTTTCTACGGCTTTTGGTAAGTAATTTTTTGAGCTTTACGGCTTCGAAGTTTTACGTCTATGTGGTTTCTACAATCTTACGCTTTTCGGTGGCTTTTCGGCTTCTACAACCTTACATTTTTTTCTCTGTGGCTTTTCGGCTTCTACAATCTTACGCTTTTGGTTTTACGCTCAAAGCTTTCTACAAAGCTTTTCGGTGAAAGTTTTCTCGGCTTCTATATTAAAGTCCGTATTCAGGAGGTTAGTATTTCATGTTCTTTACTTAAAGTTTGTTATCTTATTCTTGTTTTTATTCTAGTATTTGAAAGTTACGTTTCTATCACTTTATCCGTTCTTTATCCGTTATATATGAGCTTCGGGGTTAATCAAGGGAGTGCTTTTGCCTTAGACTTTTACATGCATCAGTCCTAAAGCGCCCTAGCACCTTCATATACGATCTATTGCTTATAAACATGTTCTATTGTTTATATGATCTTGCTCTATGATCTTCCTATATGATCTTGCTCTATGATCTATCCGCTCTATGATCTTGCTTATATGATTTTGTCAGATCTGCTCTTATTCTATTTCACTAGCTCTTCCTCTATCCGCTTCTAAATAATGAACTAAAACAATGAACTAAATATTGAACTAAACAAGGAGTATTATTATTATATATCTGCTCTCTAACGGCTTTTATATT
Source organism: Isoetes taiwanensis (assembly GCA_021234155.1). Lineage (NCBI taxonomy): Eukaryota > Viridiplantae > Streptophyta > Lycopodiopsida > Isoetales > Isoetaceae > Isoetes > Isoetes taiwanensis. The sequence goes on from JAJEKV010000063.1 coordinate 1,979,493, forward strand.
TTGAATTGTGATTTCGTGATTCTCGTGATTCTCCCATTATGCATTTTGTTAGAATAATATGTTGGAATGGAGAAAAATGGCGCTTGGCGCATTTCTATTTTTGGGTTACGTTTTCCACTAGGTTAATCAAATCAAAGCGCGTTTTAGTTTGGCATTGCAATTTCATACGACTCTATACAAATCGCTACCGCCAGCGTGTGAAATAGATCCGTGCTAATTACTTTTTCTCGTTCTAGTGCCATGGATTTTCCTTATGCATGGACACCGGCTGGTTCAAATACACCGGGCTGTGTTCTAGTTCCCCGGACGACCATCAACTCGACCCCGTATACAAGATATTACTTGAGTGTGTTGTTCAAAACGTTCTAAGAGAGTTGGAGAATCCATTAGATGTACCGTATCCGGGGGCCATGGGTACACTTCCATCGCGATCTATGGACATATCGGACTCCTCATGCTCTTAATAAGGCTCATGCCAACAAATAAGTACAAGGATTTGATTTATAGTATCGGGGATCGATACAACACTGGTTTTGGAGACTCGACATCCTCGAGGGAAGATGAGGATCCCTGCCATATCGGGGTGGTTCAGGTGGGACTTCTTGCGGGATTGGGCAGATGAAGTGGGCCTGCGGTGACATATTGTAGAGATAGAAAGAATTGGCGCTTTTTTTTGCGTAAAGAAGAAATGTACATAACTTTTTGAATATGAATACAAACTCGCTACCGCGCAATTTTGCACTATACTTTTTCATTAGTTTATTTTTTTTATATGCAATGTCGAAAACATTGAATCTCGTGATGCCCCTCCAAATATTATGACCAACCCCAAGAAACTACATATTTTCATTAATGTGTAGTTTCATGGGGTTGATATGATGGCTAAAGAGCATCAAAGAATACAAAATTCACAACATCACGCTAGATGATATGATATATATTTTTTTTTGAATATCCAAATATACATACCTTTTTTCGGACGTTCTTTTGGCCATGCTACAAATGTGCCCACGCTTTCACCAATGTATCGCCCACGGGATGTCTTCTTGGAAGAGCCTCATCTTCATAATTGCGGTTTAGAATAGAAATCTTACGTAAAACTTGTTCCAAGAGGAACACCATGACACATAGAACTTGGATTCAAATCTTCGATTTTACACAATCCTACTCGGGCTTCAAGTTCTTTGTTAAAAGATAGCATTCTTCTCCCACACGATAATAAAGAACCGTAATGCATTGTAAAAAAATAGAGGACTAAAAAATTGAGAACAAAGAGAATGCATTCGAATTCACCATAGTTCAAATAGACATCGAATGGGAATTGAAGGTGCTCGATCGAATGGATTGAATATGCTCGATCGATCGAATGGGATCGAACGGATCTTGGGCCTCGATAGTCGATTGTTCTTGGGGCCTCGATACTAGGAATGATCTTTGGCCCGATAGTAGGTGGCCGATTAGGTGGTAGTAGATTGCCACATATCGTTTCTTGAAATTAATAATTAATTGTTATCTTGAAATTGCACTAAAAAAAAAAAAACACAATTTAAATTTGTAAATGAGCGGGGGCGGTTAATTAAGGCGGTATAAATTTAAAAGGACGCTAATTTGAATTTACGGTTGTAAATGGACGCCTAGATTATGAACGCGATACATATAAGTTTAAACCAAAACCCCAGCCTCATACTATCCGCGACTTGCAGTTCTATGGCGTCTAGAGGATCTCGCCGCCGAGGCGCTGGTAGAGGTGGGCGACATGTACCAAAGCACAAATCCCAAGCCCGGAGGTGAACAACAAGCGTAAAGTTTTGATCCAACAAGCGCCTCAGGTAATTGATCATTTTTTGTTTTGTAATTGATTTACGTGTCCCTTTTATTGTTAGGGTTTCTAGGATGTTTTTCAACTTTGTGTATTTTCGCGGTATGCATGTCTCTGTGTATTGTCTACCTTTCATATTGTTTTACGTGTCATTTCTAACCGCTTTTACTACCTTGTTTTGTGTGTTTTTGTTATAATCTTCTCCTTTACTCTCGATATGTTTTTGTTGGAACAATTCTCCATTTTGTATAATGTAGACCGTAAGTCTTTACTTCGTATTCTCCGGTTCTTTTGACAAGTCTTTTTTTTGTAGCCTAGTATGTCTCTTATAAAAGAGAAGTGTCTGTGAGGTCCCCTCTTAAAAAGCGCTTCGGCCGCGATTTATAATTATGAGTGGTTTTGGTTGTCTCTCGCTACTTTCCCCGTACAATTTATGTTTTTGAAAGTAAATGCGTCTATGAAAACGCGCCGGGCGCGATTTCATTACTCACCACATGATTGTAACTTTCGGGATCTTCTAAAAATGTGAAAAGAAAAGCAAAGCCTGCAAGCAGGTCCGTGGACATCCGCATTTAAAAACCAAGAACGGATGAAGATGTATCGATTTGCAGATTTGGCACACGCTAGACCATTGACGATCTGACCCGAAAAATAATGAAGGCTCGTAGAGCCTCCATGTCCGTAAGAAGATCTACCGAGGGCTCGAATGGTATGTGGAGATCTTCAAGACTAGCGGAAGACAGATCCGATTTTCATGTCTAGAGTTAAGGAAACAGATCAAATGAAGAAACAAGGTATTCTCGATCACATGCGAAGAACGGGACGATTTTTACCGTTCGTGATTATTACTTGAAGCGGTCGAAAAAATAAAAAGTATTGAAGAAGTTAAATTATCGCAGGTTGCTAGTTCCTTTAAAGAGACCGCCCTAAGAACGGATGAGGCCGCAGATAACCTCTTCAAATTTTATCGGGTCGTGGTGATCTATTGACACCAAAAAATATGTGGTCTCTCACCGTGAGAAGAGCAATCAAGATAAGGTCCGTCGCCTAAGGTCTGCACTCTACAAGCTTTAAAAGAGAAGGAAGATGCAAGTTCTAGAGCCGTGGAAACACCGTGACGCTCTAGGCATTACAGATATGACTAGTGATGATGACAAGGCGAGAGCTTAGAGGCCATGAGCAAACTCAAGAAATATGCCGACAAGTATCCACTGGCCTTAGCTTCACGCGATCCTATCCATGTCGATGTGCTTTTCAGTCCACTAAGGCTATGTTTGTCACAGAAGATTTGACAAGCAAAGACACAATGGAAATAGTCGACAAAGATGATAGAAAACCCAGGACAGGTGCCAATGCCGGCAGATGTGGTGCCTTTTGATATGAAGACGAAGAAGGTGTTGATATGGAATAAACTTGAAGATTTAACTGGCAACCTCGATATTCACTTCATGATAATAGATGGCCAGCATTCAGTGGAGGCGCAGAAGGTTTTGATCAGTCAAGCACAAAAAACTGGAAATCAGTTATTCTATAGACTGTATTCAGTCAGAAATTGCCGATTCCTCAGTGGCTCCACAACAGCAGCAGAATTAGCCGAAATCAGCGCGCTACTGAATGACATGGGAAAGACATTCCTGTACAAAAGGTATTTTATGTTCCACACATAGCGTTCCAAATCGCGCCAGGCGCGTTTTCGCTAATCACGTATTTACAAGCATGGAATAATTTAAGGGCTAAACTTAGCTATTTGGCGATTTTTTAGCACATTTTCAAAAAAAAATGCCTAAAGTAAATGGAAAAAATTGAGAAAATAAAAATAATTTTAGCTTAACTTTTTTCGGGATTGCACCAACCCTAGAGCTCTTTAGCCAAACGCTAGAAAGTAAGAAAGTGAAATTTTGTATTGTTTAGCCAAACCATAGAAACTTTTAGAATGAATTTCGGGCTAGTTTAGCTAACATCATTCTAGTTTATATGAAATATATGATTAGTAGTTTAGTTTCTAGCATTATGAATTAATTTGAGTTCTAGACTTTGCTAGTTAGCATTATTTTAAAATGTTTTCACAAAGAAAATGACTAAAATAAGTGAAAACGATTGAAAAAAAGTATAGTAATTTGGCTTAATATTTTCTGTTGGCCATACTATAGAAATTTTTGGGATGATATTTGGGTTAGTTTAGTTAAACGCTAGAAAGTATGAGAGGAAAAATGTGTAGAGTTTAGCTAAACCACAGAAAGTTTTGGGATTAATATCGAGCAAGTTTAGCTAAAGTCATTTTGGCTAATAAGAAATATACGATTAGTAATTTATTCCTTGTTTACAAGAAACGCGCCTGGCGCGATTTCTTCATATGGCTGCGATTTTCTAAATACGTGATTAGCAAAAACGCGCCTGGCGCGTTTTATGTTGTTATTTGTGTGACGGATTTACAAGAAACGCGCCTGGCGCGAATTCTTCATCATGAAGAAATCGCGCCAGCGCGCGCTTTGTAAATACGCGATTAACTAAAACGCCACCGGGCGCGCTTTTATATTGTTACTTTCACGACTGCTTATTTTTTATCTAACGCCCATATTTTGCGGTCCAGATGTGGGAGCGCTTGTGGCACGCCAGAACCAATGGATCGAATATGGAAAACCAATGCCGACTGATAAGGGCAATCTAAGAGTGCCGAATTCAAATTACTAGAAAGGACACCGTGCCAAACCATAATACAGACAAGAACAAGGCCACTAGATCAAAGAAGAAAAAGGATGCACAAGCCGGGCACGTAAGAGCAAACGGTGCCAAAGGATGCCCGCAAGATTGTTTTTTTCTTCCCGGTGTATGGGAAAAGTGGAACTAATTTTGGGACGCCTATTCGAAAAGAAGTTGCCGATTCGTATGGCAGGTTTTCTCCGCAAGATACGCCTATTTTTATATAGGTATCACGTAAAATGAGAAAGGCACAAGGATTGATGATGCGTAATTAATCTCGTTCTAGATAGTTGCATCGTAAAAGGAAGTTATCTACAAGAAAACGTCTGCAAAGAAAGCACTTGACATCTTTCAAGATGCATGCGAATCGATAAAGAATATGAAAGTCCCGAAAAAAGTCGTTGGTGAAGAACCGCAAAGGCTCTCAGGAGACATGATGTTATCAGAGATAGGCTTAATGCAAAAGTACAACGATCTAATGATGACATTAAGAAATATGTATTTTGGTCAAAAGATTTTGTGAAGCGACAAAAGGCGAAGAATGTGGCAACTCTTAAGGGGATTCACACCTAAAAAGTAAGGCCTCGACCTAAAAAGAAAAGTTGCTTTGGTGAAGAAGACGGCAAAGAGACGAAGTCTCCTTTTTTCTATAAGGTGTCCACTGGTTATAAGTGTGCCATGCCAGAGGTAGGTGAAGGGCCAACCGACATCACTCTATTTGTTCTTGATAGCCGTGGCACGAGATGGACACAGGATGATTACAGCACCTTCTTCAACACATGCGATTGGTTTGACGACCGAGATGCATTATACTATCGCGGATAGGTTTGCCACTCGACATTTCCTAACGATATGCACTAGCTGCCGCAAATGATGTCTAATGCATTAAAGTGATGAGGCAAGCAAGAATGATAGATGAAAACAAAGATAGTGAGTTTAGTACCGAAAAGTAAGATCTCACATGTGCTAGTCCTTATGATAGCCATTATGGATGATAAAGAATATGAAAGACTCAAGGGGAAACAGAAGGTGAGAAGATTGCTTGGCAGTGCTATCGGCTAGATGAACCCCTATTGAAGAATGTTTTTATGTCGAATCCAATTGCATAAGACAAAGGGAAAGGGACCGCAGATGTGGATGTGGACCTCGACGAAGAGGAAGAGGAAGAGGAAGAAGAAAACTGGGTCGACCCGTCGCCCTTAATTCACCAATCAAGTATGAGCTACCGACGGCCAAGCATAAGGGAGGCTGAATAAGTACGGGTTTCTTTGGCCCTTTCGAAGTTTTCGATTGAAGCCTTCGCCGCTAGAGTCTACGCGGCCGGGAGTTTCATGTTGAGGTTATGTCGGGCGGGAAGCTCAAGCTAGCTAGGAAATGCCAAAGTGTGGGTCTCGATGGTCAAGCCAAGGACTTCCTCGATATTTTTTCGAGAAAGTGCTAGAGGTGGCACCTAGGGGTCCGCTTAGGTAGTGCAAAAATAAAGCTTCCAGCTCTAAGTCCAAATTTTACCCGCAGATCCGGTGCGCAGAGCGGGAAGAAATGAGAAAGCATATAGAGGGCATAAAGAAGAATATCGACAAGCAAAAATTTTAACTATGCGGCCGAGAGCGTGCCTATCCTTCCAATCACATTGGAAAATCCGACAGATGGATGTAGGTAACGCAAACGAAGAAGACAAAATCCTAGATGATACAGTGGATTCGGAAAGCTCGAGTAAGGTTAGCATAAAGAGTAATGAAGTATCAACCATAGTTCAAACACTAAGTGATGTGGCTGACACTTCCGCGCGTAATCAAGAAACCGAGAGTAAGCTCATCATTGCGGATGTTGAACAGGAACCAGAAAGGTATGTTATTCAAACAGAAATGAAAATCGCGCCAGGCGCGATTTCAATTCTTCAAACAGAATTGAAAATCGCGCCAGGCGCGATTTCAATTATTCCAACAGAATTGAAAATCGCGCCAAGCGCGATTTCAATTTTCTTTTTCCTTGTCTCACAAGTGTGTGCTTTATTATTACAGACCTAATCCGGTTTCCTCCAAAATTCTGGTGTTCGATTTGAATGGAGTGCTCTGCAAAACGTTACCTAAAGCACAATTTCCTTTATCATGGTATGCACGTAAACCATTTGAGACATATATGAAATGGGTATATCCCGGGTCAGATCCGAAGGAGATGTTAGACCAAGCTTTCTTTTTATTTTTCACAGCAATTTGGTCGTCGATGGAGAATAGAAATATACAGGAAGTTTTGAGAGTAGTTCCCGAAGTTACATAGAGATTGGGCATCCTGTTTGGGATCGAGCAAATGTAAGTCATTCAATAACCCAAAGGATCCTTGTAAAAAAAAATATTTGTGAAATGCTTGAGCGACATGATGGATGACTTGGGCGCTCGGAGAAGGAAGACATCATTATAGTTGATGATGACGCCTTTGAAGTGTTGCTTCAATCAGCCACGATCACTAAATCCACCATCCTATCATTCTGAGGATTTTGACAAAGATGACTTCCTGCTTCGTTTTGTCAGTATCTTGCACGAAATAGCTACAGGAAAAACGGTCGAAGAGATACAAACACTATACCCGCAACTTAATCGGACAGGGGAAATTGACAGGGACCTAGAGAAGATCGTTCTAGAAAGGGAACTTTTTTGATATATATATATATGTATACAGGAAATACACTTTCAAAAAGTTTTGAATATGAAATATACTTTACACCAAACTCTTTTTCAATATATATTGTGTTCTTATATCAGCATTATTGGTTCTGTGTACGTATTGTTCTTTTATATTATGTGTATGGTTTGCTATACTTGCAATAATTTGTATGTATATACCGTCAATAATTTAGGTGTCTATAAATACGTATGCATGAAATTGGCAAACCATCGGCTTCGGCTTCCGCCTTCTGCTTGTTATTATGGCACATTCTATTACCTGCCAGATGAACCATGCAGACCTCTGCAGGTGCCGCGAGCTAGAAATAGAACCGTGGATCGGCTTGATGTCGCTATGAATCCCGGCCCGCTTCTATCCCGATCCCTTTGATGTTGTAATCCATCTTATATGGAATCCGAGCATGGTTTGTTCATGATCGAAAGGATCTCAAAGATACCGCTCACTTATCGGACGATGATTCGGATTAGTTTTTAAAGTTTATGTTCCACTATAATACGTTATTTATGGGAATAAAATCGCGCCACGCGCGATTTGACCCTTGAAAATCTCTGTTCTGTAGCAACTTGCTTGCTGTTATTTATTCGTAAAACACTACAATTTCAATGTTTAGATTTCGTTGTCGTCGGTGATTGTACGAATTAATAAGCAATTTCCTACTTTTTATATTGCCAACATTCTTTCATAATATGGGTCATTTGGACCGAATATTTGGATGCCCTTGCATTTCAACATAAAATGCATCTTCCTAGCCCGAAAATGAACTCAGTGCAAAAGTGTGGTTAATTCAATATAATGGTCAATAAATAGCTTATACGGCGCGATTTTGGAATAGACATAATCCCAATTTAATTGAATGATGGTTCAAGGTGCTCCTGCATTCTTCTACATTGTATCTTAGACGTTTTGGCGGTCTAACCTTCAAAATCAAAGCAATTGCAGAGATTGTCTTTCCAAGTCCCTGATAATTTGATAATTACAAACATATGAGGTTCTGAAAAGGAATTTACAAATGAGTCTCAGCTTGCAGCTGCGGCCTAGAGGATATTATGCTAGACACTCCACCAGATATTTCTATGGTGGATCTCGTTGGCTCTCAAGATAGTGTAGATTGGTTAGATAAGAAAGTCCTTGAGACTGGCATTTCATTTCGTGCTTGTGCAACCAAGTGGGCAGCTTGATTTGATAACTGATTCTGCGTTGGATTTTTTGTTTCAGCTCCTAAGAGAAGTTTTGTATATAGATTTTGTGAGGAAATCGTTTTCAGGCACGACTTACTAAGGCCTGTTATTTTGCTAAGCGTGGTATAAGAAAAATAAATAAATAATGTAGACAACCATTGAGCGATTGGCGATTGGTGGATTCTAGGTTTAGGGCGGATTCTAGGTTTAGGGTGCTGGAAATTACAGTGTTGATGCAGGATGCAACAGCCCTTTGCAGAAAGTTTTCAGGATGTTTGGAGTCGATATTTGGTATTGAAGCAACTTAAATTCTATCTTTTGATATAACTAATATGGTAGTTTTGAGCTCAGATTAGCTCCTGGTTGGAGATAGAGGAGTTTATGTATGAACAAGGTAAAGAATCGGGTTTTGGGTTTCTGATTGCTCTAATCGTTGCGCATCTTGCATACCTCTTTTTCCATAGCAAGTTTCATTTTCTGGTGACGAGTTCTGTTTTAAGATATATGTGTATTTCAGAAGTTAAAAGATCAAATTTTGTGTTCCATCAGAAACGTTGTTAGTTTCGGGGGAATTAGAAATGACAGATGGATTTACTTACCCCTAGAATTTCTACAACGAGAAGATTGGGTAGTCAAAAAGTGGGACTCCCATATCCTCAGTCCAACATCTTTAGAGAAGCAACAAAATGCAATCTGAATGAGGAACTTGGTGTCCAACATAGTGGGAGAACTGCTTCTGACGACTCCTTGCAAATCCAAGGCATTAATGTCCCATGTGTCAAAGCGTCTGATCAAAATTTGCCTAAAAAACGCCATCGCCCACCTGGCATCGTCACGACAAATGTCACGACAAATGTCAGACCTGTCACGACAAATGTCACGCCAGGTGGATGTCGCATGCGACGTCACGTGACATTACGTAGCGTAAAGACACGTCGATGCGTATTTGCCCCACGATCTTGCCGGTCGCATGTGACCGGATTTTGATCGTTGACTAGGCGTCGCATGCGGCGTGGCCTACGTAACGAAGACACGCCGATGCGTATTTGCCATCAATGTCTTGCCGTGTCGCATGTGACCGGATTTTGACCGTTGACTAGGCGTCGCGATGCGGCGTGGCGTTAACGCATGGCACGTCGACGCATTGCTGTTACAATGGTAATCGCCAAGTCGTAGGTGACCTGGCATGTGACCGTTGACAATACGTCGCATGCGACGTCACGTCGCATGTGACGTTAAAGATTTCTATATAAACAACTCTTTTCGGCCTTCATTGTTATTTTCTTTGGCTCCTCTTCCGACCTAGCCTTTGGTGTTCTTCTTTTTAACCATATCTTATACTTGTTGCTGCCCTACATGGATCGCCATGGTCATCGGCATGATCGGCGACTGGAGATGGCAGAGACGATTGATGTTGTCTTACCACCGGGGAGGTTGGATATGTGGAAAATCACATGTAAGTGGATCGATTCTTGTATTTAGTAGCCTAGACATATATAAACTAGGAGAGGACGTGTAATGCGAGTAGTAAAAAAAACGCAGGTGTTTTGGTCAAGGACACGGTCGCCTCCACCTTGAGTGGAGAGGACCGGTGTGCCGAGCCCAAACTCACCTTCATACCTTACTAAGTACAATGTAGATTACAAAATTGAGGTGTCAGCAGTAGTCAAGGTCATATGTCGACTTCACCTTGAGTGGAGGGACTCTATGTATCTAGGGCTGCGTCTCCAAAAGATCTTTATTGAAATTGAAACTTATATAAGGGTCGGTACTCGGGGAAAGGGCATGGTCGGCTTCACCTTGAGTGAAGAGGACTAATGGTCCGGGCCCAAGTCGGTCCATTTAGGATTTAGGATTTAGGGTTTAGGGTTTAGGGTTTAGGGTTTATACTACCATATATTGTATCTATCACACCCGTTCAAACTATTGTGCAAAAAAAGTATATAGTACTTACCTTTTGTAATTGGCGAGGGACAAAATAGTTTTGCGATTGTAAAAGATGTATGGGGCTGAAGAGACGACTTAGAACGGTTGTTGAAGACCATCCGATAAGATTTGGTACATTTGAACAACCCACCGGATCGATGCTCGTCATGGATATCAGTTGGTATACAATTATTATTTTTTTTTTTTTAAGAGTATCTCTCCCAGGTTCAAGTATATATTCAAGATGTTTATGATATCTAAATATGTAGGTAGATGATGCTGATGTCTCCTCCAAACTAGATGTGGATTTTGGTTTAATGTTGTCCATAGAGGCATATGAAACCAAGCAAAGAACCGATTCATCAATAATGTGGATGGGTGCCGCTCAACGCTATTTTGAGTGTTCCCCCCGCATGAAAGAACACGAAGGGCTACAATCATGAGAACATTGCATGTGTCGCACATTTTCCCAAGAACGCTTGGCCTCACCGACCGAAAGCGTAAAATTCTCAAGAATTGCAAAGATTATTCCGACCCTTTGTTAGGCACCATGAAGACATTTGGCTTGTGGCCGATGACTTACCTATCCCTATGGATCAAGAATTTGCTTATTGGGGAAGAAGATACATCATTATGCGGAGCCGCATTTGTCCGTAAACCGGATTCGCCTTATCTAAAACAGACGCCGTATAGAAGTGGAGCGAGAAACCCACATTCTATTAATGCCATATGTGTCCCCGAAAGTAACGATTGGAAAACTTGGCAAACTTTGACTAAATATGCTTGGCGATGAGGATTTATGGAATGAATTCCAATCTTTGCGTCGATAGTCGTGGGGGCATGTGATGAGGAGTTGAAGTTTATTGATGGTCGGCCGTGGGTTCATGGCAATATTGCGGGGTTCATCAATGAGTTCTATTGACAACCGTGAGCGATGCAATTGTGAATTTTTAGAGTGTCAAGGAGGGGAGGAAGATTTTTTTACAAGATGTGTAAAAGGCAGATATATCATGGTGTGTGCTATTAAAAGCATAAACATTGGAGATAAGTTATTCATCAACTATCGCTATGATAGACCTCTCCCATTTGAGATGGAACAATAGTATTGTTGTACTAAAAAAAGGAATAAAGAGGATTTTTTTTTTAAATATGTTTTTTGTCATTCGTGAGTCTATACAAATGGTTGTATGTATTTTATACTTATTACATTATTTGACATGATGGTTAATCGTTACTCTGTTTAATGAACTCATTGAGCGGTCTCCATCCCGATCCATTAGTTCTAAGTTACGAGGCAAAGGGAAACCTATCGTCCGTGAATTTCAAGCCGCGCACCAATATGAAGATATTGCATACGATCAATATGAAGAGGATGAAACTATTGATTTTAACCCGAGAACGAAGTCTTTCGTGGACGAAGCCGATGCTCGATATGTTGCACGCTCTTCAAGAATTACCTGATATTGATTTAGATGATGTCGAGGATGGTGGTGGAGAGGATATGGTAGAAGATGTGGGATACCCTTCGAGGATTGGTCATACTGACGATGACCCTATTGTTATCGGGCGTAAACGCAGTTATTTCCTGCGTCTCGAACCTCTCGTTTGTCGGCGTGCCTGCTAATTCTCAATCTCCAAACCAAGTTCAAGTGGAGCAATGCAAGTGTCTCTGCTCTATTGAGGTGACATACTTATCAAGTCTTTCTATCTTACCACCATCTCCATCTTTTATCTTACCACTCTTAGATGCGCAGGTTATTGCACGAGTGAGATCCTTCCAGAGAAGAACAATATGCCTACCGACAGATCTCAAGTTAAGAAAATGATTCAAGCGACCGGCCTTGGTTATAAAGTCATACATGCATGTCCAAATGATTGTATGATCTTCTATCCCCCTGCCGAGCATGAGAAGTCCACTCATTGTCTCGTATGTAATGAACCGAGATACAGGAATGACCTAAAGGGAAAAACGGTACCTCAGAAGGTTATTCGACACTTTCCAATAATCCCAAGGTATATGCATCACCACTTCTTACAAATAGTTGTAAGAAGCAAGTCTGTGTGAAGGCATGGCATAGTGCTTACGGTATACCAGTTTCTACATTTTACAAATGGAGGAAGCTTTTTTTGAACGGGCACAGGATTGCGGAGCACGGAAACTCCGGGTCCATGAAGCCAAGATCTCATACACTGGCCGGAAGTGTTGTGCTATCTATGTACATAGATGAAAATGCTGAAACTATGCCACACCGCTCAAAGGTTACGAGTGGGGGCACTAGAGAGAATGTGAAGAGATTACCTTCCATCTTGACTAAAAAGGACATACATCAAGAGATAGATATAACCGTCCACAAGATGACAGGAAAACATGTTTCTCCGTCGTCCTTCTTGTCAACGTGGAAGGAGAACCACTCTGAGGTAGCAATCGCCAAAAGGATAGCATTTTCTAAGTGTAATACCTGTATTGTGATAAAGGAGAAGCTTGCCAAGACTAGAGATCCAAGAGAAAGAAGAGGGCTTGCCGTGGACAGGAAATCTCACATGACAGCCCAACTTTCTTGCAGGAGTCTCTACTGGTCATGGAGAGCTTTGTCTCATCGATCTCCTGAACATGCCTTAACCATTATACATGATAAAATGGATCAGAATAAGACGATGGTTCCTCGTCTGGAGAAGCTAGCAAAATCTGTATGGAGAGGTGAACGGTTGAAGGTGAGTCTTACTGGTGCTCTCATGATGGGCATGGTGTAGGTGCCTTGGGCCACTTCTCACTGGACCTCTGGCCTGATGATTCGAATTTTCATGTGGGATCTTTAAATCATACCTTGAAAACACTAGAGAATCAATCTGAGGACAATTGGGGTCATTTGAGAAATACAGATCATCCAGGAAGCTGCTGGGGTGGAGCAATTTTGAACACGGAAGCCCTTAGGACAAAAATGGTGAATGGCACTAGAAATGATTTTATGCCTCCTATCAAGGGCCCTCTGATACCGAAGAAGTTGCCTAGGAGGCTTTACTTGCAGCTAGACAATTGCTCAGGACAAAACAAGAAGCAGTATCTTTTCTCTTACTTGTCATACTTTGGTCCGGTTAGGTGTCTTCGATCAGGTGCAAATTGGGATTCATGATGGTTGGACACACCCACGATGACATAGATGCCCTCTTTGGAAACTACTCTACTCTATTGAGAAGATCAGATGCATTGACTATTCCGGAGCTTATGCAACTCTTCAGGCAGTGTAGTTCAAAGTCTCCTACACCCTACCTTGTGTCTGAGGTTCCCAACTGGAAAGAATTCGTGAAAGGTTTTATCCCTGATAAGAAGGACCATTTATGTGGTCATTTGGAACCTCTACTCTTCAAGTTCTCGAGATGAAGGATGGATGGCCACTAATGTTCTACAAGATGAGGCCAGGGCATAGGGAGTGGCTACGAAAAGGGAATCAAAATGTGGAAGGAGGATGCCCAAGGCTTACCTATGATTCCTAGAGGGTCACCTAAGGTCGATGCTGACCATATGAGAGCTTGACGGATATAGGTGCCTTGAGAGCTTCAATTGCCAAGTACATGATGCTTTGGGCAGCTATTTCTAGAGCGGGCGATAACTCATGGTCTAACACATATATGAATGAAGTTATTGACTACGGGTCCACCTTGTTTGCGAGTGCTTGAGGGCGTTCAGCCCCCAGAGAACGGCTATCATTCGTGATTTCGGCCCAAAGACGAGACAAATTGCATTAGAAGAACCCGACAACTTATTGGTGGATGAACACATTGGTGCATCTCATTATGTCGGGCCTTTCTCTGGTAGACCCAAGAACCCTGTTGAAATATTCGACCCCTACCAAGATGTCAAGAAAGGAATGCTCTTGCTGATCAGGCCACATGATAACTGCCCGACGTGGATGGCCTTTGCCGAAGAGGACCCAGTAGAGGACCCTAATCTCCCTCACTATGAAGAGGTGTTTGTCTCTTGGTTTGAGCCTGTTGCCAGAAAGGGTACCTCATATGCAATGCAGTATAGGGATTGTTGGAGCAAGAATTGGAGACCGAATCCTAATGACCCGCCACGCTACCAACATTTGAAAACAATAGACTATGGTTGGGCCGTAGAGACCAGGCCATTGTCAACGGTGATCCCCAGTAGTGTGGGGGCTCAGTTGCAAGAATTAGTGGCTAAAGAAGGTAACGACGAAGATGAGAACTCTTGAGGTATGCAATGCTCTTTTACATAGTTACTATATCATACATGACATGCAACTTACAATAGACTAGTTATTATTCATTACGCTCTGCGTTTTTCATCTCAACACAAGAGCTCTTACACTATACAATGCCAAACAGGTGATTCATTCATCTTCAGGATCTGTAGTAGTGATCCCTGATATCTCATAGCTCATGCGCTCAGGAAGCCAAATCAGATGGATCATAACACGAATTGACGCAGGGCAATGAATCTCAGCGCCCAAAGCTTTTCTTCGCAGGTAGGGATCAAGAAGAAGATGCCTGTCTAGGCAACCAACAAGATCAGAGTGGCTCATTGAGCACTTGATCGCCTCAATGTGGTGAACTGAAGAAGGCGAAAAATCCATGGGAGATGAATGAAATTTAGCCCCGAAGTGAGAAGCTTTTATAGTGAAGTGGAATGATTGAGGTGAATTATTGGGGTAGACTTTACCACCATTATTGAGCGTGTGTATACGTACAAGAATAATACATATTTCATACTAATATGCGTATGTTTGAAAACATGTTTGCTTGACGAATTTAGCTATGATTGAATTCAATGACAGCTTGCAGAAAAAGTGGAGGTGGGATAGCACATCGTTACAATATACTCAGTTAAGGTACATGATATTACATCCTTAATCAGAATGCTATTACATCCTTACTTAGTTATTAGGTACCCATGTCATTATTACATTATTGGCAGGTGCAGATTCACTCATCATCAACACCAAAGCTCGTGATGCTATTCAGCTCATAGATCTCCTGATCAGGAAGCCAGTAAATGTGCACCACAACACGAGTGAGCTTCCTGCAAGCACTAGCAGGTCCATCAGCTTTAGATAGGAGCCATGGATCAAGATTAACGCCATTTCTAGCGCATTCGCCCAGATCGTTATAGCTCAAGTAACACTTGAAAGAGCGGATGTGCTCTGGACGAGGCATCGAGGAAGCCATGGAAGATGAATGACCTCTGCCCCCCAGTCAAGCCGTTTTTATAGTGAAGTAAAATTATTGATGTGAATTATTGGTGTACAATGTAGGGCCATTATTGAGCTTCTACGAGTGTCATGTACACGTACATGTATAACACATAATTTGTATGTATATGTGTATGTTAATTACCTCATGTTTCTTGTGCTCGAGAAGTAGGTGAAAGTATTCGTGCTAGAGCAAATTAGGTGTGCTTAAAATTCTCAAAATTGGCTTATTTTCTCCAATTAATGAAATCGTGCTTAAATCATACAATCTTGGTAAATAGCACATGCTTCTTTTTCATAATAACTAAGTTGCAAACTTATTATAAGATCTATAGTTTATTCCTTTAAAATTTGTCTCGTTATAATCTCTAAGGTCCCACTAACATATATTACTCAAAAGCTCAAAGCTTAAAAATGAATAAGACATGAACCTGTAGATCTAACATTGTGTTTATCTTCTTGATACTTCTTTCTTCCAACTAAAAGTTGGCACTAATGAGCATATCCATTATCAATATGGCATAAGGGACTTAGGATTATCCTGTGCAACCAAGAGAATATTCTATCTAAATGCGCAAAAATTAAGAATATAAAAGCAGTACTTAATCTATATGCATTGAACATACAACTATAGCACACAATCATCTAACCATATATAAAACATGGATTCAAAGTGAGATACCTACTGAGTAATTCTAAAGCTCTTTGTCGCCTTCTCCTTTTGGTACCTTCAAAAACTAACACAATCATTATGCATATCCACAAAACTTGCAGGACATCCTCTTAAGGCAGGCCCTAAAAGAATGCTCGACACATAATTCTAGATTCCTAATGTGAACACGTCAAACATGAGAAAAAGCATTTGGTATTTTAATTTTACAAAGACTAGAAACAAGGCCGTAGCTCCTATAAGCAAGTTTTGTTTGTCAAGCATGAGCATGCATTGAAAGCTAAATGCTACATATATGTATCTTTTAAATGATAATAATAGAAATAGATCAATAAGGCAAAATGTAACAGCTCTGGTCTTGTAAAAATAAGAGAGATGACAGAAAATTGGGCATATCTTTTGCAAGTGCAAGCTCTGGTTTGCCAACAGGAGCATCCCTTTAAAATCTTAAGGAAAGGCATAAAAAGTATCGAAAGATTAAGGAAAGGCCAAAACTTGGCCATTGGCCAAGAGCATAATCTAACATTTATCAAAAATACACAATCTTGGGCGCCAGCTCCCAGTCCGTAATTTTAAAAATAACTAGCGCGCAAAAATACCATAAAAGCTAATCCAAAACATAAAATCCACTGTGGTGGGTCAAAATTCATGTACAAATGTTAATGAATACCATGTTTATACAAAACAACATGGCATTCAAAATTACTAAATTATACCATTGACCATAGGAAACAAATAGGGATTGTGCATTAGAACTTAACATTCCAAAACCATTGGAATTTGCATATACAATGAGTTCAATATGACGATTGTAAAATAAAAAGCAAATAAGTTGGAAACGATAATTCCAAAAGCATTAGAAATCAACTAGTAAGTAAACATAAGCAAATATAATATGCATCCTTTAGGATTTGAATATGGATCATACCATTGCGTGTGGCATACTTGATGGTCCACGCTGATATTGCAATGAACGTATCCTGTAGAATAGAATAGAATAGGATAAATTTTTAGTGTCCATGGAGACCAATTGACCTATGGGACCCAAACAAAGAATTGGCCTATGCAATTTAAAATACAAGAAATTTATCGCGGCGGCCTTTCTCTTCACCGACTTGGTGCAATTCAAAATCCAAGTAATATAAAGGGAATTTCAAGATAAATTTTTTTGACTAAACAATCTGTTGATTAGTAAGTTAATGTCAGTCTATTAATTCATAGGCAAGAACAGCTAAACCTGTGAAACCATTGAATGGGATGGTGAATTCAGTTTTTAAGAGCTTAAAAAACTATGCCCCCAAAACAATAATGTACAACAATTGTCTATGTGCTCCATTTAGCTCTACTGATATGCTACTACACCTGACCATTGCTAAGTGTTGGTAGAGGAATAATACATCTCTCTTTCCATCAAATACTCCATTAACTTTTGGCCTTTGATGTTGAATGTATAAGGTGTGGTGTTCCTCATCTTGATAGATGCAATCTATTAACACATTTGGAACAAATTGATGTAACATCAAAGTTTATTCAAAATTTATTGCATATCATAGAATAGTTAAGTTGTTAGCCTAGAGAATGGCACACATCAATTAGACTTGTAAGTATTTCTTTGATCAGTAAGGCCCACAATGTAAGTATTTCTTTGATCAGTAAGGCCCACAATTTCATTTTTCTTTTATATATGTATTGTCTTCATTGGTCCACTCTTTGTCTGTGTGCCTACTTTCTTGCCGATTTCGTGATCTCTTATTAATCAGCAGCCTCCTTCGTTTGCTACTATAAGTACCTCTAGTACTCTTAGGGCCATTTCCCACTCGCCCTTAAGTTACGTTAGCTTAAATACTTGGTTATCTCTTAACCTAACTAAAAAAAAGTTATAGTTTCCCATTGAGGTGGTTAAATTAGAATTAACTTAACAACGCACGAAAATTTGTATTCACATCATTCCCATTAAGTTAGATTTACAAAATTAAATTAAAGCTTGAGTTGGTGATTCACACTAGCAGTTAAAGGGCTAAGTTAGGTTAGCATTAACTATGCTTGTTTCACACTGCCAGTTAAGAATTTGTGTTAAGTTAAAGATAAGTTTATTGAGAAAAATGAAATGTCAACTAGCAACAAGGCAGAATCAAGCAAGATCCATATAGAAGCAAAACCAAGGTGGTGAAATAGGGCTATATGTTTATCTAGATTGCACTAAGAGATGTTACAATAATGTTGATAGTTGACAGAGACAATTCTTTGTAACATCCAACATCACAATTTTCCATGTGAAGTGCTATACGTTTAGTACGGTATTACAATATATATGCAGTGCAACTCAATTGGTAGAACCAAAAAGTCCTTTTATCATGAAAAAGACGAGCAATTGGTTTATTGTAACTATACACAAAATTGCTCATTTTAGTTAGAGCAAGCTTCTGTGTTGAAGTAGGAGATTGAATGATGATAGAGCTTTGCATCTTTTTATCTATTTTTGGCATCCAACTTATGCATTTGTATTGTCAATGAGTAGTTAGTGCAAATCATAAATGATACATATGTTGTATAAATGCAACTAAGTCATTAGCTAGGTTCAACTCTTCGTTCCCTCACAGGATTTACTTTACTGAACAACCAAATTTAATGGTTTAACAAATTACACTGATTATGACCATAACACTATAACATTGTTCATGGTTTGACTTGCAAATCTACATTCTAATTTATTTATATGGCATCAACAAACTTTGTCAGTGCACTACATTCGAGATAGCAGGAAGCAAAACATATGGCATTAGTGACATTTGAATAATTGCATACACGGATATGGAAAGAAAAGAGCACTTTAACGTACATTACATCTTTAGGAAGGTTCTTCCACAAATAGCTCTTTATCTGTGGCACAGCTTCCTTTCCAGGTAACTAATATGCTTTCTAGTTAACTGCTTGCACTAGCATAAGAGCCCTGAATTGGGGGAAAATGTATATATGTTCTGATAAAAGCTAGATATGAAAATGATGGAAATGCAGCAGTATGGCATAAAACCAGATAGGGTTACATTCCTAAATACTGCAAGGTTTCTATGAAAGGACAGACAGGGCAAGAATTTGGAACATAAAACATGATAGATGGACAACTCGTGGCTCCTTTACTGGATATGACATCATTGATTTTGAATATACAGAGTGTGATGGTGATTTACATAGCACTTTTAGAATTTAAATGGATAACAAAGAAATTATTAGCAACAAGTACCCTTTATCTCCTTGGAGACTTTCACTATGTTTGCTAATGCATTTATATATTTACCAATCAGAGATATATGTAACTATGTAACTAGGAAAAGGACATGTATCGGAAAAGTTTTCCATCTTTCTCAAATTTCATTACCATCTTTCCCAAATAAAACAATGGCTGCCCAAGGCCTAACTATGAAACCTCCTCATGGCAGACCACACAGTCGGGTCAATGGACCAAATCTGATGAAGTATACATGTCAGCTATTCTACATGCATGTATCCCCGATAACTCTAAAGATTAACAAATTTTCTTAGATTTGTCTATGTGGGCTAAAAGGAATACTACCTCTTCCATTATTCTCTAACAGTTCTAGATAGAAATGAAACATATCTTGATTGAAAAAGCATAGTACTAAATAGAGCACATGAAAATTTAACCTTGAAAAAAAAAAAAAACGAAGCAGATAGTTCATGATTACAGTACATCGATTTAAAGTGGATTACACAAATGTGCATCAACAGTATGAGTTGTTTGTGGCATTGGCAGCAAGCAAATTGGCCTTTTTGGCAACTACATTTTAAACCATATAGAACAGCAACTATACCACATCCTTGTATTATCCATGGAAGCCTACATAAATATGCATATAAAATACAAAAAGCACGTTATCTACAAATTTGAAGCTACCCAATAGTCTCATGCACAAGCTAATTAGGTTTATGTACACCATGACTTGATTGCGGGGTTTCCACTTTGTCCATAGCTGATTTTCTGACCGGCTTAAATATTTGACATAACAAAATATGCTCCATAGAATTTATTTAAGATCTTGTAGCCTATGTAAAAGCACAAATACCTATGTACGTATACTTGAGATCGTGCATAATAAGATGCAGGCATCCAATCTTGCAATAAATTGTTACCTCCCCAGACGTGCTAAAATAAGTCCATTGGTGGTCATTGACAAATCCCAGACACCTTGCAGACTAAGCTCTAATGTAAGCTCACTCTGATAAGCTTTTCCGTAAGCCCTCTTCCAGTTTAGAATGACCTTGTAGAGATATTGAACATAAGAATTTATACCTGCAACGTCATTGCAAGACTCTCTACGAAGATTGTTAATGTTCAAGAAAGCACAAATATAATTGCAATTGTGAAAAAACTGAAACCTTGGGCAAATAATGTATCAAAGCTCCACAACATAATCATTCCTGAGGATAGCAAAAAACAATGCAGATTCCAGCTTCATAAGAAACAATTATAATGCTTAGTAATATCAGAAAATAATAAGTGAAAAAATAATAATATAGAGGACCTGATTGAGTAGAATGTCATCCTCTGAATCCTCTTCTTCTGAAAGGGCAACAATATCAGGGATCTGAGGGGCTTGTTCTGTGATCTTAGCACTCCTACTGCAGGGGGCCATAGTTGGAATGAATTTCTTGATCCCTGGATCATTCTTCTCTCTGTTGGGATCCAGCCCATGCTGCCTGCATAATTCCAACAGTTGACGTTTTGTGGGCTGTGTCCCTTCATGTTCCAGACCATGCTTCCTCAAAAATTCAATTAACTTGGGCCTAGTTTGGCCCTTGTTGGCGGCACCTTCCGGCCTTCCTGCCTTGCTCATTCTGTGCCTTAATTAGAACTAAAGCATATCTGTATTTATAGAACATACTGCTTCCAGCGTGGCTTCCTGCTTGGCGCCTTATCAACAGATGATGGAGCTCTAGACTAAGGTTAATCAGCAGCTTACAAGAGCTTTTAGGTAAATGTCTTACCCTGTAATCTCTAGCAGAGGGCATGACGGCGACACTAGTAGATGTTGAAGATCTCCATCGGCCGCTTCATAAACAATTCAAGATCATTCTGATACAGCATGCATTCACTTTCAAGCCGAAAATTAGCTGCTTGCATTACTTTGCAATTCCTTGTGTTTTTCCGGAACATTTTAGGGATATTGAAGAACGTACCAACCAAATTATAGCTTCCAACATGGTACAGAGCCGTACGTTCTTCCAACGTGGTATTACAGAGTCGTCCAGGGCTCGTCCAGCAGCAACCACGACTAGCGAGACTACTCTGATATTTTCTCCCATTGGCCGCGCGACATTGAAACTTAACCTAACAGTCTTGCTTTTCTCACTTGTCAATGGTCGTCTAGTTAATTTATTTCTTAACCGAAAAAAAAAAAAAGTTAAGTGGACCTCTACTAGGTCACTTTAACTTTCCCTTAAAGCAAACGGGTCCAGTTAAAATTTTAACATAACTTTTGTTAGTGTGAAACTGACCTTGTTAAGTTAACCACAGTTAAAAATTAACTAAGCTTTAACTTAACTACTAACAACTTAATTGCCAGTGTGAAAGCAATCTTCGGTTATCTGGCCTATTTAACCTAACTTAACCACGAGTGGGAAATGACCCTTATACCATTTTCTTTTGCAGCTGGCAAATGAAGGAATTTACACGGCAAGAAAGGAAGTCCGTGAAACGAGTCAACTTTATCAAGTTATGTTCTCTCCTGATGATGCTGCCATGGAAGAGACATGGGAGAACCTAAAATCTAATCTGGAGTGCAGCACTATCTGTGTCAAACCTGCAGCTGATGGTTGTTCAACGGGTGTTGCTAGACTATGGTACGCTCATTATTATGAACTCAATTAATAGGGATTAAATAAGTACTTATAGCCATACAATAAATGCAGCTCTGGTGAAGACTTGTCTAGATACCTGAAAGCATTATTTGAAGGTGTTCCTCGTTTGCTACCAAACACCTTAAGCATGGTATGACCTTAAAAAGTGCACAAATTTGCATAATATAGAAAGACATAGTAATCATTGGTCTTCATGCACCTTTCTTGCTTTGTATTCTGGTGCAGATACATGGTATCATCGAGATGCCACACTTGATGCCGCAAAAGCTAATATTTGAGACTTTTATAGAAACCGATGAAATATCCTTCTCATTGGAGGGTCATTGCAAAGAAGAGATATGCAGGGCTGGGAAAAGTAGATGGTTGGAAGTAACTGTTGGGGTTTTTTGGTGAGAAGGGCAAGATGCACGCATTTAACCCCAGCATTAAAGAAAACGTTAGCTTCAAGACATTACGTTCTTCAGAGAAGCGAAATGCGAAACAAATATCAGTGGAGAAATAGCCACTACTAGGTCTGCCTGTTGCAATAGTAAGCACCGCCAGAGCAGCTCATTTTTTACTCTCAGAATTACCAAATAAATACCCTAGAGATGATCCTCCACCAGGTGCAGAATGTACTTTCGTTGATGGACGATCCTACAGAAGAAATATAGCAGGTTCGCATTAAGAGAAAACAACAGCACAGAAATAGCCCTAATGGCATCCTGAGCTAAATAACATGCTAGGCAAGAAAATGCCCCAAATGCGCTATGACATCAAAATGGAACAGGGTACGCTGTGACGTTCCAGCACAGTATACGGTCCCAGGACGTATACTGTACTGCCTCGTCATGCATACACGCCACTCCGACTGACGTGTACGCCAACGTGTAGCCAGGCGGGTAGCCCCTAGGGGGCAACTTGCAAGGTATGTGCACTTATTAATGTGCACATTTACCAATGTGCACATTTATTAAGGTGCACACCTTTCCATGTGGACACTTTATGCCACCTAGTCATTAAAGGCAAGTGGGCCACACCCAATTATCCCACATGCCTAAAGGGATAATTGGAAACCCTAGCCGTAACTCTTTGTCTATATAGGTTAAGGAAACCCTAACTTGCCATTTTCGTCCATAGGGTTTTAGGGCTCTGTTTTGCTTGCTCCAGGAGTCAAAACCGCATCCCAGACTCTGTCTGAGTGAACCAGCTCGTTAGTTTCCCAATCTAGCTTCATCTTCTAGCAGCAGAGCAGGATGGTCGAGTTCAGAGCAGGAGGAGCGAGCCAGGGATCAGGTATTTCGTCAATTTAATAGCCTAAACTGTCTTCCAGTCATCGAATCAGTAGGTTTAGCCTATTAAATTGCCAATAGCAGCCATCTAGATCTCTAGATACCAAGCTCTAACTAAAGAACCTAACTCTATGATATAGATTAGATCTTGTTCTTTAGTTCTTCTGTGATATGTATGATGATGTATCTCTGTGAACTCATTGTATTGGGAAGGGGGGTAGAGACCCTAAAGCCTGGTAGTTGATGCTCCTAGCTAGCCTCTTTAGCACACTGTAAATTCGGCCTGTGTACAAGAGCCACACCTGGTTGTGGGTGAAGGGGCCAGACTGCCTTACAAGGAGGTTCGTGTTCTGACTCTTGAACGATCCCTCTGGTGTGTAAGGCCTACCGGGGATCATTGTGACTAGGTCTAA
Organism: Isoetes taiwanensis; assembly: GCA_021234155.1. Lineage (NCBI taxonomy): Eukaryota > Viridiplantae > Streptophyta > Lycopodiopsida > Isoetales > Isoetaceae > Isoetes > Isoetes taiwanensis. Next base: position 2,003,239 of record JAJEKV010000063.1, read on the forward strand.
TGGCTTGCCACTGAGTGCGGGCAAGGCATGGGCTCGACACCCACGAAGTGATGTTCACTTTCCAGTGGGTTCAGTCGAACAAGGGCAGTGGCCCTCTAGTCACCTTGAGTCAGCATGTAGACCTCTGGAAGGAGTGATCCCTACCTGCCCCATCGGAACTGGGGAGATGCAACCCAGGAATAGCCCCTTTGGCTATGCATCCGGCGGGCTACAGTCAGGTCCCAACACTTTTCAGTCTACTCTGCAAAGTGTGCACAGGAGGGGCGGATGGAGTGGACTACCCTAAGCCATGTTCTCATGCCAGCCCAAATCCATTGCCATGAATTCTGTCTGCAATGAACTCTGGAGACCCGCCAAGCCGTCAGTCATTCCCTTGAGTCTGAGCCTTGGGTAGGATTCCCCATGTGATGTACTGATCTTTGTCTATAGATATGTGATGAGCCATCCTTCGAGATGGTTATGTGATTGTTGTATACTGACATGTATGTTTACGCTTCCGCAGCTAGGTAGGCCCTGAGGAAGACAGGGTAAATGACCCCTTCATTCTTCCCACTGGAACTCATCAAGGTTGCAGTGATACGTGGAGGGCCCTGTATCAGTATGGAGCTGGTATGGGGGATGAACTCCTGTTTGTATACGGTGCGGGCACCGTATATGATTAGGGGACGTCACATACGCCCTAAATCAAGAACACCCAAATACTCTAGTCTCCACAAGTTTATAGCAAAGAAGGTAACTCGATTCAAAAGCTACAATTGAAAAACAGAGAAAAACTTACAGTTATAACCATCATCCAATTAAATTGGGATTATGTCAACTCCAAAATCACGCCAACCTGCTATTGTCTTCTAGGGGGTTTTTGTTTTTTTTAATCTTTTTTTTTGGACTTCAAAAATAACATAAGGTTGCGATTCACGTGTGACTTTTCATATGCGAATTGAAATATGCAGAAATGAAGAGCAAGTTGCTAACATAGATGAGACAAATATTGCTTGCTCAATAGATGATAATATTAGGTTTGATAATAACAAATTGCATTATTTGCGAGGCAATTCCAGACTCGAAATTATCGATACATGGCACAAATATCATACAAAAATATCATATATTCCAATAAAACATTAAGGGATCAATCCATGTTTTTCCACGTATTTAACAAGGTGTGGTTCCATGTCAGCCGTTCTATCCAGTTCTGGGTACGAATCTAACACTTCACCCACCGTCATCCCCATAGCCAAATTATGCATAATAGACACAAACTTCACCAGAAAATCATCTGTCCCAAAGTTTTTTGGATCGTAAGATGGTGGATTCAGGGCCTGTGTTTGATTGTAGAAGCATTTGAGAGCATCATCATCCACTATGATTATATCATCCTTATTCTCGATACCAAGTTCGTCCATCATGTTACTCAAGTGTTTGATGAAGATAGGCTTGCCTGTTGGATCCTTGGGATTAGTGAACTTCACACATTTGTTCTGATCCCAAAGGGTCAACCAATTTCTACGCATTTCCCCCAGTGCCTCCAAAGTATCCTTGATGTTCCTTAGTTCCATGGATGACCAAATACCAACTCGAAATAACCTGAATGCCTCGTCTAGCATCTCCTTCAAGTGCGGCCGCAGATAGATCCACTTGGTGTTTGATTCTACTGGTGTCTGATGAAACTGTTCTCTAGCCACTTTATTTTTCGGAAAAGTCTTGCAAAGGACTCCGTTTAGGTCGAACACCACAACCTTCTTAGAAACGCAATGGAAGCTGAAACATCAAACATGTATCCGGTCAGCAAGATACGATAACACAAACAATACAAACGCCAAGCGTGATTTGAAATAGTCATAACCAAATCAAGGCCAAGGCGTGATTTAGTTTGACAACGAAAAATAATCAGCACGCTTTGGCGATTTAATTCAAAGGTAATACAAATTAAATCACGCGTGGCTTTTTATTTCGTCGGCAAGGCCATACCTATCATCTTAGGTTTATTTGCCGGTCGGGCCATTCTCCCTCCGCCACCCTTAATCTTCGTCTTCTTCCGGGATTGTTAGAATTGTTATTTTCTATTAGTTCAGGCCCTTCCTTAACCGACATTATTTTACTATTGATTTGGCAAACCTGTGAATCACTAGAGCCGCCTTCGTTGCCTTCATTTTCGGTTTCCCTGTCAATTATTTCATTGTTAACCTGTGAATCTACTCTATTGTTGCTTGCATCACCCGCAATGTGGGCAAGGATATTCCCTAAGTTCGCCGCCATCACAAAGATTTCTTTGAGCAACCAGTTTAGCAACTATTTGTTCATTACCGCTTTCCTTATCGCCTAGACATTACTAGTTCCTCTCCGTGAGCAACGCCCACTTTCGAATTGGACAAGTCTACTTAGACTTTTGATTGCCGATGATTTCAGGTTGCCATAAGGGCCTTTAGGAGACTTGGCAAGCACATGCATGAGGAATGGTTCAAGAAAGTCTTTGGCCCGCTTCATCACTCACAAAGCAGTGACATCTTCTTGCACCCATAAGAGCCTCTCGGGCAATATAACCTCCAACATGAAGCTCCAAGCAGGTTGTATCAATTGGAGCAAATGCCTCGACGAGGTAAGCAGCCATAGACGGGGGAAATCCATTTTTATTTAAGGGCCCTTCTCCTTAGTTTGTAGCTCAGACTTGATTTCCCCACTTAGGAGGGGGTCCCGATCCTCATCCTCTTCCTCGACTCATCCTGCTCGACCGATCCCCGATCCGTATGAAAGAATATAGTTCTTAAGTCGGATCATCTAGAAGAAAACATTCCCATGCACCGCTATTGTCACCCTTGGCCTTAGCAATATCATATTCCTCGTCCGACAAAGATGGATATCATAATAAAGATCACATGTGCCATCTTCCGCTCGCTCAGACTCATTATCCTTAACATCATATATTAGGCATCCCTCCCTAATAACTTTGAGGCACCTGCATCATGAGCAAGCAGATAGTGCATGCAGATGTGACTCATTTGAAGGACAAACGATGACAATAGTGAAGGACCTCTCAGCTTGTCAATCCTATACACCTGGTAAAGAAGCTACAGTAGTCCTTCCGGGTTCATGCCCATATCTCCTCTCCCACCCCTCGCTGTCCCAACACAAAGAGTGATATATTTTAAGGCCGTAAGTTGAATCGGGCAAGAGACCTTTGTACCCAATGGAGACCGAATAATCGGGAAGGTCGCCTTCTCCAAGAATCTTCTTCACAAGGGCCACTTTTCTTCTCAACTCAGCCAAGCACCTTAGGGGGTAGAGTCTCCTTATGTTTTGTATTTTTAGCCTTCCAATTCTTTAGGAAGTCCTTTGACCGAATACAAACTTCTTGATGTCATCATTATCGACCTTGTATTTGTCCAAAGAATCCAATTTCGTGATAATGCCACATCCCCCGATAGCCTTTGTAACTCAGCTCCCTACAAATGACTTCATTGTATCGCATATCCTTTACATGATCAGCAAAGACTCAACGAAGGACATCCTATCCTTGGTGAAAGCACCCTTCTTGTATAAGACTTCCTTCTTTAAGCACCGGTCTAAAACCCAAATGGTCTCGGCCGCCTAGCCCCTCGAGTCTTTCTCATCTCTGTCACATTCAAGTCAAAGATGCTTACATCAACAGGAGGCACCCTACCCATAGTATCCTGGCAGCTTCCCTTGTGCATAAGCGCCCCTGCATTCATTCCACTTGAGCCATACCGCCTCCTTACAAAACACAATCTTATACGAAGTCCTGTTGGTCCCGACCGCCGGATGAGCTTTAAGGATCTCGCAATGTCATCACCACCTTTTTTCTTTGATTTTCTTGCAGTCTTCTTCTTCTCCTCAGATAATTATCATGACATGAGTCCGCCTCCCACAGCCTTGAATGCTCAGACTTTGACCCGCCTCGCCCGGTGGGCAATGGGCAGCCATATTCCACCCATCGTTGACAAGCGTATGCGCAGCTTGTTCAACGTATGGACCGCAATAGTACGCATATTGAATCAAGATCATAGAATAGAAACACGCCGGGCGTGATTTGAATAGAATTGATGAAGAGAAAAATCACCGGGCGTGAAATGAATAAAGTTATTAATGCAATTCACGCCAAAGCGCAGTTCAAATCAAACCAATTCACGCCAGCGTGTTTAATCATGGAATTCACGCCAGCGTGTTTTCAAATCAATTGGTTGACTTGAAAACACGCCGGGCGTGAATTGATTGATTTCAAAAACACCGGGCGGAATTGGTTTGATTTGAAAGCACGCCGGGCGCGGAATACAATTTATGAAACCAGGTTGATTACCTTTTTGTATAGAAATGTCTTCCCCATTTCATTCAAAGTTGCACTAATCTCAGCCAAATCTGCAGTGAAGTATTGGCATCCAAGATCGACACCTCCTATACGCATAGTGATTGTAGAACACTTTTTGGCCCGTTTGTTCTCGTCGACCGATGATGGCCTTTTTGTGCCTCAACGGAATGCTGCCCGCCGATGATGACATATTTAATATCATCACTTGATAATAGCTCCCGGACGCTCGCCCACACAAAGAAGCTTGTTCGAGATCATATCCCAAGGTAGCACATCCTCCCGGCATAGGCATTTGACCCGATTACTAATCATGCTCAACAATCTCCATGGCATGTGCCGGATCATATCTCTCCGCTAACATAAATGGAGCTTGGTGAACGGATGAGGGACTTCACATGGATCGCAAAAGTTTCTTTTTAAGACCCAATGGATAATGGTCGCTGCATTTATTCAGCCTTGTTCATGGCCTCTAGCCGCGCTTACTGGCCCTCGCTTCATTCTCAAAAAACAAGCCTCCATGCCTTCGATAACCGCAGGTTGAACATTCTTCCCTAGATCTAGGACCCTTTTAGAAGCTTTCAAGTCACCTAATTCCCTAGCTTGCCGCAAATAGTGACTTGGTGTCGGTTTAGTGAACATGCCTCTACGCATACCAGAACCCCCTTGGCAAATAGATATTGGCGAATCGCTACATTGGTTGGCCAACCATACTTAAAAACATGTCTCACCGCTCACATCTGTCTTCATGAACGATCCTTGTATGCGAGTTCTACAAAGGAGTAAGTCCGGAAAGATCTTTCTTCTTCGCTTCGTAATCTCCAAGAGCAATTTGCATGGGTGTCATCCTCTTCCTCACAAGAGATTAGGATCCCTTTGTTTGGCCATCTTGTTCCGCTTTCCTTTTCCTCGAGAAGAGAGTTAAGTCGAAGCTTGCCATTTGTCTTGGCAAGGTCAACGCATTCACTCGCACCCTCGCCCATTTCCTCTTCGTATGTGGTGGTCGTTGGTTGCTATAAGAATCGGCCCTTCATCATCTAAGGTGAGATCATATGGTACCAAGATCCGGGTCGTCCGCCCTTGCTTTCTTGGCGTGATTAGAACCCGAATTAGTAGGGTTTTCTTCCTCTTGAGCAACCGCAAATGAAGATGAGCACTTTTTTTAGAGTACTTTTCGTAACAAGAGATCACGCCATGCATTTAAACCTAAATTAGTACAAATCACGCCATGGTTGGTATCTCCACCATGCTATGCTAATTTGAAACTAAATTATTTTGCATCCACATTTTAAGCTACATACCCTTCATGAATCCATATTTCACACTATTTAACCTCATTGAACATTGCTATCTCCAACCGCCTAACACCGCCATATATTCTATATATAAAACAGAAAGCAAAATTATGTTCTACGAACGGACAATCGTGAGCATTAATCGATGTTAATATTTTAAAATTCATGCAAAGCATAATAACTCAAACTCATGCAAAGCATATTAAGTGAAAGGAAATATCTCAAATTCATGCAAGCATAATACTCTCCACACGTTGTGTATTCTGCGGGCAAATTAAATACCTTGAATAGGGTTCTCGTGGTATTCTGTGGTATTCTCGATCAACGCCCCCTCAAACTTGAGAAGAGCCGGTTTAGAGATTCCTCTTCCACCGCTTCCTCTGCCCTCGGCCCCGCCCGACCTCGATTCGCTTTTAGAAGACATCTCCCGAGTCGCCTAGTAACGAGCCGGAAGGTCGCTTGATACGCCGAGCCGAGCTGCTCAAGAAATAGCTTTTTCTACTGCAGACGGAGAAATAGAGAAATTTGAATTTCAAGAAAACACAAAATGCAGTTTCAAATATTCTTGACACATACAAATAATAATGACTTAAGACCCGTCTCACCGATTTCTTTCATTAAGTTTTTAAAATCCCGCCAAATTTATCCCGCCTTAAACGTAGTTAACCTAATCTTTCTTCTAATTCGAATTTTCCCCGACCGCCAGAGTTTCCATAGCCTTCAAATTTTCTCAAATCGCCTTCAGAGACTCAAATCGCCTTCTCAAGAATGGCTATGTACTCGGGTACTCATCTCATTCCAATAGCTTGAACATTAATTTCCAATAGTAGGTGTTCTGAATAGCAATTTTTCGCAGGTCGAAGATGAATGTTTCATGTTAACTACAAATCGAAAAAGGAAAGTAGGATTATGCAAGATCGACTCCATCGATCCGATCGTAACCGCCATGGAATTCGCCGGGGATAAGTATGTCCGAAGTTAGTTGATTAATCGGGCTTATGGATGAAGCTTTTACTCGCAGACACCCGGTGGGGATAATGGGTTGGAGAAAGTGTTGGAACATTTGTTGCATGGCCAAGAAACCGCTTTTAAAAAGGTATGTAACATGTATTACATTGTAGAAATATAGAAGTAGACAAAATTTGTTGTATTCATTGGAAAAAGATTACAATTGTATATAATTCGGATAAACCGGATAAACCGCATGACAAAAATCCTGGACTATCGCTTTCAAGCCCAGCCCATCGAGTAGCCGGGCTATCGATACTCCCATTTCCATTGTGGCATAGTGAATTCTTTCCGTAAAACCCCAAAGAAAAAAACACCGTGCTCTAGCTCCACCACCCCACCGCTTCCACCTCCACCTCCCGCCCTCCTCCCCGCTCCACCTCCCCGCCCATTGGTTGAACCTCCAATGCATCAGATAGAAGCCCGGGGTAGTGGTTCCATTGGTTGAGCCATCTCCATTGCATCGTGATACCACCGTGGTAGTGGTTCGTGTTGGGGCATCCGGCATAGAGGCTAACCACTAAGAAACGCAGCTCCTCATTTTGAATCTCGAAATGACGGATAGATTCACTTCTCGATCAATGCATGTACCGTGATTCTCGGCGATTAGATAAGAGGGCGAGCCTCCGTATGGATTGCAAGGGCCCCAGAGCCCAGATCTATCATTGCCCCAAGGCGCCGGCCGCCATCATCATTACTTGATCCAAGTACTCTGTGGGTTGCAAGATCGGGTGCTCCAAACCGAACCGGTGCTCGGCCGCGCGTTCAACCTGACCGAGATTGGAGCCTAAACCGAGCCGGGCCGCGGTGATTGCTGGCCCAAATGTAATTCCAATCCATCTTCGCCACCAACCGGTGATTAATGTAACCCGCATCTATCAATAGGAAGTGAGCTGAGTATCAAGATTCACCGGCGTGTTATATTTTTTTATTTATAAACTTAGAAACTAAGAGACACGCCCGGCGGTTTAGCGTAAAAGTTGAAAGTAGGGATACAATTGTTTGCACGCCCGCGGTAAACCGCTATATAGGAAAACTATACACGCCGGGCTGCATTCAAGAGCCGCGGTAAATAATTGCCCGGCCTTTATCTATTTACTTATCTATCTCGCATGTGTTTTTTTTCTCCTCCTCGCTGAATGCACGCCGAAGCGTGTATTCATGTTGAAGGCTAAGATTACCCTAAAACACGCTTTTAGCGTGTTTCAAATATTATCTTTCAGATTTTTCTAATGCTTTCTACTACACATTCATAATAGAAACTTTGATGCAATAGCATGATTAATTCAGAAGAGAAACTCAAGAATTTACTGAACAAAAGAAGCGTGCATGAAGTTTATAAAAACTATTCGTTTTCATAAACATCATCCTTCCTCCGCCGAAAGCAAATGCAAAAGCTTGTCTTCTTGGATTAAACCCGCCATTGAGATGATACTTAAAACTAAATGAAAACTAACCTTGAGTTTCGAGGTCGGAAGGAGGATAGATGCTTGTGGTTTTAATTCGAGGTTTTTCGATTCGCAGACCTTAGTCCTCGCTTTTTGGTTTTAATTCGAAGTCTCCCATGTCCCCTCGCTATGATGCTACGTAACAAAAGGCGGAGTCTTTAGTAAGTTAGGAATTGCCAAAACCAAACATCTAACATTGATGAATATAAATCTGCCACCAAGATTTCGGACGGGCGGATCCAAACACGCCAGGTTAAACCGCAAATCGTATGAAGGAAGGAAGAAAATGTAGGAACTTTGAGAGCGTAAAATGGATTTATATAGGCACAATTAGAAATAAGTTAGCGTGAATAATTGATTGCTTGAATTAACACCGGGCGCACGGGCCTTCCCGCCGCATTATGACATGTATATGGTATATATGGAGAATATTGCATTTCATGCAATAAATTCTCACCAAGCATTTTATTCCATTCATTGCATTCAAAAAAAAAGAATTTCAAATTTTATATAGGCTAAATTAAAAATAATTTTAAAGGCAAAATTATCAAGGCTAAAAAAAATGACTTGTTGAGTTGGGGAATTGTTTTAGGTCGATAGGAAAATTTCCTATATACCATTGCGGATTGATTGATAGTTTATACTTTGTTGACAGAAAATGCAGAGACAAAATTTTGGAGAAAACACTTTGGAGACAAAATGCTTGAGAAAAAAACAGCTTTGATTTCATTCAAAATATTTTTATGTACGTAAAAAACTGCTTTGAAGAAAACTGCTTTGAAGAAAAAGTTTGTGAAGAAAACTATTTGATTTCATTCAAAATTGATATGTACGATGCCAAGAATGGTTTTTACAAAATGCCCGGCTTTACAAAATGCCCATATTTTACAAGATGCACCGGATCTCGTGATCATTGATCTTCCACGCCCGAACAAAGAAGAAAGAAAGGTGTTAGAAAAGAAAGAAAGGTGAAAAAAAAAAAAAAAAAACAGACATGCAAACCTGGCTCATCTCTCAGCCATTCTAAAAACTGGTCGAATTCTCGACCTTCCTCCTCATCCTCTTCCTCCCCCTCCTCCTCCCTCCTCCTCCTCCTCCTCTTCTTCGAGATTTCATTCTCTCGCTTCGTGGTCAAGCCAACCTCAAGCAGAGCGTTTCATGCTCTTGGGAGGACATCTCCTCCTCCTTCCTCCAACTCCTCCTCTTCCTCCTCTTCCTCCTCTTCGTAATCGAGGAATCGAGAGGAGCTCACCTCCTCCTCTTCAAAATCAAAGATCATCCTCCTGAATCGAATCGAGGAGAATTGGGCAAGGAAATCGATGAGCCGGGGAAGAGAGGGGGTTCTTCAACCCGACGTCTCTTTGACGAGACCTCGGGTTCTTCATGAAGCGCAGAGGCGGAACGCCTCATGGCGTAAAAAAAAAAAATTGGGACGTAATGGTCTTGAGAGCTGAACCGGATTTATATAGGGTTAATTAGCTCTTAGCGTGAATAATTAATTGCCTCAAATAACACGCCAGCGCATTTAAATTCCCGCCAGCCTATATTATCTAGGGTATATTATTATGGATAATAAATTCTCACGCCTATTAGTTATATGTCTTTTCAGATCATATATCCAAATTTTCGATAATTAAAATTTGATATATTTATATAAATGTCATTTCCTTTGTTGTTGCCATGAAAATTTTGTTTTAAATGATTTCGCTTTTACTTCATTGTTATTATTATATTAAACCTATTTCCAAGGAATTTTTTGCTTTTAAAAAAAATTTGATTTACCTCTACATATTCCATAAATGTAATGTGACTTTTTTATCTTATGGTGTAATAATTTTTTTCTTACTCATTGACTAAAAAGGGTGCAATTTGCCTAGGTCAATGGTGCCCCTCCAACTCAAGATGGTGAAAAGAGCAATATCAATGAAAACCAACTCCTAGCAAGAATGTTGAAGAAAAACAATTAGTCCTCTATAGTAGGGTGCAATGGAGGAACAAGAAGGTGAGAATCATGCACAAGTGCAACAAGGAAATAGTAGGCCAAGGAGTCATTGTGCTAGCAGATCCCCGGTCAAGCCGTTAATGATGAAAGGCTAGGGGAAGACAATATTGGTATTGCAATTTCGATGTTGGAAGACAACCGAAAGGTAAAGGTTTGGGTGACAAGGAATGTTTTGGTTGTGTCAAGCAAATTGAGGTTCCTTGCATCATGGCATGGCCTATAAGTAGTGTTCAATTTGTGGAGGATTATATTTTTCCGTGAGCCCGAGGTTGTTGGGGACAATGATTGTCTTGATATTGATCCATTGGCGCTTGGAACTCTAAACCTAGGCAAAAGGGGAGAAGTATCGCTTGCCGACATTATCCTAGCAAAAGAGCCAAGTTGATTAGTGACACCAAACGTGAGACAATGGTGAAGGTTAGGGGCTCGATTGTTGTTGAGTGATTGTATGCAATTCTTCACAATAGAACAATTGGTGGAAGCAAGAGCCACTTTTCAAGAGTACACCGCTGATGAGAGGAGGACCTACATGTACACAATCTTCGAAAGCATGCACTTCAAGATGAAAGAAACCCAAACAGAAAAGATACCCTTTGCTAGGCAAATGGATATGTGCAAAAGCATGGCGAGTATCCATGCAATTCCAACTTCTTCATGGCATAATTGGCAAAAAAAAAAGCAGAGGGGGAACAGGATTGCTTTACATGGAAATAATGGTTTGTTGAGACCAACAGCTAGGACCCCCCGGCCGCTGTGGAGATATTTGAAAAAATATATTGATTTCAATGCAGTCTATGCCACACAAAAGCGTAAGGGATGAAAAGGGAAGAGCAGCTTGTTGAGAAAAGGTTGCCATCACATTGTACTCAAAAGAGTATTTTGAAGAAGTGAATTCTACTTCGAGAATTGGGAATTCTTCCAATATCCCAACCTAGCTTTAGTAGGTTATGGAAGAAGCATTTCAATCATGTCACCATAGCAACTTCAAACAACTTTGCAAAGTGCAATTTATGTGCTAAGTTGAAGGAGACTCTTGATAAGACCGCGGCAACCTAGTCAAAGGGCTAGGATAAGGGAGCATATGAAGGACCATATGACTGACCAACTATCATGTAGATCATGTTATTGGATGTGGAGGACTTTATCCGCATTGGAACCCAATAACTATTTATGTATTATACATGACAAGATGGACCAAGAAAAGACTTGTCTTCCACAATTCAAGTACATACCAAAGTCATGTGGAAGATCATACCCTTTACAGATCTCAATGATCGGGGCAATCTTGCATGGGCGTAATCAAACCTACTATGGCCATTTTAGTTTGGAGTTGTGGAGTGATGGTCCAGATTTTCATATTGGGAGTATCATGAGGTGTTTGAGAAACTATGAAAATGGATACAATGGTCACCTCCAGACCTTACAGCCTAGCCTGTGCACTACATAGAGCATTGTTAGATGGAAACCCTAACAATATTGAAAAGTTCAGCAAGGCAAGGTTTAGGAAGCATGGGTCTAATGAACATGTTGGAGCTTCAACTTCATCGCATAAACCTCAAGATCTACCCAAAAGGTTTCTCTTGCAACTTGATAATTGTGCCGGGCCAAAATAAGAACAGTGGATGTTTTTTTCCTATCCTACTTAACAAATGTGGGGATATTTGAAAGAGTTAATTTAGGGTTTTTATGCCCGGCATACCCATGAGGATGTGGATGCATTATTTGGCAAATATAGTTGTATACAAGCAGCAAACAAAGGACCAACTTTCCTAGGCTAATGGAAATCTTGCATGAATGCACTACTCCAAACCCTATAGCTTCTCTCATAGAAGAAGTGCCCGATTGGAAGAGCTTTGTGGATGGTTATACATTGGATCTTGAAGGTCATTCCGTGTGCCTCAGCAGCTCACTTTTTGGGTGAGAGATGGGATTCCAATCTTCCAATGGAAGATGAGACCTTCGTGAGGATGAGTGGAGAGGAGGGGAGGAAATATGGCGAGAGATGAGAATGGCAAGCCTATGATACCTCTAGGTCAACCAAAAGCTTTAAAACCCATCAAGAAGTGAAGCAATTGGGATTGACTAAGGAAGGAATCCAAGACTATATAAAGCATTATAAAACCAATCCGTGATGACACCAACCGTGCCTTGGTGGCTTACCGAAGAAGGTGATTAACCCGTTGGGGAGATAGACACATCCTCATATGAATTGAAAGAAGGGTGGTTGCCTAAAACTAGGTGGAAGACCTTAGCAGTGTGCCGAGGATTTTGATGACACCGTAAGTAGCATTCGCAAGCAATATGCTCCTCCTCCTTCCGACAAACACTATGTTGGTCCTAAGAACAATAGGCCAAAGTTTCTAGGCATGGATGCTTATGAACCTTCCACCGACTTGGAATGCCACCAATTTGTGGTAGTAAAGCCGCCAGATTTAGATACATATCCAAAGGTGGTTGGGGTTCACTATCTCCGATATTTGCAAAGAAGAAGGTAATATTAACTTCAACCATGTGCGGGTGGAATGGTGGTGTCCAAAGGCATCAGCTTGACCAACGACGGGATAAAGAAAGGTACTCGATTGTTGGACAAAGAAATGGAGGAGAACTGAAAGTGATCCCGATCTTTATTAGACTATGAAAGTGTTTTGTACTCATGGACTCCAAACACTATTCCAGCTAGAAATGCTAGAATTACAATACCTCGTGATGTCGAAGAAGGCTATGATATCATTGGGGTGCTTGAAGAAAGTTGAATAACTATGTAAATTTTTGTTATCACGTTTTTATGATATGGTGCTATATTGTGAAATATTGACTATTTTGTAAATAACATGATATTACGTTTTCATAATTTTGAGGTGAAATGTGTGAATTTGAATATGCTACTAAAAACATGCAATATGAAATTTGTCCCAAAATTAAGACATAAACCCAATTTAATTGAATGATGGTTTTATGAAGTTGCCAGTGTTCTGCCCCTCAGCACGATGATAGTTGTTGTTATTTCTATCATAGCTTGCCAGCACCAAAATCCGGAGCAGAAGCAGATTCAACTCTAGACTGTTGGAGGCTGTTGTGGCTCCTTTACAGACTAGCAAAGCCGGAGCTAATGTAGCAGCACAGGCTTTAGCCACACCAGATCGCCATAGTGTGGGAGAGCACATGACAGAGTTACTGGAGAAAGCAAGAACCTTAAGGAGAGGATTTGACGGAGCGGATTCCTCCGAAGCGGATAAGCACAAAAACGTGGCTTCCTTTGCTATTTTTCTCCAAAAAAATTTCCCTCACGATTTTTTCCCCGGACAGGAATCCAAAGAATATGGGAATCGAATCTGGCTAAAATCAATTATATAAGTGTAGAAAATGGAGCAAAGAATTTTTCAAGGTCAGTAATATTCTTCAAGTAGCAATAATGTCCAAGGAGGTAGTCACAATAAACAAGTAACAAATGCACATCCTTAATTACTGAGGGGTGAAAGCATGTTGTAGTGGAACAAAAACGTGCATTTTAGCACCACATTTTTGGGTGCTAAGTGTGGTGGGAACTACCGAATTTGTAGTGGGAGAGGGAGTTATTTTTTCAAAAATACACATGATTACTTATTCAAAATTTTGTCCTTTCAGTCTTATTCAGGCTTATTCAAAGAACGCACACCCATCATTTTCCTCAAAAACTGGACACGCCCCTTAATCCCAAGCAAGACCATTTTCGATTCTGAATTTTCATTTTCCTCAAAAACTCGACACGCCCCTTAATCCGCCAAGACCATTTCGATTTCGGGCAAGAAGATCGATCACTTAAATGGCTCGATCATACCGGACTTGAATGCCACGGATACACCTACAAGGAAATGTATGTGCAAAAAAAGCATTACGCCACACAAGAAGAAATCGAGTTTGTTTGGGGACCGAAAAGTATTAGGAAAATCCACTTACGTGTGGGTTGCATTCTAGATTCGGGATGCCCATGATTCTCTCGTTGTTTAGAATATTGTTTTGTTTCATCATGCAAAAGTTGAAGAATCTGAGCAAGGAGAGGTATAATGAATATATGTGCCTTTACAAAAAAATCACAAAGTGTGAAGTGTGCCTGGGAGGCATGGCCTCACAGACTATGGTCAAGTATGCATTACCTTCACACAAAAGGAAAAGAAATAAACCGGGTTGAGTTTCCGCAACAGCTTAAGAGAAAAAGGGTCCAAGACTCTCCATCCCAACGAAGAGGAAGCATGCAAGCATTTCAAATAGTGTGGAAGCAGAGCAACCCGCCACGATGATGCTTCCTCTCTTGAAATGACTAGGCCACAATTCAAGCCTCCTCAAGTCAGAAGAAGAATCTCGGGAAAATCATCAAAAAATAGGTACTTTTCAATCCTCTTCTTCTCGAACCACCATATGATGCAATTTAATATTGAACCGTTATTTTCCAAAGAAGGTCTAGCAAGCTTGAACAATCGTGTACACCACTTACTTCTTCATTTGGGTGTGTTGTGAGTTATGTGTAGGAAATTTGTGCCGCTAGTTTCGAAGTTGTGGTAGATAATTTCAGTTCACAAGAGTATGTAGCTCCAAATGTGTTACAGACGTCATATGGTGCCAATTATATGTTAATAATGTAGTTTGTAGCATATGTAGTGTCACATATAGTACCAAACAATGGTACCTTATCCTAATAGTGAATTGGCTTCCATATGTTTCTATACTTAGTGTCATATGTGATGTTAGATATGGTGATACTTGTGAATGGTGGATTGTCCGCCATATGTGGTGCCAATCGCCGCGCTTAAATATTGCACCACGCCATCCGCCACATATGGGGTGGTGGATGCCCCGCCGGATGTGGTGCCTTCTTTGCATTGTGGTGCCACATGTGGGTGTTTAATGTGGCACCACTATGGATCTGACATTTTGCACCACATGTGGTGTCTTTGACGCCATTTGTGGTGCGGGCAATGGATTGCCATATGTGGTGCCTTGGGTGCATTGTGGTGCCATAGGTGGTGTGTCATGTGGCACCAGTTTGGTGCCACATGCCACACCACATGTGGTGAATATGACGCCCCCGGTGCCACATGCCACACCACATGTGGTGAATATGATGCCATTTGTGGTGCAAAGTTTGTCATGATGGAATTTGTGGTGTGTAAAGTGGTGCCCGTTGTGTCATGTGGTACTAACCTTGATTACTTTCCAGCTTGAATTCAACAGACACCGGGAGAATGGATCAACTCTACAAGATCGAAGTGATTCAGTTGTAAGGCAAGATCGGTGATTCGCTGTAAGTCCGCCAGCCTTTGAGGTACTTCATAACAAAATTCCCGAAGTGCTTAGTATAATTGTATTCTCATTGACAAATTTTATGCTCTCTTTGCGTGATTTGCAATCACCGTTGCATTGAGAATTGCTGTCATGAATTTTCTACAAAGATGGGTACAAGCCTTAGGTGTGAGTAGGGAGGATCAAAAGCAACTTCAAGCTACCGAGGCACTTACTGTGTGAGCACTTATAGGTAGCTTAGTTTACATGCTAAGGGCCTGATGTAAGGGACGATGCCAATTAGGATTAGTGGACTTCCTAATCTTTTCACCCCGCTTAGTCTTTCGCTTGTCCCGCTTTGATGTGTCTAATTTGCCCCTAGGATGAGGTCGCCACTCATTTTAGGTGGCTTAATTAGATACATCAAGCAGAAACTCAAAAAAGAGAGTAAGTCTGGCTTAGTCTCCTTCGCTTTCTCGCTTGAGGTATCTAATTTGCCCCTAGGATGACATCGCCACTCGTGGCTTAATTAGATACATCAAGCAGAAACTCGAAAAGGAGTAAGCCCGACATAAAACAAGATCCCGGCTGGCTTAGTCTCTTTTGCTTCTCCCCGCTTTGTGTATCTAAAGTGCCCCCGATTGCCTGAATGCGGATTGTGAATGCGCCACCAATACCATCTTCCATGTCCGCCAAATTTTGAGGTACTTCATAACAAAATTCCCGGTGCTTAGTATAATTGTATTCTCATTGACAAATTTATGCTCTTCTTTGCGTGATTTGCAATCACGTGCTGCATTGAGAATTGTTGTCATGAATTTTCTACAAAGATGGGTACAAGCCTTAGGTGTGAGTAGGGAGGATCAAAAGCAACTTCAAAACCGAGGCATTTTTACTGTGTGAGCACTTATAGGTAGCTTAGTTTACATGCTAAGGGCCCGATAAGGGAGATACATCAAGGTGAAACTCGAAAAAGAGAGTAAGCCCCGGCTTAGTCTCCTTCGCTTTTTCGCTTGTTGTATCTAATTTGCCCCTAGGGATGACATCGCCACTGTGTGGCTTAATTAGATACATCAAGGTGAAACTCAAAAGGGAGTAAGCCCGACATAAAACAAGATCCCCGGCTGGCTTAGTCTCTTTTGCTTCTCCCCGCTTTGTGTATCTAAAGTGCCAAGTCAAGTCAAGCTCCAAAGAGGGTGTCTAATCGACAACAACACCGCCGATCGCCAGATGCATTAAGTCATGCTCCACACCAATCGCCAAATCGCCAGATGCATCGTTATGATCCAACAAATCGCTTGGTGAATGTAAGTCACAAGGTAACTTCCAACCTTTTGTGCCCGCTTCTTTTTAATTTGACCCATATAGTTACCGAACTGTTAAATTTTTGCAGCCGGAAGTGTCTCAGAAAAAGCAAGAGCAGTATTCCAAGCAAAAGACACCTCCAAGACATTTCAAGCATATATGTGTCTTGCTATATGTGTCTTTGTAAAGCATGTTGTGGCTGCGCAGAATAACGAGGCTTGGACATACTATCCCAATGCAAGGTGAGTTCAGAATTTGAAGGTATTACTCATCCAATGTGAGGCCCGATATGTTTGTTGCGGTGGTGTACCAATTTCTAGTTGGCGAAGCCGCTGGACACGCTGTAATGATGATTGATGTTGTGAAGCACGCTTGTTTGAGAGTAATGAAGTCGAGGTTGATGATCAATAGATCTTTACTTGTAATCACATGTTTGTATTATTGTAACCAAAGAGGTTATTCTTGTAACCTATTCTTTCATTGACACTCTAATGTACATTGTTGTATACTATTGTATACAATAGACTTTTTTTTCGGGCTGATGTTGAAAGCAACACTGTGGAGTTCAAATCTCCAGAAGAAATTGATGTATTCAAAGATTCATGACAATGTGGTGTTACATGTCGTGATAGATGTGGTGATGCAAATGGTGCATGTGGTGAATCATGTGGTGCATTTGGTGAACCATGTGGTGAATCATGTGGTGAATCATAGGTGGCATGCTGGAGCTTACGTGGCATGTTGGAGCCTAGGTGGCATGTTTGAGCCACCTTGGCATGTTTGAGCCTAGGTGGCATATTTGAGCCACCTTGGCATGCTTGAGCCTTTACATGACCTTTGTTACATGTTTGACTTTCATTGACCAACATGTTTGGTGATGCAAATGGTGCATGTGGTGAATCATGTGGTGCATTTGGTGAATCATGTGGTGAATCATAGGTGGCATGTTGGAGCTTACGTGGCATGTTGGAGCCTAGGTGGCATGTTTGAGCCACCTTGGCATGTTGGAGCCTAGGTGGCATATTTGAGCCACCTTGGCATGCTTGAGCCTTTACATGACCTTTGTTACATGTTTGACTTCCATTGACCAACATGTTTGGTGATGCAAATGGTGCATGTGGTGGATCATGTGGTGCATTTGGTGAATCATGTGGTGAATCATGTGGTGAATCATAGGTGGCATGTTGGGGCTTATGTGGCATGTTGGAGCCTAGGTGGCATGTTTGAGCCACCTTGGCATGTTGGAGCCTAGGTGGCATGCTTTCTGGCCTATGTGGCATGCTTGACCCTTTATCGCGGGCATGTTGGAGCCTAGGTGGCATGCATGCAAACGCCCCTTTCCTCTTCTTTCTCGCCTTCATTCCTAAAATCGTATGGATGCCTACGATTTGCATCCCTTTTATTCCCAAAATTTGCCCCCGCAGCCTTCATTCCGCCCCCATCGCCTATTCCACCATCTCCTTCACTCCTTCCCCCCATTCCGGCCCATCTCCTTCACTTCCGCCATGGCTAAGTTCAAGACTACACCAAGCAGAACACTATCCCGCCATTGTGCTCGCTTCCTTCGCAGCCAAAGACGGCCAGAACCGTGGCTTCCTCAAGGGAGGATCCGCGGTCTTCCTCCACCGCAGGAGGCCGCCTAAGCATGCTGGTGGCTAAGTTCACCCACCGCAGGTGGAGAAGCTCATCATGGATCATCAAGCCGCCGCCTCGCTATGGGTGCTCGAAAGTGGGTGCATGCAAAGTTATGATGACGCAGGAGCCACTCTAAATGAAGATGTATGCTCATGGAGGACCACCTCCATATAGAGCTCAAGATGGCCCCCACCGATTAGTTTAGATTTGTATTGTAATCCCCGGTTTCAATTTTTTTGGCAATAGTCCTTGTGACTATTCTTTGTAAAGGCTTTTCATTAATGACGTAACTTGTTTTGCAATAGTCCTTGTTTTGCAATAGAACTTGTTTTGCTTTTAACGTTTCTCGAAGTTTCCATCGTTTTTTTCGCTTAGAATGAACTTTTTGTCATTAATTATAAAATGCAAACAAGGAATTTGAAGGTGCGTAATCTATGATCCGCGACACTAACAAAATATGGTAAACCAGCTCAACAAATAGGAAAATATGAGATGGGTGGCTCGGGTTCAAAAGAAATAGAGTTCAAAAGAAACCGAAAAGAAAACACGTAATTCCCCTCAAGCAAAAGTTAGTGGCCTTGCAAGAATCTTTGCACAAAGCGTAGCTCAATGAATTTTGGCCTCATATCAATTCAGTGGACCTAATTTGGGATCCATATATTGTCGCCACCAAAATCACCAAGATACTATCAGAATCGAGAGCCATTCCATTTTCTCGACCGGTCAAAATGGTCAATGCCCCCGGCCGATTATGGTGAAACTGTGGTGAAAGCTGTGGTGAAAAATGTGGTGAAAACTGTGGTGAAGCTGTGGTGATGCAAACGTTGTTTTTATATTTCAAAGGGAGAAAAATACATATGGAAATCTACCACACCCGGTAGAATAGTTCATACTTCTTATGAAATGAAGTATGCGTAAAAATCGTGGAAAACTATAACCCCGAAGCTTCTAGTATTATCAAAATGCATTAGAGATATAATAATAGCTGTTTTGAAGAGGTTAATGATGACATACGCCATCGGGCCTCAATCGATCCCGTGATTGTGAGATCTCAGAACTCTTCTTCTTCCAAGTATGTCCAAGATTTCATCAAGTTTTTTCTCGTTGAATAGTTGGTGAAATCCAAAGAACACTAAAACATGAGCTTTCGCTTCTCGCCCCACTTATGATACAGATTCACAAAGTATTGTCTCAGGTTGTTGTGTCTCCATGCAGCTGGCCTGTTGAGCACTTTTTTAATGGCTGAAGCATGGATCATTTCCTGCTTTAGTTCGATGAACATATCCTCTTCCTCAAGCATGGGGAGAGAGCTAACTCATCCTCGTAATCATACGCCACCCCCGTAACCCCCCCGCCGGCCGCACCAGCCTCTAAGTCTCCCCGACCAGACCGTGGTAAAACAACATCATTAGTAATAAGAAAGGCAACCGCTTATCACCGCCTTTGGCTTCTAATTTTTAAGCCCATCAGAATTAACCTATGTTTTAAGCCTAGAATACCTCGAATTCATGGGTCCTCCGCCTCTAATATCCGCCTGCTCCTCGGGTTTATTTGCTCCAAAGATAGGTCTTACCGAGATGCGATCGCATTTGAACCGGGCGAAATTGTTTGTGCCCGTGTTCTCCTTCTCGCTTTCTTCCGCCATAGCCGGATCGGATAAGCCAATGTCCGCATGCAAAACTAGATTTAGGGTTTCCTCCAATCTTTCCCCGCATTTTTTGAATGATTGAACTTGCATTTGATGTGACAGATTTCCAAAGTGGTGGGTTTCATCATGTGTTTCTCTCGTCCATTCCGCTCATCCTTAATGTAATTTTTTCAGGTGTCACTTTCACCCTCGGCCAATTAAACAAGAAAGATTGAAGAGTGAAGATTTATATTAAACATATAAAATGATTACATAAGGTTACATTTCAGATTATATACACTTGTTTTCATTCCCCGTGGGTCTATCAAAAAAGAGATCCGGGTCCAGCTCCTCCTCGCCATCTTCTATGATCACCGATCGCTGGCCACCGGGTCAGCTTTCCCAACCCTATTTGCTCCCATTCGAGGGAAAGCAAAACCATAATGGTGGAGTGTTACCAAACGTAATAGCATTTTCTCCATGTCCATCCCGCAAGGCCTTGTGATGATAGTACATATCCCCCAAGTGAAGGAATTGGTCCTCTCAGAAACAACCTATCATAACAAAAAAGAGGAACCTGTTTAGCGTGAAAGGCTTGGTAGCCATTAAGCGTAAAAGGTCTCAACCTTTGCGCATCCCGGTCAATAGTATGAGGAACGGGCCAAAGATGCCGGTGTGTAAAAATTTCTGGAGGCAGAGTAAGTTGAGAGGTCTGGGAGCTATGGTGTACAATTCAACCTCCTAGTGAGAGTTTTCAAAGATTTTCGCGGGTCATATTCTCATCCGTGAATAGAGTAATTTTCAGATCCCGAAAGCATGTCCATCCATTCTCGCATGGCTGAAAATCGGACAAAGACGCTTAGGTATTATGGGCTCTTCTTTTCTCGGGTCACATTGTCCCATTCCTAAGACTCCATCGTTTTGCAAAGATCCAAGAGGTGAAGTTGGCCATGTTCGCTGTAGTAGCCGCCAGAAGTCAGAAATCAGAACCGCTTCCCACCCACCAAATCAGAATCAGTAAACCGCTTCCCAAGGACCCGCCGCCAGAACCGCTCGCCCCGAATCGCTGTAATAAATCAGAACTCGGCCGGGAGCAAGAAGAATGGCATCTCGGCCTTTTGGGTTGCCCGAGGTCATTAATTTTCGCCATCCCATAATGATTTTCGGCACGGCCGCCAGCCCAAAGGATGATGAGAGGAATTGATGGGACCGAGAGAATTTAAGGAAAAGGAAAGCATTTCAAGAGAAAAGCTATTCGTAAGGATCTATCCGTGGTCGGGAGAAGAGACGTAAAGTGAAACACGGTGAAACATGTAGTGAAACATGTGTCACCACATGTGGTGTGGTGAAACACATGTGGTGAAACATGTGGTGAAACATGTGGTGAACCCGGGGCATGTTACATCGTGGACATCAAAATACAATTACATATTACATCAGAAGCAAAACATATTACATTGAAACAAGGGACATCAAAATACAATTGAGCATGGAATTGAGTTTTTATATTATTCCCAAACAAGGCAAGACACAACAACATATTCAAAATTTCTGAATCATTTCCTAACCCAGAAGAATGTGTTCGCCTATTCTTCATCGACATGCTATCTTCATCGATCGGATAAAAACCCGGGCAAGTTTTCTAGAATCTTTTCCTCATCCGCCCGGGTCTAGCCTCAGAAACAGCTCGAAAGCACCTTTCTTGATCTCGGCCGCATGGGAACCGAATAGCACAAATTTGAGTAGAGAATACAAGTGACTTTGGCTCGCTTGTCAACAACTCATACATCACCTTTGACCGAGGCTTCTTTCTATAGTAAATGCCCTCCACAACGGTTTCACCTCTCATAAACAAGTTTCCGCTCGCTTGAAGTCATTTTCAACTTCAAATTTTGGCTTGGTGCATAGCAACATCCAAAATACGTAATCCTCCTCGCTCCCTTTAGGTGCAAAGAACCGCAAAGTCGTTTCCTTCTTCTAAGTGCTTCGCAAGTACATTTGCCAAGGTTGAGTATAGTGGCCTGGTAGACTTTGCGGGTCTCTTCCACATCCGCATGAACATTGGAGGATGGTTCAACGACTACAAGGTCCCATTCATCTACATACAATTCATTCTCACACATGTCCCATTTTCCATCCAAACAATTGCCGCAAAAACATGATAGCTTTCTCGGTATGTAGTCGTGTTGGATTTCCCGCGGTCGAATCCATGGACTAAATGAATTTGCCTCGGTTTCGAATTGTCTCTCGCACCCCAAGCCTTTTTCCCCGTTGATATCCTCGTGTTTTATTTCCCGTAAGTATCTCCGAACTTTTCTTCCATTTTCAGTCCACTCGATGTACCACATTGAAATTGTTTCTCTCCGCAATTTTCACCACATCATGGGCATTATCTAGTTTAATGTCGATGTTTAAGCCAGAGACCTCGTGATCCATCTTTTTCAATTTCTCGCGCCTTCCCATCATGTTCACCTTTTCCATGGTTTGATCCAAAGAAGTTCCACATCATGTTGACCTCTCAGATCACAACCGTATCTTCCAACAAAATAAAATGATCCGGCCGCTTTGAATTGTGATGCAAAGACCATCCGAAAAATACATAGTGCCGTTTGGGGACATTGCCTTTTCGCTTTAAGTACTCAAAATGTTTCATAAAACAATGTTGAACAAAAAGTGTGTCATGTTCCCTATCATCCCACACATAGTAGTGTGTTTCCTTCTCAATGGTGTCTGCCTCGCGGATCAACCCGATAGGTTATTTGAACAAATATAGTTATCCGTTGTTGACCCAAAAGCATGGACCGAACTTCATTCTCGCTCCTTAAAAGTATAATTCTCGCTAAGTCAACCACGGATAGGTAAGCATCTCCGTGCAAGTTATCAAGGAGTTCTTTGTACGGCCTCGCCCGCCACTTATATCCGGTTGTGTAAAGGAAAATTTGGAAGCTTCTCCAACATTTTGTTCACCGCTGGAAGACTTGCGCTTTCATTGTGTTGGTGAACGAGCTTAGACTTCTTGCCGCCATCTCTCAATACGCTTTTTTCATAGTCTAGGTATTCCCACTTCACCATGCCACTATCACTAGATTGTTCATGTGGGCGCATAGGGAACTTCTTAATCCCACACTCTTTACACTCACCCGTAATGCATTCCCTCTTATGGTAAGGTTGGAAGCTAGTTTTTCACATAAAATTCCCCGCCATGCACTTCTTGTGCTACTTATTTTGTATTCAGACGCCCAAGATTCACCATATATGTCCGACCTGCAAAGTCGACAAGTGTACTGCAGCCTTTTGGGTGCTTAGTTCTCATACTATTGAAGCCATCTATTAGCATCAGATTCTAACATGGTATATATAAAGCAAAGAACTATTGAAGTCCTTTAATTTTACAACAAACCATGGTTTCAGCTTTTCAAACATCCTCTGCTTGATCATAACACTAGGATGTTCCGCCTTGAATTTCCCCGAACAATTGCAACCGCAAGGAAGATAACAAGGTGATCAAAGATATTTATTGCACACTACATTTTCCACCACACTAGGCACCACATAGCATATATTATGTATATTCATCTTACACCTCCTTATTCACCACACTAGGCACCACAACGCATATATTACATAATTTATTGTACACCATATTTTTCACCACACTAGGCACCACATAGCATATATTATTATGTATATTCATCTTACACCTCGCTATTCACCACACTAGGCACCACATAGAATAATTCATTCATTTTACACCATATTTTTCACCACACTAGGCACCACACTAGGCACACACACTAGACACCACACTAGGCACACACACCATGTTATTCACCACACTAGGGACCACATAGCATATATTACAAAGATTTATTTTACACCATGTTATTCACCACACTAGGCACCACATAGCATATATTACAAAGATGTATTTTACACCATGTTATTCACCACACTAGGCACCACAAAGCATATATTGACAAAGATTTATTTCACACCCGGCCTCACCACAAAGAACCACATATCACAAGCAATCACTAACCACATACCACATACCACATTAACAATAAAAATGTGGTGAAGATGAAGAAATGAAATAACCTCGCGGATTCTTCCAGATAGTGAGTGGCATGATCCCTCTTACATTTCGCTCCAATCTTCTCGAACTTAACATCCTTTTGCATTTGAGAGACCCCCACTGCTTTTGGGTCCAAAATTGTCGCACAAGTTCTATGACGTAATTGGGAATTGCATCCGCTTCTTCTAACTCTTTTGTACAAAACCCATTTCCCCTTTGCAATCTATCTCTTCCTCTTCAATTTTGCTTTGGTAAGATTCCTAGGATGAACACCCGCCAGCTTTACCAAAACCCCGAAAGCACCCGACAGATTAGCACTTTCGGTATTAATGCTTCCTCTTACGCCATAGCAAGGCAACTACTCTTGGTCGCTAAACCGCCATTGCTGTTAGACTTCTTCACAAGTTGAATGGAAGCCCCGAGGTTGTCGACCACAATGCTCTTGGCTTGCAAATCTTTCAGCTTCTTCGCCAAGTACGCTGGTCCATTGTGTCATCCCGCAGATAATCTAGTAAAACCTCTTTCTTATCGCTGTTCAGACAAGCCTTTAGTGGTGCTATGAAATGAAGATAACAATTTTAATACCATCCGACGCCTAGTAGAGGCCGCTCGTGGATCCTCCTCTCGCTGATGCAATTTTTGCTAATTCTTCTTTAGCTTCCCTTTGTCTTTTTCCTTTTACGCCTTTTATGATCCCGCTCTTGTTCTCGAGTTCTTTTCTTACCCGCGGTTCGGTTTGAGATTTTAGGCAGATTTGCTTCCAAATTAAATGATTGAAGGTATGAACGGATTGATCCACAACCGATTAAGCGCCATAGCCGTGCTTCGTGAAAGGCGCTGGTGGGTCGTGGGTTTAGAAATCGGTTCGGGTGGAGATTGGAATGGGACGGTGGCATGAGGGAAATTGGAATGGGACGGGTGGCATGAGGGAATTGGGTTATTGCAGCTCAAGAAATGATTGAACCGGGCAAGACATGCACTAGGCGCCAAACAAACATTTAAAATCGCACCACAAATTTGATATCTCCCACCACATTTTTAGGGGGGACAGGGGGGACACCCAGGGTGTTCCACTACAACATGCTTTCACCCTGAGGCAAAATTGTAATGTTTCTTAACTACCCCCGCCTAACCAATTGGCTAAAATATCTAGATGTTTATGGGAAATCTTATGGTGTGTCAGGGAATGGCATAACAAGATCTACCCAAGTGGTCTTCCATGGATCTGAGACAATCTTTACCACTAGAGCTATGCTTATCCTTGAGCATCAGAAAACCATAAACCACACCATCCCCATGGTGTCGAAGACCAAGTCAAGTTTATCACGGTATCCAAGTCATACATGGCTCCATGGAGACTCAAACTCGATCCCTCGCTCGAATACCAAATGTAATGTTTCTTAGTCACCATGTCTAACCAACTCTCCAAAACATCCAGGTGATTATGGGAAATTCGTCCGACCCTCTTACGGTGGTGTCAAGAAAGGGGTACTCGAGCGGTTTCCCATGGGTTTATTATAAAAGCTACTTGATACACCACAAGAAAGAGGAAGCAAACGAAGGGGCTGAAGGCCTAGCAATTTCCTCCTGTTTCTCTTGCACCTCCTGATTAGACAGTACAGGACAAATAATAGTCTATGGGACGAAGCTAGAGAAATCATCTGCAAAAATAGAATAGAATAGAATAGAATACAGTTATAGTCCTTAGTGCCATGAGGCCACTGGACTTATGTAGCATATGTGAGCTCCCCTTTTGGGTCGTTACAAGCAGGACACACTGGTGTAATATAGCCCCTTTGTAGGCTTATCTTAGTCCTATATGATACCCGTACCCCGCTTATATTTGGCTTCATGGCCATGCGAGAGTGCTTCGCTATCACCAGCTTTGAGCTGTACACATTGTGGGTTCCACTGTCCCCCCTTTAATAGTAGGTCAAATTATGAATCCTTAGTTTTAGTGCACCAGAGCTCGAATATGGAGATGAGGCACCAGCCAGCAGGTTGTACCCGCTCTTTCCTGGTGGTCGGTCGGAGGTCCCCCTCACTGTCCCGACACTTAGCTCCTTTCCTTTTTCTACTATTAAGGCGCATAGTCTTGGTGCCCAATAATGATGTCCAGCGGCAACAAAGTCGCACTGACCTGAACTACATTAGTGAGCCGATTACTATCAGGATTAAACAACCCCGTCCCGAAGGGTTTTCGAGGCAAAACCTTAATAGTAATGGGCTCACTAATGCGTAATTATTATCAGATCTTTTTTCCATCATTCTGGAGTTTGGATTTTTCTCGTCACCATTTATCCTTTTTCTATCATGTGGATTATGTGGATTTTGGATTTTTCTCGTTGGCACTCATCCTTTTCCCATCATTCTGGATTTTGAATTTTTCCCGATGCCACTTCCCCCTTGTTTGTTTCCTTCCTATTGTGCAGTATTATGGCCCCTCTATTTGTGGAAGTAACAACTGAATCATTATCCTTTATTCCTTTATCCTTCTGTACCCGCTGCGAAAATCTTGCTTTCAAATATTTCCTCTTTAAGATGGGTTGCACATATCACTCACCAAACTCCACAACATCTCTCTTCACAACCCCCCTGCAATATTTGTGCAGCTATTTCATCGTTTTATTGTTCGCTGCATATATTTCTAACTCGTTGATCATTTACTAGGATAGCTTCTCAACGGAGCTGCTCACTTAATCACAGACGAACAACCATATAGGGATGTCGCAAGTACTTCCTATTGATCGCATGAAAGTCCTGGAAGTCCTCCCGAATCCGATGCCAGTGCCAGGGCGGAGCAGAGCTAATGTATCAAAATAGAATTTCAATGTTCTGTGAAATGTTTGTTCCCCTGTTTATGAGGTGCAAAGTGATCTCTAGCCTTCAGCGAGGAATGGGGCCTTCTGAATCTGCGGTTCCCTACTCAGGTGGCCATAGCTGTAGGCGTTAATCTCATCTATAAGCTCTGCAAAAAATTCCAGGTAATGCGGTTAGAAGACCACTGAACCCCTTACCGGACCTGGAAACAGAGTGATTAATTGGCTCAGAGAAGGACTCCAAGTATCCGGGACAAGCAATCAGAGGTAAGGCCACAGAAAACCCTATCAACAAAGAGACATAACACAGAGCCGAACCAAGCTCTATGGATGGGCAAACAGACTAGACTCTACTGAAACGTATATCCTGCAAACTCAAGAATAACCACTTTGCATCCTATCAACATATATATAAACTTAAACATGGCCATTTCGAACTCTTAATCAGAGAGACAGAGAATCAAACCCTCCAAGGATCGATGCCTCTAACCTAAAACAGAGCTAGGGTACGAACTTATTGGAGCTCTTGACACCTTACTCGAAAACTTCATGGGATCCTCCCAAAGCTGGGGTTGGATTGTAGCTTAGAGTGTGCCGATTTCAAACAGCCTTACCACATAATTTTCACAACAGTGCTAGCAGCATAGCTCGATGGAGCTGGGCTATGGCAGTCGGCCATGGAAATGGCATGGAAAGCCCTTTTTCCCCTAAACAATCGAAGACCCGCGCCCATCCTGCGCCCATAGTTATTTATGACCATGGGCATTATCTATATATAATAATAAAGGCGTTTTATGATAGTTTGTGCGCGTTTTGGGCCCTTGATTTTTTGCATTTCAGAACTTCCATTTTAGAGCGTCCGATTTAAAATCAGTTAGAAAGGTTTGTCTTTTCATTATTATGTGCCAGGGCTCCATTCCGGCATTCCCTTCCATAGTAATGCGTTTTGGATTTATCTACTGTTTAAACTACAATCCTAATTTTGTTCATGTTTACGTTACATCGTGATTTTTTCCTTCTGTGCAGTCTTAACCGTTTTTCTTTGAAGTCTTTCAACTATCGAATTTGGACGCTTTGCTTTGATTAGGTTTTGAAGTTTAACTCGAAATCCGTATGGGATAGCTAATTTTCAAGTCTTCAAGGCAAGAAAATCATAGCTAAATGTCGCTTATGAGTAAAGGTAAATTGACCCTCTTCCTCTAGATTTTGTGATCGGCTGGTTTTTGGGTTGTGCATGTGTTCAATTGAAAGGAGATCAATCCTTCACAATATGTCCTTCTATTGCGGTTCTGGTATTTTTTTTGATCTCATATTATTCAGCATTTATCTAGAAGGATGCTTGGCCCAAATGTGGATGCTTGTCGAAAATTTGAAGATTAGAGGTCCTGTTTGGGGAGCTATATTTTTGAAGCAATGCTGGTTGAAGGGTATGACTTCATTCACATAGGGAGTGGAACATAGAAGTCAGAATTAGAAAGATGCAGTCAGTTGCGTGCATTGGGTAGCTTGGACCATGGCTAATGTAATCGACCGAGGCGTAGGACGACTCGACTGTGTTGCAAGCGTAAACACCTAAGTCCCCGGGCTCAATGGTACATTCTCAACTTCTTGCATTTCAACATTTATAATCAGATAATATTGATCTCATTTTGCCTATTTGTGTTAGCCCATAATATTTAGAAGTGAAGTCTAAATACTGATGCAGGATAAAGATTGTAAACTGCTGTGGATGGCTGTACAGACAAATTGATCGACAGAGGTTGTTTACCTTTGCGCCTTTAGCAGCCTTGATAATTACATAAGGTACACGATCCCTGACTGTTGGGGCCGTTGCAGCATCTCTCTGAGATAATGAAACCCGGAAGTCATAAGAGGTTCAACAGTGTGAAAAAGGTACCCTTTGTCCACTGCCACATGTTCCGCATTCTTTCTGCAAGTTCCACATGAGCAGCTTTCACGGCATAGTCATCCCCCGTCTTTGTCAAGCCCTGCAATAGTTTTGAAGCCCTGCAATAGTTTTGTCCATACCTTTGTAATAACAAGGAGCGACAAATCCATCCTATTCATTAGCAGGTCAGAAATTGTATTTTTTACATATTGGACTGTTGCAAGAATGTCACGGTCCAACAGTATTTTGTATAGGCATTCAGTATATGCTCTAAAAGAGACAAAGCTCATTTATGAAGGCCACACTTTTTTGAAGCGTAATTGTTCATGTATGTTTCATGCATATATGGTTCATATCATGATCCGCTGTATATTTTGAAGATCTTGGTCCCTTGTATATGTTGACGATCATGCCTTTCATTTTCATTGACGAATCCATCCTATTCATTAGCGTGTCGAATTGTATTTTTTACATATTGGACTGTTGCAAGAATGTCACGGTCCAACAGTATTTTGTATAGGCATTCAAGATATGCTCTAAAAGAGACAAAGCTCATTTATGTGTTTTTTGAAGCGTAATTGTTCATGTATGTTTCATGCATATATGGTTCATATCATGATCCGCTGTATATTTTGAAGATCTTGGTCCCTTGTATATGTTGACGATCATGCCTTTCATTTTCATTGACGATCATGCCTTTGATGCCATACAAGAAGCTAAAAAAGGTCATTTAAACTCAATGCCCCCGGGTTGTATCATGTGCCACATTTTGGCTATAGAACAACAGTGAGATGCCGTTGTTCTTGTAAGCCATAACTTCTTGCAAGTGTTTTTGCTTCTCCATCTTTTTTATCTTGTTTATGTTTATCTCTATTCTTTACAGATCGGGGGTCCCGGGTTGGGATGTGCCAACAGAAGAAGAGATGGATTGGTTTCTAAAAAGCTTCCCTTGTAGCATAGGAAGACTACCATCCTTCTAATGGTGTTGACTATTTCCATCGCTTGCCCGTCAAAAGAATCGTTGCTTTTTTACATTTTGGTCCACATATTTGTAGATAGACTAATGCAAGGCTCTCATACATGGTTGCCAAAGCACAAATACCCGAGCTTGATCCAAATCTCTGCCAAAGTAAGTATAATATTTATTGGCATGTATTTCTTCCTATAATTTATCCAAATCCCCCCCAAGGGATATGCTCTGCAGTAATGCCAAATGATGCTGGCCTTTGTCTCTGCGTTGCCTATTCGGGCATAAACATGTCTGATATTGAACAGTATCCCCAGTTTGTATATATTTGTATTCCCAATGTTTCCATTATCTTGTCAGGGCTTTTATGATTACGATATAGGATTGACATACTTGCTATATATCCTTGTTGTGTATCCTCTAATATGAATCCCTGAATCAATTACAAAAAACAATTACCATCACGTTCTTGTCGAGAGTGCCTGCAAATTGTGGGACAACTGCAATGAAATCAAGACAAACTGGAGAGAACAATCATAATGTGTTTAACATGTAACTTAAGAACAAAAAACTTACATATAACAGTTTTAAACCATATTTTCATTATTTTCATCGCAGAGGCTTCACGAGATATCGATTTCCTAGATAAATGATTGGATAAAGTGATACAAAAGCTTATACAATTGGTTGCTCCTTTGATATTTAACTTATCAGCTCTTAAATCATGTTACATGCCAAACCTGAGACATGTAAGGAGTTTATCTTCCCTTTTGTTTGTTAAGCTATTATAATAAGTCTCAAACCCAACAAATAATAACTTATATAACTTTGTGATGTTTAAAAAGGGCAGTTTTTCCATGATGTATGGGAGTCTATGTAGAAGATGCAGAATATATTTAAACTGCGTGTTTCGCACAGTTCAGGACTAGCATATTGCCATGTCCTCTCCCCAGAGGAAGGATTTACATGCAGTACATGGAGCCTTTTATGGTCTTCAAGAATTCAGACATCTTTCTCTGATCCCCAAGTACCAAATAATCCACCTTTCTCCCTATATATTGCATGCAAGGTATGATTATTGTAAGCATTAGATACAACAAATATATGTATTTACTTTTAGTAGGGCATACACCTTTGTCATGCAAGTATCCAGCTCTTTGATAATTAAAACAGAGATTGCAAGCAAGAGTTGTTCAAAGACCACATGATAGGTAGTTGCTGTACAAGGTCTATCTGTGATCTAGGATCAGATCAAAGATCTAATTTTGCAGCAGGGGAGCATTCTTGGATTAGGGACCATATGCAGATCATATATTTTATGGATTGAATTCCTCCATAGCATCCAAAGTTTATACAATTTATTTGAGTGTTGTGTTATTCAAACTTTTTGGAATGACATTTTAAATTATCATTGTACTAGGCTTTATCTAATAATAACAATGCTTGAGAGGTGCTTGCAGTTAAGCTCATTTGAGGTGTGGTTGACGGTGCATAATAGTACTTGAATGCCATAGATTTTTGGTAGTAATTCTTTTATTTGTATTGATCCACTCATAGCATGGAGTGCACTTGACTTTCTTCATTTGTTCATGACTCTGATTAAATAGAGCTTGTGGTGACTACATAACATTCTAACACTAACACGTGGGTTTTTGTACATTCATATCTTTCTCTCAATCACCTGTGTTTGGGATTTTTAATATAAGATGGGAACTTATAAGATGAGTAAACATTATAGCGACTTAAAGTCCAGTCACGTTGAAATATCCTGCATGAGATGTCTATTCATGCAAGAAGTTTTCTGGAAATTGTGCGGTGGATTCAAACGATGTAGTGTTTGTCTAATCCCTGGGGTTGATTTATATGCCTTGCATTCTCCATATATTCATATGTTGTTACGATATGTTATGGCAGTAGATGTAATAATAACCTGTGAATGTAGATGTAATAATAAGTTATGGCAGTAGATGTAATAATAACCTGTGAATGTAGATGTAATAATAACTTGTGACTACATTCTTCATGTGCTACATGCATGGAAATAGGGATGGTTTTTTGCTTGTTAATAGTTCAACCACATTACCGATCTAATTTTGCATGCTAATTTTCTTAATATATTGCATCAAAAATAAATGGGCTCTTCTAAATACTTTCTAGGGTTTGTGGGAAATAGGTTTACTCGTAATTCACATTCTATATGTAACATAACTTTATTTACATGCGAATAACAAAGCCAAAGTCCATAATTTCAAGGCCAAATAAAATGAAAACAATCAAGATGTAATGCGGCTCTCGCCATGCTCCACACAAATACCATGATTGTATCTTTCCATTAAATTGAGATTAAATAAAAAAACATGCAAATATACCCACAACACTCTAGATGCCCAATGAAAAGCCCAGCATCGCTGGGCACTTTTTCTAGTACAAATATAAAACAAAGAACAGTGGGCATTGACCATTGGGCATCTATATATATCTATATACAAGTTTTTGTACTTTAAATGGGTCTATGAACTATGGTTTACGAAATCTGGGAACAAAATCCAAGATTAAGAGTGACAGGAATGGTAGCATGCATCCAGTCCAAAGTCATGAAGTTTTAAGCTAAACCCTTTGCTTTATTCGAGGTGTCTTTGGCTCAACGAAATTAAATTGCATCTCCTCTAACAATGAGCATAGATATTTGGTAAACAGTCTACATGCATCCACACACGTCATTGATAAACAAACTCTGATAAATATTTTGTTCCCTGCTTATGAACTTCATTTATTGTCTTATTCTTGATGCGTATCCAATTTTGCAAATTCAACAATCGTACCAAATGTACAAACAAAAAGCTTGTCCTTGACTCCTGGGTCACTCGATGATAGACATTTCTGTATAGTTATACACTATTTGTAGTTGGAAGGTGCATTTTGTACTATAAATGTGTCCATGAACTATACGAACATCTGGGAATAAAATCCTCTACCTATATTAACATGCGTTGTAAGGCCCCAGAATATCATGCCTTACAATTTTGACAATGCTCTAATCCTTGCTTTATGATTACTCTACCACTGGGTCTTCTCAACCAAGTCCCTTCGCCATTATGCTTTTGATACCTCAAGCTCTTCCATATACCGACAATTCAATCCTCCCATCATCTACCATGTGGGAAGGAAAGCCACCAACTGGCTAGACCAACCCAACAAGCAACCGTCCCGAGTAGCCGTCGAGCCGAGCAAGAGTGTTGGCCATGTTCACGGCTAAAAGTCTTGGTCAGACGCCAAGGCCCCGTCGAGCCAAAACGAATGCCAAGGACCAACACCACCCGACAAGGACCACCCACCTTGCCCAAAACCGCTTTCAGAAGTTCACCATGTCTCCTCCGACTCGCGGAACCACTTCGGCCAAGACAAGGGGAAGCCGAGCAACCCGGTTGGGAAGCAAAACCACCAATTAGTACAAATCGCGGATCACCGAGCCCGCCATCGGGTAACCAGCCGCACTCAGCCCTCCGCCTAAGATCATCGCCGGGCGATGGCGATCCTACCAAAAAGCCTTGAACCAACCGAAGCCGGCTACCAGCCATTTAGTTCAAACCAACAACCAGCCCAACTAGCCAAGGCTAAGCCGCGCCGATGCCGTCGCACCAACTATCCGCCCTGGGCTAACCGGGACAAGCCACCAGCCAAACGTTCCCTCACACGACGTGCACATCACCAACCAACCAACAATGCGAGCCAAACAGACCCGAGCCAACCAACCGTGCCGAAGGAAGGAGCCAACCAGTCGGGCACAACCCAAGGAGGAACTTGAGTCAGTCACCGGGATGACCAAGCCAAGAAACCAGAGGTGACCAAACCGGTGGAGCCAGCCAAAACGACCAACGGAACCAACAGGTCGGCTGGGGAGCCGACTAACCGAAGGGACCGAGGGAAGGGGAACCGACCAGTCTTGACCAACCCAAGTTGGGATCTTAAGTGGGCTTTCTCTCATAATTAATTAAAACTTTGTTCAAATATTACTTAAGCTTTGTGTAAACATTACCTCAACAATTTCTTAGAGTAAGATTCTTAAATATTCTATTCCTGCAAATAGAAAAATCTTTGATGATTTTTCATAGTCGATCGATTATATAAGCCATCATTTTTAAGGCCAATAACATTGCGTGGAAAGATTCATTAGATTATCAACAATTTACTTCTCTATTTCACTATATTCCACAGAGGTTTGTTGAAGATTGATCAAAAGTCATTATATTGTATAGGATTGTATCAAGTTTTAGAGAAAAGAAGAAAGAGACAATTGGTGTTGCACAATGCAAAGGCTTAAGTTACTCGAAACTATGTTCTAAAGGGTTGTATGAAACTATAACAAAAAGAAGAAATAAACATGAGACAATCGCGAAAATGCAAAGGCATAACTTACTCGAATTCATGATTTGAATGCACATCACCAAGTATGGATTCTAGCAAAGAAAATGCCATCTTGGTGTTGCACAATGCGAAGGCTTAACTTACTCGAAACCACGTTCCAATGACTATATGAAGCTATAGCGAAAGAAGAAAGAAAAATCTGACACAAAATGCAAATGCATAACTTACTCGAAATCATGTTCTAAATGCACACAAATTATCGGTTCTTGCAATGAAAATGCCAGCTTGAACAACTCATGCTACTGAATGATAATTATCTCAAATAGACCTCGACAAATGCCGGGTGAACTTTAAGTGCACTTTTTAGTAAAACAAAATCTCAAGAATTCAATTGCTAGCATTCTAGTTTACATTTTCTTTTAGGACATATTCTTTTTAAGAGTTCTCTTTTCAACCGCAACCAAACAATAATGTAGTATAACCGCAAATTTTTTTCATGAATGGAACATGCTCGATCTTACTTATCTTCCCCGTATATACCCCAACATAGATTATCTCCATGTTACCTTTACTATATCCTATGGTGTGCAGTTTGCCACTAGTGTTACAGGAAAATTATATAAGTTCATCTCTTCAATGTGCTAAAGTGTTATATCCCAATACGGATTATCTCCATGTTACCTTTACTATATCCTATGGCGTGCAGTTTGCCACTAGTGTTAAAACGTTTGCCACTAGTGTTCATACAACCTCCTCTTAGTGTGCTAAGTGTGTGCATGTTAGGATTATAGCTGGTTGACACACTCCCATCTTTTATCTAAGTTCAAAAATACAATACTTTTTTTAACCTAGACCTTATCATAAAACGACACCACTACACGATCACAATAAGTGTGCTCTCTTTTTTCTGAATGTTCCTTTTACAACACCAAGGCTATTAAGACCTTGGGCAGACTCATAGATAGTAAAAGAATGACTATCTATAAAGGAGACACATTCACCAAAGGCAATTGGCATGGCCCGTCCTGTGGGCCAGGAGTGCTTCCTTAAACGTTCTGTTATCTTACTAATTTTGTCAAATATCTACATTACTGACCCTCGCAATTCCCCGCAGAACTTGAAATGGCACTTAGGTGAAATTAGGGCACATCATGGAACACTGAAGGAGCTCCATTAGCTTGTGTTTGTGCCTCATATCTGCCTTCATTATCATGTTGAAGATTGGATACATGTATTGTGAAGGTACATATGGATGTTGCCATCAATCCCAACTTTCAAACTTCTTCCAAACTAAGGAGAATTATCACCAAAACGTAATTGAGCAAACTGCATAGGCAAAAAGTGGAATTCATGGTGCACATATGATGGATGGGTTGAACACCCGTTTTTTCATGTAAAATCCACTGTTCTATAAGATATGAAGCTTGTTCATTTGCCAATATGGCACATCATTATCTCAACTAGTCAGGTCAAACCACAAATGTGTAAAATTATAGATCCAGAAAATAGATTGAAGTTGATAAAAAGACAACTACAAAGAAATTGTCTAGGAGCAAAGTGTGAAACAAAAGATGGCAAAAAGTCCAGATATGTTCTCTATGCAGTCCCCAACAAATATAAGTAGTGTCTTCCTTTTCTCCAAATGATACCCCTATGAGCAAAAGGCATAAGCCACCTAGAGAATCTTACCCGCCCATTTGTCGGGCTGTCCATGCATTTGTGCCCTACTTCAGATTGGTTCAAGTTTCTTCTGAGCTGCCTGGATGAATGCAATCTATTAATATTATCCATATAAAATTTCCCTAAAATAATCTACCTACATGCTCTGTTTAACAACACTGTTTGTTGGCTCCAGCTCCAATGCTGCAAAAAAACAAAAGTCTTTCGCTTCCATTATGAGAGCAGCTGCAACTGCTTCCACCATATTTGGAGGCCATTAAAAACCACAGCTACAATATACCCAAGAAATCTTGCCTATTCTGCTTACAGATAACATATTGCACAGCCACGAAATAATCAGATATTAAAATCTTATAACCTGACATTTTTTCGCAGATGTGCAGTCTATAAAAGGTTGTGCTTTCTTACAATCCCCAATTGTTGCATAATAGTTCCTGGCGTTATGAAAGAAAAAGGATTGAAAGCTACTTGCCTTGAGTAGTATGAATTCTTACGTCAAACTATGTGATACCGTTTAGCCCAGATCCTATCCAAATACATGATATTGATCAAGAAATCCCGAGCAACGGCTTGAGCCCTTTCAGATACGGAAACAAAAACTCAAATTGTCTTTGCCATCAGGTCCTTACCCGAGGGATCTGCAAAACAGAGGTACAGAAGGTAAGAAAGCCTCGAATTGGAACAAAATAGCCCAGAAGCATGCAAATAGGCTTCACATCCCATCTGGAAAAACAATTTGAAAACGAAGGCAACAGGAAGATAACAGTCTATGGATTGTGATTGCTCCTCAATGGAGATTGTGAAAGCAAAATAAGGGTATGACAAAATGGACGCAAAAATACAAAAAGGCTAGAAAATGCATTGAGCTCCAACGTCAAGATTGGCGCCGTCATGGGACTTCTAAACCTCATGGGACTTCTAAACCTGTATGAATGGGATATTTCTAAAATTCAGAATGCAAGTCGATGTTGCAAGGCAAATTTTAATTTTGGATTGAATGCAAACCTTTTGCCATAGCACAGGTTTATCGTCCCCAGGACCTTGGCCATCTGGGATGTTGTGCGACTCCATTGGAATCCAAGTTCATTTGTCAATTGATGCGCCTTTAAGATAAATAGTTTCTGGCTGCTTCTGGTGCTAAACCAGAGTGACACACATGTTAAGATCAGCTTCCAGCCTCGATAATACTTGCTGCAAATTATCAAAGAAATAACTTAGCATAAAGTATAGCTTAAATACAATGAGAACATGGAAGAGCAAAGACAAACTAAACGAAATCTCACTACACAAAATAACCGCAAGAACAGTGAGCAAACACGGGCTTTGGCTAAAGGAGCAAGAATAAAAGCAGGTTTCGAGATATTCATCAGAAGACAGAGACCGCTTCTAATACCCTCTTCTCTGCTTTCGATCCGAACCGGTGGAACAGCCACCACCAAAGGAAAAAATCGTGGTAAAAAATTTGGAGGGTTTTTTGGTGTTTTTTTCTCTCCATCAACCATTGCACGACACCTACCTCATGTGTGACATTTAAGAAATTAAATGATTAGGCTTATTGCCACCGTTATCATTAAATAAAATTAGATATGACACCTTAGAGATCTCCTTTTGGAATTGTGCAATTCCCCGCATCAAATACAACAATTGATTTATTACCAAATGCAGAACTATCGACATAATGGGAAAATACAACGATAAATACCTTTAAAATAGTTTCGCCAAAGCTGGCCTCCCCCTTCTGCTATTATCTCGCTTATTTTCTTTTCGTTCTTTGATAGCTCGGGAAATACTTCGCCCATTATGGATACAACCACTCCAACTAGCCTATTTAAAATAGCAATTAACATATAGTTCCATCCGACATAGTGTCTATCTATATTCGTATTGTATGTTTGCTTTGTTTTGCTTGGGCCAATAAATAATAGAAATCACGCCACAATGCCATAATAGCAACATTTTTGCCTTTAAATACTTCCATGGGCAAGGGCAAATGAACAACCCATTCTCTCATAAGTCAAAACAAAGGCACATGAACTGAATCATCCGATAAAAACTCGAATATGCTAGAAAATATGCATCCTCTGGCTGGAAAATAGCTTCACGTCGCCTTATTCTCTATTTTCAAAGGAGGTTCATCCTCAAACATGAAAGGATGAAGCGCAGACATGAAGCATAGGCAGATTCAATCACTTCTAACCGATGGTCACAGATCGGCGGTCTACATGTCGGCATGGCCTTAAGTCAGCAAGGTTTAGCATGGCCTTAAGTCGCCAAGGTTTGATATAAGTATTTATTCATTCCATTTCGCGGTCATAACAGAAGCAAGCGCTTTGAAAACGTGGAAAGAGCCAACCCGGACTTTGTGATTCTTTTTGTTTCACCGGAAATGCCATGGAGCATCGATTTAAATACTCAAGTCCAAAGAGGGCTTCCAATCGCCATTGTACACAGTTTGCAAACAAATTTTAAAATAACAACGATATTTTGACGTAACAAATTACTATGGAAAAAACGAAAATTACCCGGCCGTACGTAAAGCCACCATTTTCTCGAGCGCGCGCCCGCAACAATATTATAATCCGTGAGGCTGGCCTTTACTAGCAATGCATATCCTATACCAAAGGGGAAGAGCTTTTTTAGCTGAATTTCCAAGGAAAATTTGATAGCCGGAAGAATGTTGTTTATAAAGAATAGACGTTGCAGACTGAAATGGCAAGCATTAATATAGCCATTCTTCCTTTCAAGGATGCCAATATCGTATTTTCTGTCATAAGATGAACGACCGGAAATCACCAAGCATGTGGTAGATATTTGACGATGAACTAGACATGTCACTTGTTTGCACTATGAGAAGGTTACAGCCGTGGTTTTGGCTGGTGGATTTATTTGGGCATACCACATCCGATCATATGGATCGTCCCGAGTATCCGGAAAAACAGGGAAAAATTTCAAGTTCCATAAAAGAGATTATATATTGAACATTCAGAGCTTGTTAGAACTGAAAAAAAAAAAACGCATACGTAACGCTACCGGATGAAAACCCAAATCGTAAAACGCACAAATCTATATATGTGTACCATGCTAAAAAACCCAAAACAGAGAACTAATAAAATGAGA
Source organism: Isoetes taiwanensis (assembly GCA_021234155.1). NCBI lineage: Eukaryota > Viridiplantae > Streptophyta > Lycopodiopsida > Isoetales > Isoetaceae > Isoetes > Isoetes taiwanensis. The sequence continues at coordinate 2,042,044 of JAJEKV010000063.1, forward strand.
AATGCGAAATTCTTTCTTAGGTAGAAAACCTTTACCTCACATTAGATTTTGCAAAAATCCCTGCCCGTATTTCAAATATAAAGGATTGTTTCCAATCTCATTATAGGAATAATTCCCCGGGGAAGGAGCCTTGATTCTAGAGCAGAAATGAAGGGCACATTAGATGGATTAGAGCCGCTTAGACATACGCTAATATTGCTTCCTTGAGAACCGACAATTGCTTCATAAACAGAGTAGTCGCTACTATTCTCCCGCAGACTGCCGGACACATTTTGCCAAAAACCCCATCGATTTGGAGCTGGAAAGAGGCCGGAAAGATTTGTTATCATAATTGCCATACTAAAAGGATGCCCTCAATAGATGCCTTCTGTTTATCATAGCATTTAGTGTGAAATATTGCAGAGTTTTTAAATATTTAGGAAGGGATGAATCCTTGAGAGTTGCATTCGCTCCTCGATGATATTAATCCCCATCATCGATATCCAAGAAATGCCCTTTTCTTTGTAGTCGCTACTCCCCGCCACAATCAAGGCTTGTGAATCCTAAAATCGGCAAAAAAAATGTTGAAAAGAAATCTCGGATCACATATTGAAGATCATTTTAGGATAGCCTAATGCAGCAGAGTTGAAACTTTTAACATATTTAGCTACATTGCAAAGGAAAAAGGAAGACGTAAACAGAGACATACCTTCCCGCGACAAAACTAAGAGAAAGAAGGCGCAGAGAGTGAGGAGGAGGAGTTGCTGGGATGCCGCCATAGCCAGAGCTTCAAGAAATGCTCTGCTTTTTGCATTATTCAAGAGTCGAGTTTGACAGCCTTTCTCGCCGTGCTTGCTTAACATTAGTTTGATATTCTTCTCGAATACCATCGCCAAACCATATTTGGGACTACCGTAAGGGAAAATCCGCTATTGGGAACAACAAAGAAGCGGGCCACAAAGATGTGATCCGGGTGCATTTGCACACCGGCAAGATGCCGATTCATAGCCAAACTCGTTTCTATCTCCGGATATACCCACCGAGATGAATCGATGTGCAAAGAACTGACCTGTGGATTGCTGGTTGCTCAAGATATATGCAAAGAAGATATTTAGCTGGAGATCAATCTCCGAATCGAAAAGCCCTGTCCGAATCAAGCCCTCGTCTGATTGCATAGCCAGCCAAGCGCCAAAACAAGAAAAGAAAAAGAAATCGTGAAAAAAAAATGTGAGATTCTCTCCTATCCTCAATGTGTGACACGTATTCACATGGCAATAATAGGCTTGTTAGAATTTTATTAGGAGTGAGCATTGCCACCTCACACAAGACATAAATTTTCTATAATGTCATTTTATGGGTTATATTGCATCTTTCAATTCGGACCTTTGATTTGGCGAATATTCTATGTTGGATTGTAAATCAAAGCCTATTAGAATTTTGAAAAGAGAACTCCATTTCAGTGTCAATGGTGCAGATCGGACGTATGGTTGAAGCCAAAGAAAAAAGCCAAAAAAAAACCCAGCCGTGGCCTGCTGGAATGAATCCTGACAATCAGGAGCGGATAGCACTCTGCATAGTTTCCATTTTCAGTCTATTTTTAAACGACTACCGTTGATAGCAAAGATGCAAAGCCAATCCATAAAAGCGGCAAATTTCTCATCCCCGGAAGGCGGCTATGGCGGAAAAGGATCCCCAATTAGCTGCTTCTACCACTAACAACTGCGATTCTATTCCTTTGCCAGAATCCCCAATTGAAAATAATGAGCCACGCGGCTTTCGCAGCTTCCTCGCCATTTTAATTTGCCTTGGAGCTATGCATTTTAATACTATGCATGGTTCATGAACGGATCTCAGCGCGGCCAGGAGTCTGGAGTGAATCCTGTGCCAGTCCTAGCGAGGAATCAAAGCACAGAGGAGATGGATGTGCTGTGCCTGGAGGATTTGAAGCCCAGTCCTTATGGGATTTGAACCCACCATCACCAACCGACAAACCGAAAGATTCAAGAAATACAAGAGCAATTTCTGAAATATGGAACAAAGAAAATATGCCCTAAGTTGCCTAATGTATGGCTTCTGTCCTAAATCGGATGATTCCGGCCAGAAGAACACAGCCCGGAACTCCATGCTCGCTCCACCACCCCTACTAATGCCTGCAAATCGGCTTGCAAATCGGCTGCAAACCGGCCTGCTGGATCCCATTCTCTTCCTCCACACCAGAACCCCTCCTTGCTCGCCTGCCCCACTGAAACGCATTGCCGCCCCCGCTCAAAAAAGGAAAGCTCTAAATTTCCTTCCTCAGACCATTGAGTTCACTTAAACAAACACACCACTGAAATAGAAACTTGCCCCTCAAAACAAAAAAGCAGCTCAAACATGCACAAACATACGATTCTCTATACAATACAATACAAGAATCATAGTTTCCACCATTGCGAGAATACCTTCCCCCAATACCAAACGAATTGGGTAAACGTAATGGATGGCTATGCATTAATGCTTTCCCATCATAGTTTGCACTATAAAATTAATAATGGCCAGACTTTTTAAACGGTCTAGATTAAATCCCTTAGTTTGAAGGGCATAGATTAAATGCCCCAAAAATTGCATCTTCTATGCAATTTCCCTAAAACAATTGACGGCTCAGATTTCTCCTTCCCCCCTTGATCCGAGGGTCCAGAGGAATGGTGTATGCCCCATGCATGCCCATGCATGCCCCCCATGAAGATCCAATGGCTATAAGTTTGCCACCTCACCTTCTTTCAAATAAACGGACCGTCTGGATTAAAAGCCCCAAATCAGGGGGATGCTTGGGGTAAAACCCTAAATCTGATGGTCTAGATTAAAAGCCCCAAATCAGGGAGATGCTTGGGGTGTTACGAGGTGGCACCGTTTGGACCGTCCATCTCACAGATGGACGGCCGAGATCAATCTCTACCAACATTTTGTGGCATAATCTCTACACCATTTGAGACATCTACATCATTTGTGGCACAGACTATCACGCCTTTATTATTATATATTATATATATAGATTATTACTAAAAAAAACCGGTTACAAAAGTGGCATTTTGGAATTAGCTTGTATTAAAGCAAAATCGCATTTGTTTAAGCCTGAATAAAATTTCGCCTGCCGTACCTTCTTTCACTGCCTATGCTTCCCCGTGTTGAATTCCTCCTGGAAACGCCGCCCTACCTACCCAGAAAAAACTATGGCGGTCACGTTAACTTGAAGGCTCTAGCTAGCACTGAAGCCGTTCGCTATTCTTCAGTTTTTTTTGTAAACAGGTGCTTTTCTCATAATGTATGCATTACCTCTGCAAATGCCGAATCAAGACAAATACCTCTGTTGTGGCTATAGTCGAAAGATTTCCGCATGATTTCTTCAAAACCACAAATGCTAGATCCCTCTTTGACCGCAAGAAGAACCTCTAAGAAGCCTCCTCGGACAGTGGGAAGGAATAAAGCAAGAAGCAAATTAAGCAATCAAAGATAGATGGGTCCTCAAAGGGGATGGATTTTTCTGCTGGAGTGCCGGATATCGACTTTCAAGCCCCTTTAGTTGCTACTCCACTAGATGGCGCGCCGAAGCCTGAGTAAACATACCTCTTTTTTGGAAAAGAATAGCCGCAGGCATGGTTTGAAGTCAGAACGACCATTTTCTTTGTGCTAGAGTTACCAGGGAGAGCAATCTTAAAACCCTAAAGATAAAAGAAACGGAGAAAAGATATTTTGTGGCCCTAGCTTTTGCCTGTATGACCTCAAGGCATCCACCCGGCACCAAAGTTGAGCAGAGACTCCGCTGACCTGCAAATTTGTTGGAGCCTTAGACTTGAGCTATTTCGTGTAAACTTAATTAGGAGGCTTAATCAGGACAATCATATCCGGTGATCATGCTCGACACTGTAGCATGATGAACTATGATAGATTTTATGGCAAGGTTCTGGATTTCCTAGGCACTTGCAGAGAGTAGGATACTCTTGCCGAAAGTGCAGCTGAAGCACTATAATCAGTTTGCAGGAACAACTGTGAGGTGCCGACAATCTCCGCCATCACCGTTGAGCTGCCTGCTGAAGCACGAAGTGTTGTAACAATAAGCTTCTAAGCTCTAGCCTCTAAGCAAATTCGGTTCTTTCCCTTTTGTTTTACCACATTCAATCGCATGTTTCGTCTTGATCTTAGCTGGTTGACACACTCCCATCTTTTATCTAAGTTCAAAAATACAATACTTTTTTTAACCTAGACCTTATCATAAAACGACACCACTACACGATCACAATAAGTGTGCTCTCTTTTTTCTGAATGTTCCTTTTACAACACCAAGGCTATTAAGACCTTGGGCAGACTCATAGATAGTAAAAGAATGACTATCTATAAAGGAGACACATTCACCAAAGGCAATTGGCATGGCCCGTCCTGTGGGCCAGGAGTGCTTCCTTAAACGTTCTGTTATCTTACTAATTTTGTCAAATATCTACATTACTGACCCTGCAATTCCTGCAACTTGAAATGGCACTTAGGTGAAATTAGGGCACATCATGGAACACTGAAGGAGCTCCATTAGCTTGTGTTTGTGCCTCATATCTGCCTTCATTATCATGTTGAAGATTGGATACATGTATTGTGAAGGTACATATGGATGTTGCCATCAATCCCAACTTTCAAACTTCTTCCAAACTAAGGAGAATTATCACCAAAACGTAATTGAGCAAACTGCATAGGCAAAAAGTGGAATTCATGGTGCACATATGATGGATGGGTTGAACACCCGTTTTTTCATGTAAAATCCACTGTTCTATAAGATATGAAGCTTGTTCATTTGCCAATATGGCACATCATTATCTCAACTAGTCAGGTCAAACCACAAATGTGTAAAATTATAGATCCAGAAAATAGATTGGAAGTTGATAAAAAAAAGACAACTTCTGATAAAATTGTCTAGGAGCAAAGTGTGAAACAAAAAGATGGCAAAAAGTCTCTGCATATGTTCTCTATGCGGTCCCCAACAAATATAAGTAGTGTCTTCCTTTTCTCCAAATGATACCCCTATGAGCGATTGCATAAGCCACCTAGAGAATCTTACGCCCATTTCATTTGGCTGTCCATGCATTTGTGCCCTACGCCAGATTGGTTCAAGTTTCTTCCGAGCTGCACGGATGAATGCAATCTATTAATATTATCCATATAAAATTTCCCTAAAATAATCTACCTACATGCTCTGTTTAACAACTTTGTTTGTTGGCTCCGGCTCAATGCCGCCAAAAAAAAAAAGTCTTTTCGCTTCCATTATGAGAGCAACAAGAACTGCTTCCACCATATTTGGAGGCCATTAAAACCACAGCTACAATATACCCAAGAAATCTTGCCTATTACGCTTCACGGATAACATATTGCACTGCCACGAAATAATCGGATATTAAAATCTTATAACCCGACATTTTTTCGCAGATGTGCGATCTATAAAGGTTGTGCTTTCTTACAATCCCCAATTGTTGCATAATAGTTCTGGCGTTATGAAAGAAAAAGGATTGAAAGCTACTTGCCTTGAGTAGTATGAATTCTTACGATCAAACTATGTGATACCGATTTAGCCCGGATCCTATCCAAATACATGATATTGATCAAGAAATCCCGAGCAACGGCTTGAGCCCTTTCGGATCTGAGGAAACAAAAACTCAAATTGTCTTTGCCATCAGGTCCTTGCAGGGGATCTGCAAAACAGAGGTAAGGTAGGTAAGAAAGCCTCGAATTGGAACAAAATAGCCCGAAGCATGCAAATAGGCTTCACATCCCATCTGGAAAAACAATTTGAAAACGAAGGCAACGGGAAGATAACAATCTATGGATTGTGATTGCTCCTCAATGGAGATTGTGAAAGCAAAATAAGGGTATGACAAAATGGGACTTAAAAATACAAAAAGGCTAGAAAATGCATTGAGCTCCAACGTCAAGATTGGCGCCCGTCATGGGACTTCTAAACCTCATGGGACTTCTAAACTGTATGAATGGGATATTTCTAAAATTCAGAATGCAAAGTCGATGTTGCAAGGCAAATTTTAATTTTGGATTGAATGCAAACCTTTTGCCATAGCACGGGTTTATCGTCCCCGGGACCTTGGCCATCCGGGATGTTGTGCGACTCCATTGGAATCCAAGTTCATTTGTCAATTGATCGCCTTAAGATAAATAGTTTCTCCGGTGCTAAACCAGAGTGACACACATGTTAAGATCAGCTTCCAGCTCGATAATACTTGCTGCAAATTATCAAAGAAATAACTTAGCATAAAGTATAGCTTAAATACAATGAGAACATGGAAGAGCAGTACAAACTAAACGAAATCTCACTACACAAAATAACTGCAAGAACAATCGGAGCAAACCGGCGCCGGCTAAAGGAGCAAGAATAAAAAGCGGGTTTCGAGATATTCATCGGAAGACGAGACCGCTCTAATACCCTCTTTCTCTTTCGATCCGAACTGGTGGAACAGCCACCACCAAAGGAAAAAATCGTGGTAAAAAATTTGGAGGGTTTTTTGGTGTTTTTTCTCTCCATCAACCATTGCACGACACCTACCTCATGTGTGACATTTAAGAAATTAAATGATTAGGCTTATTGCCACCGTTATCATTAAATAAAATTAGATATGACACCTTAGAGATCTCCTTTGGAATTGTGCAATTCCGCGCATCAAATACAATACTTGATTTATTACCAAATGCGGAACTATCGACACACGAGGAAAATACACCGATAAATACCTTTAAAATAGTTCTCGCCAAAGCTGGCCTCCCCATACGCTATTATCTCGCTTTATTTTCTTTTTTCGTTCTTTGATAGCTCGGGAAATACTTAAGCCCATTATGGATACAACCACTCCAACTAGCCTATTTAAAATAGCAATTAACATATAGTTCCATCCGACATAGTGTCTATCTATATTCGTATTGTATGTTTGCTTTGTTTTGCTTGGGCCAATAAATAATAGAAATCACGTCACAATGCCATAATAGCAACATTTTTGCCTTAAATACTTCCATGGGCAAGGGCAAATGAACAACCCATTCTCTGCGAGAAGTCAAAGCAGTGCACATGAACCGAATCATCGATAAAACTTCGAATATGCTAGAAAATATGCATCCTCTGCTGGAAAATAGCTTCACGTCGACTTATTCTCTATTTTCAAAGGAGGTTCATCCTCAAACATGAAAGGATGAAGCCTTGAGACATGAAGCATAGGCAGATTCAATCACTTCTAACCGATGGTCACAGGTCGGGCGGTCTACATGTCAAGATGGCCTTAAGTCAGCAAGGTTTAGCATGGCCTTAAGTCGACAAGGTTTGATATAAGTATTTATTCATTCCATTTCGTGTCATAACAGAAGCAAGTGCGTTTGAAAACGTGGAAAGAGCCAACCCGGACTTTGTGATTCTTTGTTTCACGGAAATGCCATGGAGCACCGATTTAAATACTCAAGTCCATTAGGCTTCCAATCGCCATTGTACACGGTTTGCAAACAAATTTTAAAATAACAACGATATTTTGTGAACAAATTACTATGGAAAAAACGAAAATTACACGGCCGGGCATGAAAGCCACCATTTTCTCGATCGCCTGCAACAATATTATAATCCGTGAGGCTGGCCTTACTAGCAATGCATATCCTATACGGCGGGGAAGAGCTTTTTTAGCTGAATTTCCAAGGGAAAATTTGATAGCGGGAAGAATGTTGTTTATAAAGAATAGGCGTTGGGACTGAAATGGCAAGCATTAATATAGCCATTCTTCCTTTCAAGGATGCCAATATCTGTATTTTTTACGTCATAAGATGAGCGCGACCGAAATCACCAAGCATGTGGTAGATATTTGACGATGAACTAGACATGTCACTTGTTTGCACTATGAGAAGGTTCACAGCTGGTGGTTTTGGCTGGTGGATTTGGTGGGCATACCACATCGATCATATGGATCGCCCGAAAGTATCTGGAAAAACAGGGAAAAAAATTTCAAGTTCCATAAAAGAGATTATATATTGAACATTGAGCTTGTTAGAACTGAAAAAACGCATACGTAACGTTACGGATGAAACCCAAATCGTAAACGCACAAATCTATATATGTGTACCATGCGAAAAACCCAAAACAGAGAACTAATAAAATGAGAAATGCAGAAATTCTTTCTTAGGTAGAAAACCTTTACCTCACATTAGATTTTGCAAAAATCCTGCCAGGTATTTCAAATATAAAGGATTGTTTCCAATCTCATTATAGGAATAATTCCCTGCGGGGAAGGAGCCTTGATTCTAGAGCAGAAATGAAGGGCACATTAGATGGATTAGAGCCGCTTAGACATACGCTAATATTGCTTCCTTGAGAACCGACAATTGCTTCATAAACAGAGTAGTCTGCTACTATTCTCCCCGCAGACCGGACACATTTTGCCAAAACCCCATCGATTTGGAGCTGGAAAGAGGCCGAAAAGATTTGTTATCATAATTGCCATACTAAAAGGATGCCCTCAATAGATGCCTTCGTTTATCATAGCATTTAGTGTGAAATATCGCAGAAGTTTTTAAATATTTAGGAAGGGATGAATCCTTGAGAGTTGCATTTCGTTCGATGATATTAATCCCTCATCGATATCCAAGAAATGCCCTTTTCTTTGTAGCTGCTACTCCCGCCACAATCAAGGCTTGTGAATCCTAAAATCGGCAAAAAAATGTTGAAAAGAAATCTCGGATCACATATTGAAGATCATTTTAGGATAGCCTAATGCAACAGAGTTGAAACTTTTTAACATATTTAGCTACATTGCAAAGGAAAAAAAGGAAGACAAAAAGAGACATACCTTCCTGCGACAAAACTAAGAGAAAGAAGGTAGAGAGTGAGGAGGAGGAGTTTGGGATGCCGCCATAGCCGAGCTTCAAGAAATGCTCTGTTTTGCATTATTCAAGAGTCGAAGTTTGTGACCGCCGTAGTGCTTGCTTAACATTAGTTTGATATTCTTCTCGGAATACCATCGCCAAACCATATTTGGGACTACTTTGTAAAGGAAAATCCGGCTATTGGGAACAACAAGTAGGCTGCCACATGTGATCCGGGTGCATTTGCACAATTGGGACAGATGCCGATTCATAGCCAAACTCGTTTCTATCTCCGGATATACCCAACCTGAGATGAATCGATGTGCAAAAGAAGCCCACCGAGGGATTGCTGGTTGCTCAAGATATATGCAAAGAAGATATTTAGCTGGAGATCAATCTCTGGAATCGAAAGCCCTGTCCGGAATCTGAAGCCCTGTCTGATTGCATAGCCAGCCAAGCGCCAAAACAAGAAAAGAAAAAGAAATCGTGAAAAAAAAATGTGAGATTCTCTCCTATCCTCAATGTGTGACACGTACTCACATGGCAATAATAGGCTTGTTAGAATTTTATTAGGAGTGAGCATTGCCACCTCACACAAGACATAAATTTTCTATAATGTCATCTTTATGGGTTATATTGCATCTTTCAATTCGGACCTTTGATTTGGCGAATATTCTATGTTGGATTGTAAATCAAAGCCTATTAGAATTTTGAAAAGAGAACTCCATTTCAGTGTCAATGGTGCAGATCGGACGTATGGTTGAAGCCAAAGAAAAAAGCCAAAAAAAAACCCAGCCGTGGCCTGCTGGAATGAATCCTGACAATCAGGAGCGGATAGCACTCTGCATAGTTTCCATTTTCAGTCTATTTTCGAAACGACGGCTGTTGATAGCAGCATGCAGGCCAATCCATAAAAGCGGCAAATTTCTCATCCCCGGAGCTGCGGCTATGGCGGAAAAGGATCCCCAATTAGCTGCTTCTACCACTAACAACTGCGATTCTATTCCTTTGCCAGAATCCCCAATTGAAATAATGAGCCACGCGGCTTTCGCAGCTTCCTCGCCATTTTAATTTGCCTTGGAGCTATGCATTTTAATACTATGCATGGTTCATGAACGAATCTCAGCGCGCCCAGGAGTCTGGAGTGAATCCTGTGCCAGTCCTAGCGAGGAATCAAAGCACAGAGGAGATGGATGTGCTCTGCCTGGAGGATTTGAAGCCCAGTCCTTATGGGATTTGAACCCACCATCACCAACCGACAAACCGAAAGATTCAAGAAATACAAGAGCAATTTCTGAAATATGGAACAAAGAAAATATGCCCTAAGTTGCCTAATGTATGGCTTCACGTCCCTAAATCGGATGATTCGGCGGAAAGAACACGGCCCGAACTCCATGCTCGCGCTCCACCACCCCTACTAATGCCGCCCAAATCGACACAAATCGGGTGCAAACCCAGGCCTCTTTGGATCCCATTCTCTTCCTCCACACCAGAACCCCTCCTTGCTCGCCTGCCCCACTGAAACGCATTGCCGCCCCCGCTCAAAAAAGGAAAGCTCTAAATTTCCTTCCTCAGACCATTGAGTTCACTTAAACAAACACACCACTGAAATAGAAACTTGCCCCTCAAAACAAAAAAGCAGCTCAAACATGCACAAACATACGATTCTCTATACAATACAATACAAGAATCATAGTTTCCACCATTTGAGAATACCTTCCCCAATACCAAGCGAATTGGGTAAGCGTAATGGATGGCTATGCATTAATGCTTTCCCATCATAGTTTGCACTATAAAATTAATAATGGCGGACTTTTTAAAGCGGTCTAGATTAAATCCCTTAGTTTGAAGGGCATAGATTAAATGCCCCAAAAATTGCATCTTCTATGCAATTTCCCTAAAACAATTGACGGCTCAGATTTCTCCTTCCCCCCTTGATCCAGGGTCCGGAGGAATGGTGCATGCCCCATGCATGCCCATGCATGCCCCCATGAAGATCCAATGGCTATAAGTTTGCCACCTCACCTTCTTTCAAATAAGCGGACCCGTCACGGATTAAAAGCCCCAAATCGGGGGATGCTTGGGGTAAAACCCTAAATCTGATGGTCTAGATTAAAAGCCCCAAATCGGGGAGATGCTTGGGGTGTTACGAGGTGGCACCGTTTGGACCGTCCATCTCCGCGGATGGGACGGCCGAGATCAATCTCTACCAACATTTTGTGGCATAATCTCTACACCATTTGAGACATCTACATCATTTGTGGCCTGAGACTATCGCCTTTATTATTATATATTATATATATAGATTATTAAAAAAAAACCGGTTACAAAAGTGGCATTTTGGAATTAGCTTGTATTAAAAGCAAAATCGCATTTGTTTAAGCCTGAATAAAATTTGCGCTCTTAGGTACCTTCTTTCAAGCGCCTATGCTTCCCGTGTTGAATTCCTCTGGGAAACGCGCCCTACCTACCCCGAGAAAAACTATGGCGGTCGCGTTAACTTGAAGGCTCTAGCTAGCTTTGGAAGCCGTTCGCTATTCTTGAGTTTTTGTAAGCGAGGTGCTTTTCTCATAATGTATGCATTACCTGCGCAAATGCGAATCAAGACAAATACCTCTGCTTTGTGGCTATAGTCGAAAGATTTTCGCATGATTTCTTCAAAACCACAAATGCTGGATCCCTCTTTGACCGACAAAGAAGAACCTCTAAGAAGCCTCCTCCGACAGTGGGAAGGAATAAAGCAAGAAGCAAATTAAGCAATCAAAGATAGATGGGTCCTCAAAGGGGATGGATTTTTCTGCTGGAGTGCCTTGGGATATCGACTTTCAAGCCCCTTTAGTTGCTACTCCACTAGATGGCGTAAAGAAGCCCTGAGTAAACATACCTCTTTTTTGAAAAGAATAGCCTTGAGGCATGGTTTGAAAGTCGGAAGCGACCATTTTCTTTGTGCTAGAGTTACCAGGGAGAGCAATCTTAAAACCCCAAAGATAAAAGAAGCGGAGAAAAGATATTTTGTGGCCCTAGCTTTTTTGCTGTATGACCTCAAGGCATCCACCCGCACCAAAGTTGGCGAGAGACTCCATTGACACACGCAAATTTGTTGGAGCCTTAGACTTGAGCTATTTCGTGTAAACTTAATTAGGAGGCTTAATCAGGACAATCATATCCGGTGATCATGCTCGACACTGTAGCATGATGAACTATGATAGATTTTATGGCAAGGTTCTGGATTTCCTAGGCACTTGCAGAGAGTAGGATACTCTTGCCGAAAGTGCAGCTGAAGCACTATAATCAGTTTGCAGGAACAACTGTGAGGTGCCGACAATCTCCGCCATCACCGTTGAGCTGCCTGCTGAAGCACGAAGTGTTGTAACAATAAGCTTCTAAGCTCTAGCCTCTAAGCAAATTCGGTTCTTTCCCTTTTGTTTTACCACATTCAATCGCATGTTTCGTCTTGATCTTAGCTATTATGCATGTTGAACAATGAAAGGACAATTGGAGAAAGAGATCCCTAACATGCTGGTTTCTATAAAGGAGCTATGGAAAGATAATTTCAAGCCAGAAGGGATACTCCACTGTTGCCTTGGGAGCCTCCATACCAGGGGAGTGAGTAATCAAGTCCTCTGCCTCATCTAGCCATCCAACTTGACCAAAAAGATTGACCATGCATCCAAGTTGCTCTCATATAGGTCTATGTGTTGTATTTTTTGACAAGGGAGAGGAAAGCATGGAAGCCCTGATCAACAATCAAGCCTGCATGGCTGCAAGGAAACATAATGCTGACATAAGACACACTATTTCGTCTTACGTGTTTAAACTGCATATCCTGAAAAAGATCAAAAGCATCTTCTACATGTCTATGTTGAGCAAATGCAACAATGATACACGTTAGTATCTGTTTTCTGCATTTTATTGAACAGTAAGCATGCCTTTCCTAGATTTCCACATTTTACATACGTGCTAATAAGTGCCATCTTAATCATAGGATCTAATTGGTGACCATTGCAGATTATATGAGCATTAATTAGACGGGCCTCCGCCAATGCTGCAATGCCAGAACATGCATCAAGAATGCGTCCTCATGAGACTTGACGCCCTCGTTTTTGCATTTGGGCTGTTTTTATAGGTAGACCCTTTACTTTATTTTTGTCCTTTTGGTATACAACTAAGTGTGCATATTTAAAAGTTTCGTCCTCTTAAATAACTTCTAAGAAAGATCAGAGCCAATGTGCTGATGAGCTGATGTCCCAATTTCAAAAATGGTTGATGTCCATAGCTGCTACTTGCCTTTGCAAAATGGAGCTTTGCTCTCTCAGATAGTCCATGGTTTGTCGTGCACCTTATGAGTTTTGCATACATTTGGCCTTTTGTTCTCAACTATGACAACAGATGAGCTATTCTGCCTATCAAAGAATCATAAGCTGGTGCAAAATATATAATGGAAGCCATAATAAGTTTATGCAGCCAATTGGAAAATGATTTCTTTAGTTTTCACCTATTTTTTGCAGACCCTAGCAAATGTTGAGGTCAGCTCGATGAATGCATGATGCATCATGGCTGGAGCTTGGCAAATTGACTTGCATTGGCAATGCCCTTGCCTCTAAAAACTTAAATCCTAGAGATATGGCAACATGAACATACTAATATATCCTGGCAGCTTTAGTGGTGCTAGATGTGTTTCATTGCATACCATTTCAAATTTGTTATTGCAGTATCATTAGAGTTTTTTTGAGATCAAATAAGGGCCCTTACTCGATGCCACGTCAAAAAGCTCGCGGCCAATGGGGAGCCGAGCTTGTACAGAACTTTTTCACCGAGCCTTGGTTTCGCGTTTCCAGGTGTCAACTGCACGTAGCTTCGGTAATGTCCGTGCCTCTAGCTTCGGGTGTCAGATTACACACGTGGCAATTATAACCGTTAGCTCCCGCCCTCAATTCCATTTCGGTGTTTTCCACAACGAGTTTTTGGCGAAGATCGATTGCAGCGCCAAGGGAGCTTGGGTTCACTTTCGGGAAGCTGCCGACTGCGCTAAAGGGAGTTTCGACCCGCAGAAAAACTTCGATCAAGGTAAAATCGCGTAGCCTTTCCTAGTATTTCGATTCAGCTCCACATTCTGATTTGAATTACGTGACTAGATGGCTATAAGCTCTATCCGCGATCGGAAATGAGTTTGAAAGCCCGTGGTGTCGTAGGGGGCTTTGTTACACTCCAACCTGCAAATGCGAGGTGAATGGCGAGTCAAAAGATGCGAGGAGAAATGATGTTTACGCACATTGGAAGGCTTTGGTGGTCGGTTCGATCGGGCAAAGAGATATTTGTACAAGTAAGGCATGTATACACTCCAGCGGATATGGCAAAAGAAAAAATAAAGCAAGCGGCGAACTTTCCCACGGTTAGAAGCAAATTGTGAGTATGTAATTCTATGCAATCCATATTCAAATTAGTTGAGTTACTTATCCGGTTCCTTCCCATTCTCTCGGGTTTGTGTATATCGATGTGGAGAACAACGTCTCTTCACACTTTCGATAGCGGTGTTTTCCATTGCTTTCACCAAGATATGGGCTGCTTGTTGTTCGAAGGTAGCACACGATGCATTTTCGAGAAAGGGGTATATGGTTACGGAGGTATGAATACTCTCCACGAAGATCCAAGCTAAGCGAGCTTCCATTGCCCGACTGTCCAGATTTATCTGCGAGGCCTCGGATGCCACTTCTATCTTATTAGCGCGGAGTAAGTTGTCGCGAGGAAATGTTCCGCGGCATTGAAGGAGAAGGGAGGAGTCTGCGGGCATGTGAAGATAAATTTAGGAATTGATCTGTTCATTTCCATATTCAAAGCCGCCGACAATGTAAAGAAGACCTTGAAGATGTTTCGGTTTTAACGGTCGGCCGGATTGTTTTTTTAGATAGTGTATTTCTTGAAGGTTGGAGTGCTTTCGACTTCGCGATGGAGCTGAATGTCTTGAATGCGGGATAAGTCGAGACGGTTCGGTTCAGATATTGCATTAGGAAGCAAACTACGTATGTCACTTTTAAGTATAGGAGATGGCGAAATGTAAGTGAAGAAGAAAGAAATGCGTCACGGATTCTGTCGAACAAGATGACAATGATGGCACTCATTCCGTTGTCATAGACTTGAACATTCATAAGGATAATCAATTTGTTCAAAAGTCGAGGCGGAGGCGAGTGGTCTCTATTCGATGTTAAAGCCAATGGAGTTGAGGCGGACTTAAACTTCTTCCATTTCATGATAGATGGCGAGGAAGGTGGAAAGCCTTGAGAGAAGAATGCTATAAATTGGGGTCATGCATGCCCCCAAAGTCATATCGTATATGAATCTATCTAATATAAATATAAGTGATTGTTTAGCTTGTAGATCTATTGTATATTAATTGCAAACATTTGCTTTCATTGGGATATAAGACTTAAAGTAGCCATGTTATGTACAACTCGATTGTGGATGTGTTTTCACCGTACTTACGGTCGCGAAATTGTGGCTCTCATAAAATATGGAAGGGCCATTTTCACCGTAGCCCACGGTCTTGAAAATAATGCATAGCATAAAAAAGAAAGGGGTATATTATGCGAAGTAGCCCGCGGTGGGAGTTATACATACAATAAGATATTGAAGTGTTGTTTTCGCTGCGTAGCCCGCGATGCGAAAATGTACCCTGAATAAAAAATGGAATGGGTATTTTCGCACCATAGCCCGCGGTGCGAAATTGTGAATAGAATAACTTATCGAAGTCTTGTTTTCGCACCCGTAGCCGCGGTCGCGAATTTGTCATATAGCATAAATTAAGGAAGTGTTATTTTTCGCATCGTTGCCGCGTTCTTAGTCTCTATTGCAAATCAAAGCGCTACAAAAAGCTCACATTCTAAGTGTCATAAATCGGTTTATTTGCTCCGCGAGAATGGCAAATAGCGGGTCGGATAAGGCATGGGGAATTTGTTTTAGCACATGGTATGACAAAATAGTGGAGAAAGAAGCGGGATTTTAAAATCCGGAAACATCGAAGAGTTCGAGGAGGAGCTAGAGGGCGGTGGATGCAACCAGCGTGTATAATAATTTTTACTGGCGTAGACATTATGGCGAGTGTAGCGAGGTTTCTTGATGCATATGGCGGCATCCTTCATAGCTTCATGGCTGGAGCTGGTCACGGCGTGAAACCATGTCCTGTGGTTGGTTTGCCTTCACTAAGCATCAAGCTTTTCTTAAGATGTTTCGAAACGATCATGACCCGAATAAGAAGGTTCTTGAAGAAACTACCGCGAAGCTGTATGCGGGCAAGAGGGAAGGAAAGTTTTTGGCCTAGATATCATGTTCGGCACATACATGATTTACACTAAGCCAAAGCAAAGATGCGGTTCTTCTTCAAGTGCAGTCATTTGAAAGCAGAGCGCCCGCCTCACCGATGAGGAGGCCGATAGATCACGAGGAAGAAGCTTCGTCTTGGAAAATGAGGAGATCGAGGTTGTGGAACAAGAGGTCTCAGAAAAAAGTTATCTACTTGGGGGGCTATCAGAAGCATATCCCATCCATGTAGGTGGGAAACCATACTTGTTCTTTTGGGACATATCTCTGAAGTGGCAAGGGTTGAGAGAAGGCGAGATATTGGGCGGATATATGCCCATGTTGTAGGCACAGGAGGACTTATAGACTTTGAGGCTGATGTCCCCGGACAAATGATGGAGGCATGTGACTTATGATGGATCCTCAATACCTCGGAGGATGCATTTGAAATTGTCATGCAACAATTTGAAGGGGGTATGAAGCGGTGAAAGATGTCAAATTTGAAGCTGCTAGCTCTTCAAAACCGCTTACGAATTCATAGAACGTGGTTTGTCGAAGTCCGCTTTCAAAATAACAAACCATTTGTTGTCGAGCGGGACAAAAGAGAGGTATTTATCTGGTTTCATTTTCTATTTCTTCTTGAATCGATGTTTCTTTTATGCGGGGAGTTATTTATTGATGACTTACATTGCAAGGCATCGAAGAGTCACCCTAGGTAGGGGCCTTGATGTGCACATTATATGGGCTACCTTCACAAGGGGAAATTATTGTGTTTCACAATAAATATAGTCCATCGAGTATGAGGGAGGTCCTCAAGCTTAAGGCTCTGTCATTATCGGGCAAACCCGTGCCCCTAGCCTCAAACTATGATCAAGTGGTAGCGATAGATAGGGCTATCGCAATGTATGTCTTCGGGGCTTCAAAATGTACTTTGTCCTTGCAAATAAAAGCGACTCTAGGCTTGGGTGGAAGCGGACAAAGGAAACAACTAGCGCTTGTCACATTGCCTGAAGGACCACGACATATTGTATCATTAGATGCAATTGGGGCTGGAGTAAAAAGAAGAGGACTTAGAAGATTTTGATTCGGGTACTCTGAGGCCCGATGCCAAAAAAAAGGAAATGTACTTAAAAAAACTTATGTATGAATATAATGTCTTTTCTATAAATTGTCTTTTCTATAATGTATCAATTGTTTTCATATGACGAAATTGCTTTTGTATGAATGTTCATTTATGATATTCATTAATTGTTAGACTTCAATGTGAGCAATAAATCCTTGTTAGATGTATATGTTAGGTATTCTTTAATGGTGGCTCTGTCGCGAAAGCGGGATGTCGGCGATTTTAGTGCAGGCGATTTACGCCTGCCGAGTAGCTCTGATCGCGAAAAGCAGTGATCGGCAATTTTTGGACTACCCTATGGGTAAAAGCATGTTAGGGTGTACCACTTTTGGAACCTGCAAAAGTACATACACTAGGTACTTCAGAACTGGGTACTTTCTCATTTTTCTTTTCATTAAAACTAATACAAAAATCCAAAATAAAAGTCAAGGACATGGTAATATTCAAAGTTAAGATAAAGATAATGCTATTGGAGACCAATATATATATAAAAAGTTCTAAAACATACCTTATATTGAGATATTATACAGGTACCCAGTACCCAGTCCTGGCTACCTTTTTAGGTACCTTTTTAGTCACTAAATAATACTTTTTAAGGGACACCCTAACATGCTTTTACCCCTATTTCGCACCGTGGCTACGGTGCGAAAACATGATGTCGGCAGTTTTTGGGTGCCGATTTCACCGCCGGCTCACGGTCGAAAGCAATTGTCTGCCGTTTTGGACTGCCCTATTTCGCACCGTGGCTACGGTGCGAAAACAGGATGTCGGCAGTTTTTGGACTGCACGATTTCGCATCGTGGCTACTGGTCGAAAAACAGTATCTGCGATTTTGGACTGCCCTATTTCGCCTACCGTCTTACGGTCGCAAAGATGGCTATGTCGGCGATTTTATTTTGCCGATTTATACCGTGGCTACGAGAACATTTTTCGGTGTAGGGGTTTATGGGATCGGGGCGGGACAATATTGCTTAATTGAATTTCTTCTCCTTGCTAAAATCCGCTCATGTCCATGGAAGGCTAGCTCTGAAATCCCACAAAATGAAACTTGACCCATAGCTTGAGAATGTTGATGAGGTCATTACTAGCGTAGAGAGACTTCTATTCAATCCACGA
Source organism: Isoetes taiwanensis (assembly GCA_021234155.1). Lineage (NCBI taxonomy): Eukaryota > Viridiplantae > Streptophyta > Lycopodiopsida > Isoetales > Isoetaceae > Isoetes > Isoetes taiwanensis. The sequence goes on from JAJEKV010000063.1 coordinate 2,060,414, forward strand.
GAGGGAGGCGGTTATTCCCATCACAAGCCCGGTGAGATGGGCGTAGAGGAGGTTGTCCCTTCTGAAGACCGGGCAAACACTTGGAAATGTCGTCCACACTATTAGTAATAGTGTGGGCCGAATATTCGAAAACCAGCCGTGCTTCCTAGTCGGGTCACCTTCTTTGGTGGTAAGGTTGTTGGGGAAGGAGTTTTCGTGGCCTTGCTATGCGCCACAATATTCGGTTCGGATGGCGTATTGTGGTAGCGGTGGAATGCGACTACGGATCAACGGCCCGACTGCCGTTCCCCACCACAGGAGGCGGAGACATTGGAGGAAGCCCGTCGGGTCATCACGTCGTGTGGCCCGAGGTTGATGTCATCCATGTCGGACCGGAGTCGCGGCCATTCAGTTCTTGTGTAATGAGCTGGATTGCGTGTTGAAACCACCGGGGGTCTACGCGGCAGTGCTTTGGCGGTTGACCCGGGGCTATGGTGCGGCTCATGAATCGAGCTATCTCCTCGTCTCAGGGCGTTGGAACCACTATTGCATTCCCAAAGCGTTTGGCGGTGGTGGGGGAGGAAGAAGCTGCGGACTATGGAAGTGCGGCATGACCCGCATCGGCTGGTCCGGCATGATCGGCGGGGATCGGGCGGGCGGCAAAGATCGGCATCGGCTGGTCCGGCAAGATCAGCCGGATCAGCCGCCCGGCAAGATCATCAGGTGGACGGCATGTTGATCCGGGAACCCTAGTTCGAGTGGAAAAGGTTCTAGGAAGCCCCCGGAAAGCTGAAATCGGTAGAAGAAATCCAAGCCGACAAAGCCTCTAGGCTTGTTCCTAGTCTCTTGAGACAAATTTGAGAGAGATGCGAGGGCAAGGAGGCCGATAAGCTTGGTAATAAAGCGGAAGCCTAAGGAAGGGGAGCCTATTGTTAGATATGGTGGCCACGAGAAGATGAAGGGTGCTCCTCCGGCACTCGGGGCTTTGAGGGAGATCCGAATGTCTTGGCGGTGCACGCACCGGTCTACGATTCCCAAGCTTGCCTTCGCTAGAATGGTCGAGTTTGAGATGCAGGAAATTATTGAGAGGAGGAAGGAAGCAAGAAGCAAGAGGAGGGGACAGAGCACGGACTTCGTCCGATGGTGGAGGAGGAGGTGAATAGAATCAGGCGAGGCCTTGGACATCTTGCAAAAAGCGTGAGAGGCTCATCTAATTAGCCTCTTTGAGGAAAGTGTCCTTTGTTGTGCACCCGAAGGGCGTGTTCTTGTCTTGAGGCCAACGATTATGCTTTAGCTAGATACTTAGTGGATGCCTCCCTTAGCATCCTTTTGTAACACTTTTGTTTCTTAATATATGAGTGTTTTAGTATTTATCGTCATGAGTGTTTTATATTTATGTAATTATTTGCAATTCTATTTATTTGCGGCCGGTGCATTTATATACTAGTGTTGACCGTAGCCACGGTGCGAAAATGACTATTCCATATTACGTGGGAAGGTCTATTTAGCAGGTAATACCTATCTTAAAATGACTATTCCACATTCTTTGGGAAAGTCTATTTCGCACCAAATTAATGCAGTGCGAAAATAGTGGTTCCAAAGTTTTTTTAGAGAGCAATTTCATGCAAGAAGTGACTACGGATCGAAAGCGAACTATTCCACACATTGCGAAGAGAATCTTTGAACGAATTTAGAATCTACGTAAGGAAAATGGCCAAGAGCTTTCCAAATTGAAAATGTGCGGTAAATAGGCCGGATCACATGTATCACTTATGGTTACATACTTATAACTCATATAAGAGGCATAGCATGTACATAGAACTCATATAAGAGGCATAGCATACATGAATGAAGAAGCTTATTAGCGATCGGGATCATCATGAAAAGGTAGTTGGTGATGCGATTAATCTCATAGGCATGCGCTCTGGAACCCTCAAAGGTGGATAATAACACGATAAAACCCTCAGGAAGAGCGATTTGCCCCTCTGCTACTCCTTCCAACCCGGGGATCAAGGGGATACCCCTCACGAGAACATCTATGAAGATCATTATATGTCATAGTGCAAGTAATGGAGTCCATATCTTGGGACGAGGAGGCCGAGAGACATAGCAAATGGGGCATATACGCATTGAGTGGAACCCTACTTATATCGAACAAAATTATTGACATGCCTTTGTAGCGGCATTATTGGTTATACATCGAGCATAATGTACAAAATACACATGTATATAATATGCATTATATAAGCGTATATACATTGAGTATTGAGTTAGGGGGACTCTTCCGAGTCATTGTCACGAGCACCCGGTGATCTTTTCTATCATGTACATTTGATGCTCTCTATTCCATATTAGATGGATGATAACATCGAAGGGATCGGGATAATAGCGAGGATTGAAGCGGCGGTGGTCATCGATCTTCCATGGGTATTTCTCGCTCGCGACCTTTGCTTGAAATTTTAAGTGATTCATCTTGCGGTAATGGAATCACGTTCGGGACGAGAATGAGACCACATGGCTAGGCGGAGGCCAATATTGCTGCACTTTCGGCAATTTGATGTATATTTATACCCAGCAAAATTATTGATGGTATATACCCGGAAAATTATTATTGGTATATACATAGAAATTATTGATGGTATATACATACCAAAATTATTATCATATACATACTTGTATGGTTTTCGTATGCTTCGTGAGCTACAATATCTTATATTATAATGTTATTGTGTAAGTGTTGGACCCGACCCTAATTTGGCGGTTGATTTGATGAAATCAATGGAAGAGATGATGCCACGTAAGATTCTTTAAAATAACATGGTTTTTGCTAGGGTTAGCGAGGCGGCGATTACCGGGGAAGTCAGGCATGCACCTTGATGGGCGTTTGAGGTTTTGATCTTTGCGGACTTCCTTTGATGTTCCCTTTAGTGCGAAAGTAGTCTTGGCGGTAGAGATGTGCGAGTTTGAATACATTCCGGTCCATGCCTCACCCTCACGGCTTGGCCATCATATCGAACCGAACTTCGGATGGTTGGTATCGTGGCTACGATATCGCGGCGGCGGCGGAATTCCGCCTTCAAGGTAAGTGGATTTTGCCATTTTTTTGCTCTTCTTCTTGCTCTATGCGGTTTGATAGTCGGTTGCTCGGAGGCCAGTCTCTTGCCGATTTGCTTTCCTAAGGGGCTATGGAGGCGGCGAGAGGCTATGGCACTTGATCCGTTTAGGGAGCGAAAAGGAAGAAATTTGTATAGAACTCCGTCTGGAGCATCATCTCCTGAGATCACCATGGGCAAACCCCCGCATCACGGAAACCTCTGTTATCATATCTGCGAGGAAGGAGAGGGCTTACAATATTAACATACCACAGTTTGCAATGATTCGAGCAATAATACCACGGTTATCGTGCCACGGTAATATTAACATACCCGGTTATCGTATTAAGAGCTCTTTCAAAGGCGTACACGAAGGCCGAGGGAAGCCCGTCAAAACACTCAATGGATCGACCTTCTTTAGTTTTGGTATGCCACTTATCGTATCAGCGTCTATGATGTGGCAAAATAATTCTTCTTTTATTCCCTTGATGTCGTGGAGCAAAAGCGAAGCATACTCTTTGGATGTCTGCGGTCGAGGCGAGAACTTTTTGATTTTGTGTTGTCGATTCATTCGGCAATATTTCACAAAGCTTGATTTCGAACATGATTTGCCTCTTGCTATGATCTACCCAGATTCAAAGCCTTTGCCCAAGGATGGCTAAAAATGCGGTTCATAGCTTTGTCGGAGTTGAGTTCTTGAGGAGGATTTTTCGTTGGCGGGTAATTGCTACATGTAATTATTTTTACTATGAATTGTGCTTTAAAGCTGTAGTTGTTTTGATCTTAGCTAGCTTATAATATAGAGATCCACTCCACGAACATGTGCTTTTAGAGCTGGGTCTCTATCTACGTCGACTTATAGTTAGATATTGCCCTTAGAATTGAGTGCGATTGAAATAGGACATGGCGAGTTAGTTTGCGGATCATTATGTGTTTTCATTACGTCTAAAAGCGAGAATATAAAGATTTTGTCTTTAAGCTTTTAGGAATTCGGCTTGTGTCCAACGACCATGTACAAATGCACAAAAGGGATCGCCATTTCGTCAATTCTCTATTCCAAATTGTTTTAAGCTTGGTGGGACAAAACTTGGTTAGAAACATTTGCATTGGTTGCTATTTTGATTGAATTTCTTTGGTATATGATTGTGAATTTTGCGGAGTCTTCAAGCGGCCATATGTTGACCTTCCATCGAGAATGTGCATGGCGTGAGACATGTTTTGTGATGAATACCATCACATCAAGCTAAAGATATGAGGTTATGTCTCGGCGTCCTCCGGAGATATATCGAAAATGTTTATTGTAATTCAACAAAGAATCTGTTGTTTTCAACAAAGGATATGTTTATTTGCTTTGGATTTGATAGGGATTGAAATGTTTTTTTTGCTGCTAGAATAGTTGGGGCAGACATAGTCTTATTTCTTGCATGGTAGTCGAGGAGACCCAAGGTGTACAAGAATAAAATCCTATTTGACTACATGTGTGCTACACGCAAAAGACCATTTCGTCCATGTCAAGAATCATATGAGGGATGCCTTTCGGTGATATTCAAGCAGGTAAGATAGCATGCAAAGTTTGAGATGATGCACGTAGACTAAATGTTCATTTTCTAACATTAAAGCACATCAGGCTTTGTCAGCATTTTAACATATTTAGCTTCATCGGATAAGGAGTTTCGGCCACACTTACAAATATTTACCTTCTACAATAGCAACATGACACAAATGTTTAGATGTCCCTAGTACATGTCAAATTCTGCAATGGATTGCCCAATGTGACAGGGCATGTATAAAGAAACATAATACAAAGATTTACATTAACCCAAATGTGCCTTGCAGTGTCAATTTGTTGTATCATGTATAAAGATGCGCTATATTTGTCTAGATCCTTAAGCAGATTAGGTCTTTCTAAAGAACCTGTAAGCATATATCAGCATTGCCCTGTGCCAGAAGTGTAATTTATATTTTTTCAAATAATCCTCTTATGGAGTATGCTGATCTATAAGAAAGACTCTAAGTTCATGTAACAAAGCTAGCATGACATGGAATATTGTGCAAAGACAATGTCAAATGTAATTAAAATGTAATTACTGCATATATAAAATATACAGTAGTTGTTTCAAAAAATCATCTTTGCATATACAATAGTCATTTCAAAGAACTTGATAAACCCAATAAACAAAGCTCAAAGGGCCCATCGGCTATAAAAAAAAATATGCAAACAGATAATTAATTAAGCTAGGCAAAAAAATGGCCGTTGAAATAGCTCAAAAAAGAAGTTGGGATACAAATTAAAGACAACATAAAATACGCTCCCACAAATAATTATATGGCCAACAAGTTTCCAACATTTATGGTTACCAAATTACAATTATATGGCAGGCTTTGGGTAAATTTGTAAAATGCTCCAGTGATGTTTGGAGACAAAGGCTGTCATAGATTAATGGGATGCCCGGACTTTGTTTACTTTGTGCACTTTTTGAGGAATGATTTTATATTTTGAAAAGACTTTGGTGTTTGTTCCTTTATATACTTACATAACTCTAATGCCATGTTCGTTTCCAACAACTACAACTTTATACTTTAATAACTGTATTGCCATGTCCTTTTCTACAACTATGCGCCATGTCATTTTTCAACAACTACAATTTTATACTTAAATGATTGTATTGTCATGTCCTTTTTTAACAACAACTACAAGGGTTATACGAAACGAAAGGGGTATGGTAAAATGGCGTGTGACGTGGATAAAAGGCCCTTTTTAAAGAACTTTCTCTTAAAATTCTCCCCTACAACGAAGATGGAAGACAATAAGGAACACACAACTTAGGTATCGAAAGATCTTGGCATTGTTATCAACCCTAGGATAAGACATAATATATCAATTAACGTCATGCTTTTTTGTTTCTGAGGGCATCGAGGAAAAATGTATCAATTAGCATCATGCTTTTGCTTCTGAGGCACCTACAAAAATGATCGCGGGGCGATGTGCTTTCGAACACATTGCTCATTTGGAGCAATCAACCAGATGATTTATATGGTTCAATGACGTTATTCGATGTGAACTTGAATGAATGAGACATCACCCTCCTACAATTGAAGGTATTTCAAGCTATACTTTGCCAACATTTTAATGAACGAATCCAACAACATATTCTTGGCACCCGTTCATTTTTTATCCTTTGTACAGAAATTACGAGAAAAGAGTACAAATATTAAATTGATACTGTGTAATTTTCTCATTGCAGCTAGAACTTTCATAGGCTTCCAAATTATGCCCAGCAACGCTGGGCACCATTACTAGTGTAAATATAATGTACGTATATAGCATATATACCTGATTTCTCTTTAAATAGGCATCTATGCCTTGTCTTTGTCTGCTTCTTGTTTGCATGCTCCTTGCCTCCCTGTCCGCTTCTTGTTGCTCTTTGCCTGCCTGTCTGCTCCACTAGTTTCTTGCAAATGGTAACTTTACAAGAACATCCTCGCTGGGCTGATCCGGAATACCTGCAAGCGTGCGGTAGAGTTAATACATGCACTTTTGATGATTTTTAACAACTTTTTGGGAGCATCGATGGCGTCGCGGTCCAACCACGAGCTTGCAAGGCCCCTGATCAACCGTTATCGTCGCTATACTCGTCATCTCCCTCCCTTTGGAGGAGATCAATTCGAGTCAAGCAAGGTTCCTCTAAGTGCTTTGGGACTTCTTGAACCCCCTCGGATTTAGAAGATAGGCTAGAGCGGTTGAAGGACATGCTTTTCCATGGTTTCATGGCCTACTCTACGGATCGATTATGTGCCTCGGTCATTCCTACTAATGAGAAGAATAGGATTTATATCCTCATTGAACTTTCGACTTCCATTACAAATCTTTTGTGGATATTGGTAAGCTCTATTAGTTCCCTTGACTTCAACATCCTGTGGTTCTTGTCTAGATTCCCCACACGGGATACAATTCCTTGGGATACCGTGACCTATGGCTACATAGCACCTGACACATAATACATTACATATCACGGTGAAGATACTCCAACTGGATTTGGTATAAAGATTTTCATAGAAATTAAGTATATAAGCAAGTGATTTCCGTGTAATTAAATGCTTGACCTCATATTATCATGTATTATGTTGGCAATCTTACACTTTTAGTGTAATTGAATGGTTTCTTCTACCATTTTCCTTGTATTTTCTCATGTGAATGTTTTATTTGTGGTCATATTAGGGACCGTGGCCCGCGATCTTGAAATCGCCTCACTTAAAAAATTATTGAAGGGCCTATTTCGCTTGCAGTAGCTCACGATATTAGTACTTCAGCGGTATTCACAGCTCTTTGTGGTATTATACTTCAACGATATTAGTATTATACTTCAACATTATTGGGTCGTAGCTATAAATTCTTTCACCTTGCTTTCACTTCCCACCTTTGTTCCATGTTTTCACATTGCTTTCACTTCTCGTGTTCTCACCTTGCTTTCGCCGCACCTTGTGTTAAAGGTGTTCTTTGCTAATTGATCTTGATCCTTGCTTCTTGCTCCTTCATCTTCGTGCTACTTCATGCTACTTGGTCTTGTTCCTTGCTCTTGATCTTGCTACTTGATCTTGTTCCTTGCTTCCTTGTTCCATGATCTTCCTTGTTCCTTGCTACTTCATCTACCTGGTTCTTGCTATTTGGTCTTCCTTAATCCTTGATCTTCTTGCTCCTTGATCTTCCTTGTTCCTTGCTTCTTCCTACTTGATCTTGATCCTTGTTCCTTGCTACTTGGTCCTCTTCCTTGCTTCTTGCTCCTTGTTCCTTGCTCTGCTCCTTGTTCCTTGCTTGCTTGTGCAAATGATTGGACCCAATCCTCCCTGGGCTACTCCAGAAGGACTGCAAGCATGCCCCATGCATTCTGTGCGGCCTGGAATGGATGAGCTATGGGACCATTTCTTAGAGTGGAGGTTGCGCCACAGTCCCACCAAGGAGCTTACAATGGAGTTGATCAACTTCATTACAGGCGATTTGATTGTGGTCATGAGCCTTGAGGGAAATTAATCCATCGAGATGTTATAGGAGACTTGGAATGGGGAATGCTTGAACCCCCTCCTTATCTGGCCGAGATGCTCACGACAATTGAGGCCTCTTCTTCGTCTTTGGATATTTAGCACACTCACGGATGCATACATATCGAGTTCATTCATGAAATTTGTAAAGGGACACATGTATGGCCTTATTAGGGTGTACTACAAGCGTGTACAGCGGTTTTGTGGAGTTGGGTCCGCTCTTCTTCCGTGAGTATCATCATCACGGAATTACTTTTTCTAATGACTAGGTACCCCATATGGTGGGAAGAATCGAAATTTTGGGATGGCGTGAGCTCTTGATTCCTAACCGGATGCATGGGTTACACCTCATGGGAAGGGGAAGGGAAGGGGAAGGGGAAGGGGTTAGGAACCTAGGGGAGGCGTTACTAGGGACATCTTTGCCGTGGTCTCTAGTAACCTTTGCTATCTATCATAAATATTTCATATGATACTGGTGATAATATGTTCTATAAATATTCTCTAATATGTTAATATGTTCTCTAATATGTTAATATTCTCTAATTCTTGGCCCATATTTACCCGTAGCCCGCGATTAAATTATTTCAGTACAAATTATTGAAGGGCCTATTTGCACCGTATGCGCCCGCGAAAATCGGCAGTTACAAATTATTGAAGGGCCTATTTGCATGCGGTAGCCCGCGGTGCGAAATCACATTCGATTACAAAATTATTCAGGGCCTATTGGCCGTAGCCGCGGTGCGAAAATCACTCGATTACAAATTATTGAAGGGCCTATTTCTTGGTGGCTGCGGTTAAATCGATGGATCGGTTTGAATTCGGGCCCATATTTTCGCACCGTGGCCCACGATGCCAATACATCATCAATTTACTTACAACCACGACATTTGCTGCGCGAGCACTATCGGTGATAAATAAACCAACTCTTTACACGGTAGAGGCGTTATCGGGAGCTCTCAATCTGGACATAACCTTTGCCTTGCCACCATCTCATTGATCTCCACTCCCTTGATGCGGCTCAGCATTTGCGGACTTATACCAAGCTGCCCTCTTTTTTCATTTGGGTTTTGTCTAAACAACTTAGCAAGTGTTGATTCACTCACGGTTCGTGATTTCTTCACCCACTTGCACCACGATCCTACGTAAAACCATTGACACATCTGCTGCAAGGAATTCCCCAACTGAACCTCGTGTTGAGTGAAGCGGAAGAATGCATTCTTTGCTTGCTTATGGGACTTCTCCATTCCTGTGTATTCCAAATTCCGGGCTTCCATACTCACGACAAACCACCGCCATGTGCGAGCAGAATATGGATATAGTGAGTCAAATTGGCCTCACCCCCCATGCCGTCGGGGAAAGACTTAGTGAAGTTTGTATTTGCCTCACGGAATTTGGCAACATCATTTTCTGCACTACCTTTTTTGCATTTCCTTTACCGGTCTGGAGAAATCACCGCCATGCCTTGATTTTCTTGGTGATCGCCACGATCATTTCGATCATCCTCGGCTGCAATAAGATCCTTGTAAGCTTCCCAAACACCGGATAAGTTCTCTTTCGCGGGAGGCAAAACCTCTTAGCCTTTGGACCACCCATCTTGGGTTTTGGGGAACCTTGCGGATACCTTTGGATCTTGAAGTATTTTGTAGTGCCCACCATGAAGTCCCACATTAGATAGCACCTTTTCAACTTCATGCATGGCAGCTTCCCTAGAGCTTTGGGGTGATTTATTCCAAGCAAGCGGGATACTCATGTAAACCATCTTGTCTATGATTCTCAAGAAAGCATGAAGGGTGCATATGTGTACTCTTCTTAGCGAATTGGAGAATTGGCATCAAGGTTGTGTCCTTCTCCTCTCTATTTGGTGGCTCATCACGGACCGCGGTCTAATGTACTCTTGTCCAATCGGTGAATCTCTTCTTGCATAGAGGCGGTAGGGACAAGCATGAGTAGTCTTACCCGGCACCATGCTTCATTACGTACATGCATTTTATTGTCTTCAAATCTGCGACAAGATGCCATTCAACCTCGTACTCACCATATCCGGGAGGCGCAAGTTTTTCTCCGATTAGTGAGAGGCAATCATTGTGGGAATGGGTGTTTGATCAAAAACCCATTTTCAGATTATCTTTGTGATTTTCCTCACGGTACTGAAATAAACCAACCCACCAAATGTGATCTTGATTTGGGCCGGAAAACTTATCATCTAGATTTGACTCTTCATTCCACTGTATTCAAAGCTACGTTCATTAGACTCGAAACCCTCTCGTTACTTCTAGCCTTTCACCAATTCCATTTCATCCGGCTTCAAAACAATTCTTAGTTTGCGGTAGCACTCTTCTACCTTCATATCATAAAAAATCGAACCAAAAATTTTGAAGCATTCTAGTTAAGTCTATCCAGCAATTGTTATTTTCATTAAAAGGCGAAAGTATCACCAAACCGACTTCTTCTTACCTTTGGTATAGGATGCCAATGTATCAAGTTGATTGCTATTCGGTCGGTGATACATATCACCAAGCTCTTGCACTTATGCGTTTCTCGATGACCTACAAGTCATCCGCTAGTCATCCTTGGTAGTAGAATAGTTTTGGTAATGCCTTGTTGTTTAAAGCCATCCTCAAACATCACGAACAAAGCAATATAAGCTTGCCTACTTATTCGGACATTGTCACGGTTCTTTGCGATTAGAGGTTTATTTGTTTCCCCAACTCACACAGCTTGAGGTTGATGTACTACTGACTTTCCTAAGTTGAATGCTACGGGAAGCTTTAACATTCTCAATACATCATCTTTAGTAACTAATTTCTTTAATAAACCGGCAATATTAGCGGGTTTTCTCTTATTACCTATTACGCAAGATTTGGATCAACAAGATTTTTAATAGCCATGACCCTTTTTTTGAGCCTCCACCCCGAGGGGGCTAATATATTTATGGGCTTCAGGTTTTGCCCTCTCCACGATCCCGGTGGAGTTCTTTTTAAGCGTTTGACCAGCTTGTGAAGGAATCATTTTCTTGCGCAACCCTCTTCATTCCTTGCTGCGGTGCATTCATCTCGATCACTAATTTCTGATTTTCTACCTCAATTCATTGAGCTTGCGGCATTGTTGAGGCAAAGTAGTTACTTTGTTGGGACTGATTAACATCGATAAAACTTTGCAATTGAATCCATACAAGTGGTTATACATGCGCATAAATGTGGATCGGTATTACCATTAACCAAATTATTACGGTAACCTAGTAACCCTTGCTGTCCCTTACAAAAGCAAATTCAATAAGACCCGGATCGCAGTGGAAGTTTGGATGGGCTCAGTGAAAGGATCACATGGATCTGATTGGCCTTTAGCGAGGTCTATATTCATGGCTCAAGCTTCGCGATGCATCTTCATCTATTGGTTGCTTCAAGTGAACTTATTCTGTAAGGCAGGCATTCTTTTGGCACTTGCACTCTAAATTGACCCTCGGAATTAGTTTGATCACGAAAGCAGTATTAGAAGGAAGAACACTCAAAGGAATGCAATGGCGACTTCGGAAACCAAATACCTTTGCCATTGGCGTTGCAAAGACCGAGAAACCCGGGCGGAGATTAAATTAGGAAGATTCTTGCCAACAAAGCGGAGGCGAAATTGAAAAATTTGCTCTATTCTGGCAAAAGAATCACCTCTGTCAAAATTCAAAAGCGCACAGGTGCGATGGCAAGATCGTTATTTCGATGAAGCGATGGCAAAAGGTCGATGGGCGAGGGCAAGCTCGATCGATGGTCTTTGGCTTCGATGGCATAAGCTCGAAGGTGGGAAAAGCGAAAATCCTAGATATAATCATCAAATATTCAGTCGTTAGGAAATAATGATTGTGGGGTTAGGTTCGGGGGTTAGGTTTGGAGGTTAGGTAGTTAGGTTAGGGGAGAGTGAAATTTAGGTATGGAGGGGGGAAGCTAGGTTCGGCATCCTACGTGGCGGCCCCCCTAATATATTCTTAGGAGGCCCTTATTTGACCTCAAAAAAACTCTAATGTGGTAGAGCTACACGTGTTCGTGCTATTGGGTAGTGAATTCCAATGCCACAGACCTTAATACATGTCCAACAACTTAAAATTGCGGGGGACAAAACGGTTGGAATAACAAAAAAGTTCGGCCACGTCTATGCCGTGAACTTTGGTATTTATGAGAAGATGGTCTATCAAATCAGTAAGAGAACTATCCCCACCACTACACATATTGCATTAAATTTGACCTATCTAATATTCAACAACAAACATGCGTATTCTCCAAACAACCTATAGTAACATGTTTATCAACGTATGAATAGTTATATACACTCCATATCCAAGCTGATAGGCTCAATAGGCTCAATATTGCATATCTGACCTAGGGAATTGACCAAATAATTGACCACTGATTTGACTAGGCTTCATAAGAGATATCACATGCGAGCAGAATTTGGCAATGAAAAAACCAAGCAAGATATATGAAATCAACGTTTTCATTCCATATATATCTTCATAGATGCGATGCACAAGGCGCCGGCTCCGCCGGCGCCAAATTCTTGTATAGATATGTTATTATTATAGAATAGCGAAATTATGGAATTGTGGCTTTAAAAAAAGAAAAGAAAAACCCAAATCCTCGTGGGGAAAAAAAAAACCCCAAAACTTCCTTCCTCTGACCTTTTACCCTAACCACCGGTTTCGAGCCAAGAGGTCTGTCATCAGCTTCCAAGAGCCAAGAGCCAAGAGCCAAGAGGTCTGTCATCAAATGGGTCTGTCATCAGCATTTGAATGCTTTGATCGAATGCAACAATCAGCAACTATTTACATTTGTTTGTCTCTGTGTGCAGATTGCAAGTGGAGATAACTATTCTTACATCAGCTTTGCTCTTTGCTCTTGCTTCGAAGAGCCAAGAGCCAAGAGGTCTGTTATCAGCATTTGAATGCAGCTTCGAATGCACAAAGTGAAAATGCTTCGGCATATGCATTGCTATCTCATATCTTTGTTGTGGGCAATATAGCAAAAACTGAGTAAACGTGCATACAAGACAGCTTGTATGCACATGCTCTTGCACATACGAAAACTAGAAATAGACTAAAACCAGCACAACTTGAACGATTGGAATTTGTGCGAGAGAACTTAAGGCCCGTGCGCAAGTTTGAGACAGTGAATACATCTCCTATACAGGTATTGTCCTTTTTAGTTCTTATTTTTTTCTTCTTATTTTTGTGGTCATCGATTTTAGATGTACATTTATTGTGTGATTGTTTGTAGGTGAATCCAAATGAGATAGATGTCACAAAGACTCCTGATCTTCCACCTCCTAGCCATTGATAGAGAGATTTATGAAACATATTTCCAAGAGACTATGAGCATGAAAAGAAGGACGAGGAGTATGACAAGAGATGTAGCATCTTCATCACAAAGACCTTCTACAAGCCGAATAGGTAGGTGAAGACGAAGAAGAATTTCTACTCGTAGTAGACGTGTGACACGATCAATCTCAGCGGTGGGTCTACCAAATGAAGATGAGCTTGACATGATTGAAGAAGAAGAGGTTGGGAGTGAGGATGAGCTTACGGAAGAAGAGCATTTATGGAACATCAGAAACAGAGTCTGATGATGAAGAGGACGAAGAAGAAGGGTGATTATTCATGGATTTCATTTATAAAATATTGTTGTTGTAAAACTCTTTATGTTTTTTATTTTGTGGTTGAAGTAAAACTAGAATTATGAGAAGATTTAACTCTTAAATAGACATATTTCGATTTCAAAGCTTTGAGAAATACTTATTTTTCTAGAGTAATATATTTTGGTTCAATTATTTAAAACTTGAAGTTCTTCATATTAGTTGTTATTGCAACTATTTTAAATGCAATACAAGAATTTATAGTTTTAAAAATTACACGAAGTATTTAACGTACTATACGTATACATATTTTACGTATTTAATAAGTATTTATAATTTTAAAAAACGTATTTAAAGTACTTTTTAAATGAGAGGTATGCATACGGTATTAATACGTTAAGTATGTATAATACCCGTCTGCGTGCCGCGTGCGACAACAACTTTGGAACTGGGGAAACCCACGTAGCATTTGTTGCTCCCGAAACTCTGTGTGAAGCCCTGTTAGGAAACCCACTGTAGCCCAGCAGCAAAGACTCTTTTTGTAGCTGCGGAATCCACAGTAGCCAAGACTCTGTGCACATGCTGCGAGAATCTACGCCATGGCGGCCCGAAACCCCTGTTGCTATCTGCTGTATCTCCGGGCTCTCATCAGACGACTCTGAATCCGACAGCCCCAGCCCATTTTTATTTGCAGCTATTGCTTTCTCTGCTTTTTTTTTAAGCTTCTTTTATCTTTTAAGTCTCCGGGCCCACATCCTTCACCTTTGTTCTTGACACGGAGGTTGATGAAGACCAGCCACCTCCCCTTCTTTGCCCCTTGTTTTATCATCGCCCGAGGAGAGAGAGAGGAGGAGAGAGCCCCGAGAGAGAGAGAGAGAGAGAGAGAGGGAGAGAGAGGAGAGAGAGAGAGAGAGAGAGAGAGAGAGAGAGAGAGAGAGAGAGAGAGAGAGAGAGATTGATTGATATTTCCCACATGTTAGCTTTTTGTGGGAGATGATTAGAGATGATGAGAGTTCGCGAGAGGGGTGAGAGTGGAAAACCCACTCACCTTTTATAGCTCGAGAGGCAATATTTAAGCAAGCGGCCGGATGGGTCGTTTCCCATCGGGTTGTGCGATTAAGCTTCACCCTTAGGAATGTTTTTGCCTCCCTAATTTGGCCTTCCTTGAATCTCCCTGTTCTAGCTTGTGTTCTTTGATCTTCTTGGCACAAACCCAAAGCTGGATCAAGGCGATTGAGGGCCAAGTAAGCATTATTGTTCAGAATTTCACATTCTTGCATTCCATTTTGCATAATTCAATTTTCTCTTTTGGAATGAAGAAGATTTCATGAACCCGATTATCTTCATTTTGGCGGTCTTGTTAGATCCTAGACTTGCTAGTATGACAAAGGGCTTGGATCATTCGAAGGCCTTTGTTCCTCAAGGCGTGAAAAGGAATTTCAGCCAAAAAACCAAGGAAAATGACGGATCGATTATGCGCCCTGTAATTCAAGCACTTGTTGCTTCAAATGAACCAAAGAGGACAAAGTAGATTAAATTCCTCGATAGTTTGTGCTAGAAGGACAAACTTTGAGGAGCAAGTAAGAAAGTACATTTACCGCGATGTCACATAGCGGCAAATTCATGTGGGCAAGGACTTACATGCTTTGCATGGAGCATGTGATATTAAGCATCTAATTACTACGGATAATAACAATTTGATGCAAAAATTGAAACATTTTGTGGTCTACTATGGAAGCGTGAAGGCTGCGCCTTTCATAAGCAATGAGGGAATATGTTGCACCACGGGGAAAAATTAATTTGTCCGACACACAGGTGTTTCTTTTGAATACCGCTTTCATTTCTTTGGATCGTGTGAAAGTGACATGGAATATAATGTTGAACCAGAGTCGTGCAGATATAAAGGCGTTAAGATGGCTCTTTTGGGTTTTTGACTAGGAATTGTACCGTTGAGCGTGTTGGTCGAAGGAGGAAGAGACATTGGGATCGGTGACATTTATGAGGAGGAAATAGGGAGTGAAGAGAAGGAGTAGTGAGGATGACTTTCACGATTGTCGACTATGGATTGAAGAAGGCGTTCCCTGTAATGCAGAGCCTTTTAGTGATTTCATTTCTTTAAATATTTATGATGAAACTATGGATGCAGGTTTTTCGTAGTGCATGCAAAATACTGCTCTTATTTTAGCCATAGCTTAAAGCTTGCATCTGTTATTACAATATCTGATTGTCATTCTCTTGTTATATTCTTGTAGAATTTGTACAAACTGGTGTAAGCAATGTGGAGCAGCAAAACCGTCTTATTGGTGCTCCAGAATTCGTAATTATTGATGAGAGTAGCGAAGATGGTGACAATGCTGCCACAATCATTAGAAGAATGCTCGACATACATAAGGGACAGATAGCTCAGACTTGACCGATTTAGAATTGATGTGGTGAACCGTTTTCGTGCAGTGCCGCAACTAACACATTAAGTATCCCGCCTGGGGAGTACGTTCGCAGTTTAGGGTCCATTCTTTTTCACATAGTTTATGGTCCATTGTGGGCTATCATGAGCTTCATACTTGAAGTTTGAAATTAGGTAGCAATGAAAAATTGTTGTAACAATTTTCTCAAACTTGTGTTCCATTGTCTTGTATCCCTTTAGGATTATTCTAAAGATGGCGCTTCCCTTAACGGTTGTCAATGATTCTAACATGCGCTTGTTTGGATTAGCTGCAACTAAGTAGACCATTTGCTACTATGCCCACATATCAAGATCAACAAACATGTTGATGGACATTACTTAGAATAAGAATAAGAATAAGAATAAGAATGATTTTTTATCGTCCACTGAGGCCAATCGGCCTATGGGACCCATAAGGGCCTTGACAAACTTATTCTTGTATGGGTTAAAAACCCAGCCAGAAAGGGTTTTCGAGGAAAAACCAGTGGCGATAATAAGAATGTTGTCAAAAGCTGTACAAAGTATACATCAATGTATATATACATGTCAAGTGTGTGTGCAGGGACATAGCTGATCTCGCATGTCCATAACCTCACGAAGATATGATCCGACATCCGATACGGATCTTTGTGCTCAATGTCACATGTAGCGGTGGCTGAGGGCTGACCAACTCGACATATCGTGTCGAATTTGATCATATCTTTGGGCAACTTTGAAGGGTATGAGATTCATCCTCAATGACTCCCATTTGGCGACATTAGCCGAGCACGTCTGGCGTGGCTCACCAATCCATCTGCCGTCTCAATTCGAAGAAGATGATGTGCCTTTGTGGCGAATGGAGGCAATGAGTGCGCCTTTTCATGGGCAAGTGGAGTGCCTGCGGTAGCATTGCGGGCCTCGTTCAATGTGGGATTTATGTGTAGAATTTGGTAGTGTCTTTGTCTTGACTTTGTTCAAGGGCATTGGCATCCCAAAGCTTCTTTGAGGAAGCAAAAGCGTCAAGATATTACCTCAAGCTATGGCGATCTGCCTCTGTTTGCACATGTATGCTGTGCTCTGCACATTCCATCTAGCCAACCATTGAGCTCTCTTTTCCCTCCAGCCCGAGGGCCTTGGTGGCTGCGGCTTTCGCTACCATGATATAAGCTAGTTTAGGGAGAGAGCATAGTCCATATTGACCACCCTCTAAAATAGACAATGTGGCGATCAAGGGCAGCCCTCACGAAGAGGCAGAATCCGTCTCTGTAGTAGAATTTGATATGGAATTTTGTGGACTTCACCCTAGTGCTCGTACTAAGAGGCTTTACGGACTGCTCCAAGTCATTCAAGTAGCAAGTGATACTCTTGGGCCCCATACTTCCACCCATATAAAGGACATGCTCCACTAAGACCTTGAGCAGGGTGTGGTGATGGGCCCAATCATACAACTCCAGCTCTATGACTATTGTTTTTGCATTGCATATAGTGCCTTCCGACTGCCGTCACTTCGTGGCTGTATGGATATGTCCCGGTGCATAGTAGAAGGAAACTCCACTCCCAAATATTTGTATGTGGATGCAACTTCCACATTTTGGCCTCGATAGCGGAAGGAGGGACCCTCGGTTGGCGTGAAGATGATATGAAAACCACCTTAGTCTTGGCGGGTTGGCGCGCATATCGGTCGCTTGGCGAGAATGTGTCGGGGGCATCGAGATAATGCGTTGCATATGCGCTGGTGTGTAAGCTAGGAGGTCCACATCATCGGCATATATTAAGCTGTCGATGATCGATAGAAAGGTGAGCTCCATCGCCCCATTATCAACAAGCTAGCTCTCCAATTGATCAATGTAAAGCCCAAACAATGTTGGGGGGAGGGGCATCCACTGGCGAACAGATACTACTATCAAATGGTTGGCTTATGCTTACCGGCCCGAGCATCTTTCATTATAGCACATGCCTTTGCATTGCGCAAATCTGGGAGCGCCGGTATTGCGGTCTTGCCCATAGTTTTTCGAGAGTACGGTGTCAAAGCGCCCGCCAAAATCCACAAAGCAACAATATAGATCACGGCCGGTTCTGCTTTCTTCAATCGAGTTAAGCAATGTGAAGATGTGGTCAATGGTTGAGTCTTGGGAATTGCGAATCTGCACGGGTGAGGGCCGCACCTCTCTTTGCCTCTGCCCGACACATCAGCTGCTGCTTTCGAGAATCGGCAAGCAATTTTGCAAACTTGAAGCCCCGACCATGATTGTTGGTGGTGGCTAAGGCGGTGTGGGTCACGCCTTATATATGGGAACAACTCTGCTATTAGTCCCGCTGCGGGGAAACCTTCTGTAATGCCTTGTTGAACAAAGGCGTCGGCCTTAGTATTATGGGCGGCCACGCCCACTTAAGCAATTACGCGCATACCATCCAAGTCACGGGGCTTTCCCATTGGCAAGGCAATTTGCAAGCCTTGTTCCGCGTCAGAATCTGTGATTTCCGCCTTTGGGCCTTCTTGCAAGGGTAATCTTTGCATGTGCACCGAGGGGTCGTTATTTATTGCAAAGTATTGTCTCCACTTTCGGGAGTGATATTCCATATAGGAACATCGCGGCTTTCTAAGAACCCTTTGCTAGAAAGGTTTTGGGATGGCGTTCGGGAGGTAAAACATTTCCCTTTGATCTTGTTGCAATGTACACGGCTTTCTTAGCTTTAAGGAAGATCGCGTGTCTTCATTTACATGTGGGCGTAAAAGCGAGTGCGTGACTTGGCGAAACCCGGCGTTTGTGTTCCTTGCACTCGCATCAAACCATTGATTACGTGGGAAGGTTGTGTTCACGGAGGTCCGTCGGCGAGCTTATCCCAAAGCACCTCTGCTTGCTTGATCCCTAAGCACATCGGTCGGTAGGCACATGCATTTGCTCTAGTGTAGGATATTGTAAAATTTCTGCCGGGTCATCTATAAGCATCACGGGCATAAGCCCCTGCATGTTCATAATCTAATCTTGGTGAGGGCATGTGAGGAGTTGTTTGCAGGGGTTAAGCACAACTTGCCAAGCCAACTTCAAGTAAAAGTGGTAAGTGGTGCGAGTCGATCTCTTCATCCCTATTAGTTTCCCACACGAAAGTGCTTGGCGACATGCATATCTGCTTTCGGGCACTAGCACATAGTCCACCACACTAGATCAGCCCCACGGTTTTCACGCCTACAAGTGCTCTTGCGGGTGGAAGGCCAGCGTGCTGCTAGTCCATTGCAGATTACGGGTCAAAGATCTTTGCGAGCAAAAGCAGCTGTCGACCATGGCGTGTGACCTGATTGTCATCGATGTAAAGGTGGCCAAGCTCCTTACTGCGGGGATGCAAGCGCAATATATCATCGGTCAAGGGATCAAATCTCATGGGTTGTTCTACCCGGTGCGGCGCATTGAAGTCTCCAAAGTATGACCTTTGCAAGCTGCTTATCTTTCTTTGTATGTCATCATATAGATCGACATAGGGGGTCCAGCCTATCCACATCAGAGTGGGTGTGATAGAAGTTGCTTTACGCATGTGGAAAGTAGCGGGCTGCCACAAAAGGGGTTTGCTACTGCCCGGTTTTGCTGCGCACCCACAGTGCAGGTTGTGCTTGCTGTCTTGAACAAGGAGATTGATTGTGCCAAGGTTGTTCGGTAGTAGCGGGCAACCCCCATGCCCCAGCTTTCTGTGCAATCATTGAAGATTGAGTAGTCTTTGGTATCGGCAAGTCCCGGGTATCTGTGTCTGCATGCTCCCATGTTTCCATGAGGAAGATGAGATCCATGTCTGCGGCAAGCCCGAGTTGAGACTATCTCCCTTACGCCATGGGAAGCCCGACAATTCGGGGAGACCATGCGGAGGCACAATTCCTATTTGTTGGTAGGCGGCGGTGGAAGATGGCCGGTGGGGGTGTGGCGGAAGTGGAAGCGGCGAGATGTCGCGAGCAAGCGAAGGTGAAGGCAACTTGGGCGTGTGGCTGTAGCGAAGCCGAAGCCGGTGCTTTGGCGGAGAGCTGCTGGAGGGTTAGCAAAGATTAAGTAGCGGCATTGGCTGAAGATTTGCATCTTGCCCGAATCCGATCCTGCGGCTCCTCCTGTGCTGCGAATGCTTTTAACTTTGGTCAACTTCGTGCTGCGGTCATCTTGTTGGGCGGGGTCGAGGTCTCGGTCAACATACAGGGCGGTTCCTTTAGGCGCCTACCAGCGGCGCGAGGATGGCTGCTTTCACTAGCATCTCAAATGCGTGAGCGTGACCACCCGTGGGCGTGCGGGTCTTTGGGCGCCATGGCATCTCGCCCTAATAATGTTTACCGGCATGGGGAAAGTCATTCGAGCAGAATCAACACTTGGAGCGGTTAATGAGGGTCCTCCCCTGCCTCTTCGATAGGGGCCACATACCACCACATTGTGGCTTCTCGCCTCGGCTCACGGAGCTCTTTGGCATTGGGTCAATCTGCCGAGGCACAACGGGGAGTTGTTTCTTTGTCGGCGGGGCATAGGTTGTGGCCTACGTTGGGGCGGGGGTGGCATGGAGCGGCTTGAGGGTGCAGTAGTAGACGGCCCTGGCTGGCGCCTTGCAGACTCTTGGGCAGGTGGGACTGTCGTGGCAGGTATAGTGGTCTCTCCTTCCTGAAGCTGGGAGCTTAGCTCCTGCTGAAAGTATTCTTTGCCTTGTCAATTCGCATGCACCGCGTTGCAATTGCTCATGGCGTGCATTGAGGCCCTTGCCTTGTTCAGCAATGGCTGCCCTCAGCTCCTGCATCTTACGATCTTGGGCTGCGGAGCTATGTTCCAGTTTCTGCAAGCGAGAGTCCAGCATAGGGTTCATTGCATATGAGGCCACTTCTTGTGTCTCGACCCTACTTTGAAGGGCTCTCAATTGTGATTGGCTCTCTTCAAAAGCGATCTGGACTTTTTGCATCATAGTAGCGACCTCCTCGGCCTCGTCGAAAGGGAGATGGTTACCATTGTCTCCCTACTCAACCGCGTTGCTTGTCTGTGTCATGGTTTCCATGGCGGTGTACAAAGGAATCTGTCTGCGAACTGCATGTCGTAGAGACTCTTCTTATCATACGCCTTCCAGTGCACTAAGCGGCCATCTTTCCAGGTGCTGTATGCAGGTCTCCATCTTGGAAACCATGTTTGTTTTAGATAACCGGTGCCTCTTGGAAGCAGTTGGGTGGGGCTGCATTTCCTCTTGTAAACAAGCAATTCGAGCTATATTGCCCTCTGCCATTGCTTGAACACATTTCAGTGCTCCTCAACTACGGTTTGGTGGTGGTGAAGCACGGTCTGACTTACCGCTAAGGCTGAAGTATCATCATATGCAGCTTTGTGATTGGGATGGCATCTATGTACTCTCTCCAGGTAGAGATTTCTTTGTAGGGTAAAAAGCATGTTAAGTGTATTACCACTTTGGAACACTGCAAAGTGCATACCTCAGTACTTGAGCTGGGTACTTTCATTTTCTTTTCATTAAAACTAATACAAAATCCAAAATAAAGTGAGGACATGGTAATATTCAAAGTTAAGGTAAAGATAATGCTATAAAGACCAATATATATATAAAAGTTCTAAAACATACCTTATATTGAGATATTGCTCACAGTGCAGTACCAGTCGGCTACCTTTTAGAGTACCTTTTAGTCACTAAATATACTTTTAAGGGACACTATTGTACATGCTTTTACCCCGCCATGTCTGTAGCTAGGTAGGGGTACATATCGGCCTCATCACATGCATATCTGTGGGGTTGGATGAAGACGCGGGGCTCGTCACGGCTCTTCTATCCTTTAAGGTTACCCATAGACCAGGGTGTCACCTTCACAGGGCCAACTTAATGCGAAAGCCTCCAAACACTTTGATGACATACAACCTGCGTCCCTTTCACAGGGCGTCACGAGAAAGCTGCCCGCGTGTCGGAAAGCTGGCAGTGCGGGCTTTAGGGCTGAAGCAAGTGGGGCTCTTTCACCTTCACGGACATGTCGAAGGGTGTTCAAGTGCATAAATCAGCGACCTCTAATTGCAACCACGCCACCTTACGAGGATGCTTATGCGAGAAATGAAAAGAAACAATGGTTTTCCCCACTTACGGGGCATGCGTGCGCAGGCTTCGACATCATAAATGCTTTAAGCCAAAGGTGATTGGATGGTATCACCCTGCGAATCCCGTCTTAAAATCAGGTTACCAAAAACATTGTTTGGCGGGTTATTTGATGGTGGGGACGGGGTTTCAATGATATGCATTGCTCCCAAAACAGAGCTGCCGAATCAATAGATATGAAAAAGTACTCCATAGTCTTTGAAAACTTCGAACAATGGAAACCCTAAAAAGCCAGCGAAAATCTGTTGTTTGCTGCAATCATCCCTAAACATTAGCAACATAAAATACCTTTGAAAGAACTCTGAGAGAGCTTCAAGATATAAAATTTCATGAGAAGCAGGAGTCCGCAGAGAGAAAGAGATATGAACACAAATGTAATATGAACCACAAAGTGGGAGTTGCAGGCTATGTCACGTGTTTTTGCTGTGGAAACACCGATCAAGACATGCAAATCACATACCTTCAAGAAAGATCACTGAGGGAACTTTCAAAGAAACAAATTTCAGCTAAAGCGGGTTAAAATCCAGCAAATGCGATAAGAAATATGTGGACAATACCACGAGCGCGGGGTTTTTCGCCCTCGATTTGCAGCCAGAAAATTCGAGGATTTTTCTTGAGGAGGAAAAATTATTGAAAACATATACAAATTACATATCAATAGGAAGAAATCTGGGAATGACTTTCCAAGCGCAATAAATTTCAGCGAAGCGAGGTTCTTGATCTCAAATATGATCAAAGTGTTTGGGCGACACCACCGGCACTTTAGGGTTTGTTGGGACCCCAATTTGCAACCCGAAAATCTGTGTTTCTGATGTGAAAATGTCGATTGAAACATATGCAAATCACACTCTTGACGAAGAACTTTCAGAGATGGCTTTCAAGCATAGCAGTTCGGTTGAAAGCGGACTTCCAGTCTCGATTATGATTGAAAATATTGGCCGTAGAAGCTTCGGAAGCATATTGTGTCACATCAAGCATCCCTAACAAATTATAAATGATCATGTCAAGTAAGAGGTCTATAATCTGATAGTAAGAATCAATTAAAATATGCTTTGTGGTTACGCTTGCACCTTGAAAGAGATCCATCTTTTTTATTGCATATCCACTATGAAACGGATCCATGTCAGGTGATGGACCAAAGCAATTTAATAATTTTGTTAAGACATTGAAGTCCAACTTTTTTTCTTGAACAACTTTTTCTAGGTTGTGTCTAGGCACATAGCGAAATTCTCCCATGTTGCATGTATCGTTTTGAATCATCCATGAGATGTTCACTTGCCATGTAATAGTATCTTAGGTCATAATAAAACTTGCACTTAATATGACAATTCAAGCTAGAGCCTTTGCTTTGGCTTTTGATCCAATCCTCAATAGCCGATTGCTATTTGCATTTATCTACTTTTCCCTTCATGCAGCGAGAGCAACCCTTGGTGCGACATCATCTATCACCTTGTTTCAATTTTGGGGAATGCTTGATTCTTATAATACGATCACGAGTGCACTTGTCTAATTTTGTATTTTTTTGAAGATGTTGTAGTTCTGGCGGGTACATATTTTGTTTGCTTACGATAGCAAACGAGTAGTAGTTTGAAGATAGCAATGAAGACAATCTACATTGTTCAATCTGCTCATGTCCACCTTGGTTCACTTCTTTCACGCTCTAGAATAAGATAGAATAGAATACAATCACATCTAAAATTGTATCTCCACTACCTTCATACAAATGTTCATGCCATTGCTTGCCATTAATAGTTTCATGAACATATGTGTTGCTTTAGTATAAAGAGGCATCTTCAATGGCCTTTTCCTAGCATGAAATTGAGCTCACCACGGTTTCAAACATTAACTTCGGTGCGTAGCATTACAGTTTGTCGATTGTATACAACATAAATATGTTGTAGGCTGGCCAAGAACTCTCACTTAGTCATCAATCATAGAGCACCGGATTTTCATCTTTCAAATTTAAAAGTGCAATAGAGACTAATATTCCTAACACCAAATGCATGGTGGATGGCGGCAACATTAAGCTTAGCTTTGTTATACATATTGATCCGGTACATCAATCCCTAAACCTGATAAAGTCATTGAATGTCCAACTCATTGAACTCAACTTACGTTGGTAGCAAACCGGTAGCAAACTCTTGGCTTATGAAGTGATGCAAAGACCCTTGCTACACCTCCACTGATAAATGCAAAAAAATGTTTGGAAGGAAGCGCTGTTGTCAAGGTATAAGACAAATTTTTCTGTAAAATCAAATGGAAAACCATTCTTGTTGCTCTCCCTGTCCTATCCTGGCCCAGTCACGGATCTTTCGAAGTTGAGAACTCTGCCCTTGTTGTGGAGCGTAGAACGGTTCAAAGGAGGATCTTGTTTATTTTGTCACATTACCTTATGAAAAGAAATGCTTTATTACCGTTTTTTCATTCGATCCTAAAGGTTGAGGGTTTCTTGTTCCATATTTTCCCACAAATGAACTTTAAAAATAAAGACAAGCTGCATGTTGCTTGTGTAATGTAGGAATGCAATCGAGAATGCAAAACTCATTCCAAACTAAAACATGATCACAAAGCTGGTCTTGCCTTGATAACTGGTGCTCTGGTATGATGATTGTTATATATGCCATCCCGGATGATATAGGCGAGGAAAGGTAATAGAAGCAATAAATGAATGCGGTATAAGCAAGTATTTGTACTGCGTACATACTTGTAGAAAATAAAAATGTTGCTATTTGCGCAAAAAAGCGACCATATACTACGTATTTTACGAAAATAGTAGTTGGGCAAAGATTTGATGTAGGAAAAAAATGGCCAGGAGGATTGCCATTGGCTGAAACAAATGGTCGCCGGGGCGGATTAACGCGTTGCCATTTCATGCTCTAAGAGTATGGAAACCCAAAAGCGTTTGCCTACCCGGATAAACAATAGCATGCAAACAAGTCATAAGCGAGAGATCTTGCGATCATATCTTTAGAAACATGCGAGGTTACTTAAAGCCCGACCTAAGATTATATACGGAGTCCTAGATGGAAAAAGCGGCAATTCGTCAAGAAGAGAGATTTGATAATTCTAACTTCGAGTTTTACGTATTGCTCCTAAATTATCACAGTAGCAATTACGGAGAATTTCCAAATTCCAAAGCAGGTTTTCAAACACAGATCCAGCGTCTTCTTGAAGAATTCTAAAGCGTCATAACTTTCAAAATTAGCGCTCGAACCCTAATCAGTCAAACAATCTGGATCGTCGGCGACCCCTATAGATTTAAGCATAAGGCCGACTGAAAGTATTTTATTATATTTTATGTAACATGAGGGAACTTGTTTATATTAATGAGGAACTTGTTTATATTGACATCAAAGTATAATTTATCTTCATTTAGTAACGACTTAGGGCCTGAGTAATTTATGTAATCCCGAGAAGCATGTTTTGCATCGAAGAATAGCTTATCTTGGCTAAGAGGCTGCCATTTCTAGTGGCGTACCCTGCTTTATAAGATGGAGCATCGGACTCATTGTGATCATCCTTCGAAGCTTAAGCAGAATTATCTTCTTCTATCTGACCTCAAAGCATGGGATTCATGGGAATCGATTCACCCATGACATTGTACATTTACGGCGGTTGGAGATTAAGATCTTTGGGTTTTGAAACCCAAGCTTGTAGAAATATGACAATGGAAGCACAATCATTCTTTGGATTGGACAAAAGGTAAGCTGCGACCATAAGCCAAACACATAACTTGATCCATGGATTTGGAGAGATGGAACATTGGGATGGTCGAATGGATCCCCTACCCTAAGTGAACATTTTCGTTATACATCCACGATCTTCTCTTCTTGGACGGTCTTATACTACAAACAATGAGCGGTTGGAAATATTTCCAAGCCCAATGTTTACTACAACTCCCTAAATCGAAGGTGCTATAGAAATTGGGTTCTTGGGACTAGTTATGGTGGATTTGTGGCATTTTCATATATTCATTTGGCCCCTCACTTAGTGAAAAGCGTGGTGCTTGCTAGTTCACGGCGTATGCATTATCAATGAATTATGATCAACTCTTGGTGGACTCCTAAATGTTGGAGCATTACTGGACTTACTTATTCCCAAGGACCCACCGTTGGAGTGAAAAATGCCATCAATTACTCTTATATATAAACCTTTGCGATATATTCCACGTTTCCTCCTTGGGGAAATGTTGCAAAGGTTCAATGTCAGCAGGAGAGGATCGGTTGTTGCAAAGCAAATGTATAGGGTCCAAAAATAGCCACCTTTGCACGTCTTGGAAGCTGAGAAAGTGTTGATAATGTAGGGTTCTCTTGATAGGATGTTTCGATGGAGCAAGCTTACAAGTTCTTGAGCATCTTAGCACAAAATTCTTGTTGTTGTGATACCAAAGGCGGACATGCACCTCAAATAGAAAACCACAGTTTAACAATAGCATTATGCATTCCTTACTAAAAGATGGAGGCAATTCGTTCCTAATGAACACATTTTTTAAGAATATCATTGTTTACTAAACACACCATTATATATTTTCAGTAAATACAGGCTTTTATTTCACTGACAAGCTTACACCAATTCGATGGATTATTTTTCTTGACCCATTGACTTCACCATAAAGTCACAACAAGCATTTGGTTTAATTCCATATTGCTACAAGAAGATCTCATCAACAATGCTTTTTGTCAAGTGGAGAATAGATAAGACAGATTTTTTAACGTCCGCGAGGACCAATAGAACATATGCCACATTAAAGGGTCTTTTTTTTTATTGCTAACTACATCTTAACATGTTTTCCCATGGCATCTTTTAGAGCGCTACATTAGCCGAGTTCCTTAATTAGAGAGTTGGAATTTCAGCATCTTGTGGCATATTCTTAGCATGTCTAAAGATATGGGTGGTTGTCGATATTATACATGTTCGAGAAGTCCATTCGATTGGCTAAACCTCCCGCGACCTAAAGCCCCATCATGCTCCCAGACTCCGTAAAGCCGATAAGCTTTTCGGCCAGTCCTTTGTAGCAGCTCCCCATATTATGGGATAATGGGACCCAATATGTTCCATTAATGGTAATACCCGATTCCATTACCCAACCACCAATTTTATACTTATTTCTATTTTTTCTACAAAGGAGATTTTATTTGAAGTATCTTTGTGAATTTTTAAAGCCATCTTTTGGTTCTAGTTTCATTGTGTTCCCTAACACATTGTCACAATTCCTAGTGTGATGACGTTAAATACTATCCATCTATCCTTAATCTGTGTGTGGAATTTGACATCTTGTGGCATATTCTTAGTATATCAAATATCGGTGGTTATCTTTGTTATACATTTGAAACTCCATGCGGTGCCAAACCTCCACATTTGCAAACCCCTCGTGTATCCAGTCTCCATTCACTGCTCCCTCCAGAACCAACCCCTCACATAACCTCTGACACATTTATGGGAGTAATGGACGAAATATCCTCCATTTCTACATGTATTTTAATCTTTGTACAAATATTGTCGTATGAATATATAGTGAGTTTAGAAACCATTTTGGGTTAGATTCATTGTTCATGGTTCCTAAGCTCCCACCTTGGTGGCTTGAATCATCTTGCTTTCATGTGCACTAATGTCGGGTATGGTACTCCCTTGGCTATCATGAATTTTTTTAACTTATATATATGGATGGTTCTAGATCTAAAAAGTCGAGTCTTGGTAGTCCATGGATTTCTTCAAGAGTAGAAAGATGATTCTCTATTTGTATTTAATGCATGCAATGTTGTTATATAATGCGATTCAACATGCGGCATGAAAAGATTTAGATTTAGATTGCTTGAGTTTAGAAGATGTATTTGAGTGGTATGCTCCTAATTTGAAGGTCTTGATCTCATTTGGGCTCCCAAAGTCAGTGCATTTTATTGGTGTATGGATATCTTCCAAGGGGACTTTGTCATCGTCTTGAGCATTATGTGACCAGAACCACAATATATTAGATAGATGGATGGATGGATGGATGGATGGATGGATGGATGGATGGATCGTGTACACCTTTTGTAATATATGAAAACACTTTTGTAATCTTGATATTGATTCCAAGTAATGTCTCTAATACAAACATCAAATTTAGATAAAGGTCTTCAAATTTAAGATAATGTTGAAATGATGGCTAAATAGGTCAAACCATCCTTCAACCTTCATATGGTAAGTGTCCAGGATCATCTTATAGGTAGCCTCCTCAAGGAAAACACAGTTGGTGTAGAAATTTGATTCATCTCCAAACTTGATTCTTTGTGACATGATGGCTTGTATTGATAAAATTAAGACCTTTGTTTTTACTGAAATGGCTCCCAACTACCATGCGGTTGGATAGCATAGTATAAACCGATAGCCACACTGTTAGCCATTCAAAGGGCCGGCCCCAAACGTCGTAACACCAATTTATTAAGGGGTATAGCTCTCGGCAACACACTTAACCACATAGAAGTCTACATTCTAACTGATTGCCCCTCTCGACTACCTTTGTAAAGTTGTGCAACTTCTCTATGTTTCACTAAACCATTTCCATCTTAACCTACAAAAATGTCTAGTCAATTTAGTCATCGATGTTTCAGGTAGACTTCGCAGGCTTGGAGTTCTCACATACTTCAATTCTTCAACTTGTGTGTTTGCCCGGTTTCCTTCCCGCGTACAGTGCCGAGGTCGAGCGGTCGTCATCAACATCATCCTTTTCCGAATTAACGAGTACGCAGAGAACTGACAACAAGTATTTGCAATTCAAGGCAGGCATTACTCGGCTGAAATGACATTGCACCGGTACGTTGGCGGTTCGCAGGCGGCGACGCGGTACAGCGGTTGAAGCATATTGCGCGGTGTGCATTTGTTTGGGCGCATCTGTTGCGCGGGCCGCAGCAGTTACCGTGACGCCATTATATGCGGCAATTCGCCGTGATGGTTGATGCCGACAACCATTGAACTCATTTGTGCCAGACCGCAGATGCGTGAATGCATCGCCAATGAAATGGTTTCCGAAAACATGCCAGACGTCAGACTACGGAAACAACGGTGCCATCTTGGATATTGTCCACGGGACTAAAGCGACTTTGGCACGGTGGCTCACGAATTACCAAGGCACGCCATCTAGCCTGTAATTATCGCGGCACAAATATCTTCAATGGAACCACCAGATAGGAAATGAAAATCCCTTCCTTTGTCGTTTCTCTTGTGAACCAATCTAGAGCGGCTTTGGTTCTTTCTTTTTTCCCCTTGCTAGTTGAGGTCTTGTCACCTTTGCCGGTTTACGAATGTATTCCACCGGCTACCTTAGCTTTCTTACTTTTGTTCCCTTCTTGATGCATTGGATCTTTTCTTCCTTTGCCACACAGTGCGTCTGGTAACACGGTCTGCGGCTCCACCAGCATCCTTTGGAATCATGTAAGGTCGCAGCATAAAACCTCAAGATTGGCGCAGAAGTTGGCGAGCGAGTTGATGAATGCCCGACACATCTGACGCTATTCTTGACATGCAATAAAGAGAAGTATTACCTTTTCAAAGCGTTTCCATTCAAGCAGAACCCATGATCCTCTCTTTCTACCCGGACACATAAGAGGAGACTTTTTTTATGCCCTGGCTACGACGTTTTGCATGAAGCGATTCATGAAATTTATACCATTCTTCACCCTGCAGCTCTTGTTACCAAACCACAACTCTCTAGAGCTCATTTGCTTGAGTCCATATGTATGTTGGTGGCGAGGAGCCGGTTCCTCACCGGGTCTCTATGGAACTTGCCTCTTCACCGCAATTCGGTTTAAGCCGATATTTTCTTTACATAAATAGGCTTCAACTTCACCGAAAGCCTTTAACAAAGCAAGCGGTGTCGGATGTGCCTTTTGTATTGTTGAAAAGTTCGGTGAGATGGTGGCCTGGTTAGAAATATTTATGCAAAAGAATTCTTTGAGAACTTTAATGTAAGGCTTATACACAATAGACCTCCATAAAGAGTGCAAGGTTAAAGAAATTTGAGCACAGAGTCTCCCAACGTTATTACAACATCCTTCTTGCAAGGAAAGAGACTACGCTATTTTGTTTCGGAATTACATGTGCTTTGCTTACCCAAGCAAAGTGAAGAATCACACCTCAACCTCCTTTGGAAGCCTGAATACGGACTATATCCAAGGATGGCTTCGATTTAATATCACGGCCGAGTTGCAATTGTTGTCCTTGGAACCTATCATAAGAAATAGTAGCACATTATTCCAATGACCTCTCAGCTAGCATCATTAAGAAGATACAAGCATTTAAAAGCATAAAGCACAGACGTAACTGAAATCAGAGTTAGATCATGCCTAACAGCCATGCCGCCGAGTGGAGTGCATCTTTCGTTTTGTGGACAAAGCCATCACCGATGTCGAGGTTCGCTCTCCAAATATCACGGTTCCTTTGCCTCTTTGGCCGACAATACATTTCAAGTTGTTGAGCGGCACCCCTGCCTCCTTTGGATTTAGCCGAATTTGAGGGTTTGAGATTTTCATTTCGTGGTGATGAACCACCCTCTTCATCATCGTGACCTTTGATTTTTGGGTGAATGCTTCTTGTTAAGCATTGAAGTAATATTTGTAAGCTTGGCAGCTATTATTTCTTGCGTCTCATGCTCAAAATCTTCAAGTTTCAACATTTCCTTTTTTTAATCTTATTTGTGTCAGCATCTCTTTCTCTGTGCATCAATTTACGTAAATTCGAGCCGGATCTTCTGTGATATCTTAACGTTTAATTGAATCCAGTAAATGCAGGCCGGTGTATTGGAATTCATCGAATAAAAATCAATGCTAAGCATTGTGATTGCCTCAAGGCCATGAATTTCTTGATAGAGGAGCCAAGTGAAGTGGAGGAGAATTTATTAATACTTTGAGGCCATGAGCTCAGTAGTTAAGACTCCCAGAATTTATACAGAGCTTGTTGGGCCCTCGATAAGAGCCATGTGCATCGAAAGCAAACATGATCTTTAATATGAAAATATTTCATCTTTTCAAATGGACCAAATGATTCGTACGAAGCCAAATGAAAATTTTAGCCAAATTTCTCAAATACATTTAAATACAACACCACTTCTAATAACACACATTAACTATTCAAATTAGGTAAGAGGCCATTGAAGCCACAACCAAGCGTGCTTGACATGGGAAGCAATACTCAATGGTCGTCTCTCTACGGAAATAAAGGACAAAGGATAGAGACATGCGGGCGAAATCTATGCATCACAACGTGTCACACTAGCGAAGAATAATTTGTTTACCATAAAACAAATATAGTTGGAAGCCGGTTTATCACCATTTCCATCTCTGAGATCCTAAGGATAACTAAAGGCCACTGTTGAAGGCATGACAATGACAAGCGAGGATCTTGTACACAGAAATTCACCAACTTATACGCTGACGGCTCGTGCACTACTGCAATAGGGGTATCCATGTGTGTGCTATTTAAGGGAAGGACTAAAGACACTTTTACCAAATAGGTTGATCTCACCCTTGAAAGAACTTAGCTCTAAACCCTTCATATGGGTAATCGCATCGAGTTGTTATGTCGGATACCATATGCCCACTATCAATTTCCATCGGTGCTCACATCAACGGATGAACCCAAAGATACAAAGATCCCACCATATAAGGGAATCTACCAACAGCTTTCGAGAGTAATTTCAGGTATTATTACCGCAAGATGGGCGAGATAGATCATACACAATCTCCCATGAATAAGCAATCCTCGAAATGGAGAAGCATTAGGATATGTTGTTAGTGGGTAAAACAAAGCCAAAGGGAGAGCGGCCTAGCCAGATGGAGACCCCAGGGATGCACATTTGCAGTAATGATGAACAAGATCGATGCGAGGACTCATCCACAAAATTCAAGATTATAGGTCGTTAAGAATTCTATCTATCTATCTATCTATCTATCTATCTATCATCTATCTATCTATCTATCTACTAAAACTTTATTGATCGTTAAAAAGATAATCACGATACTCATCTACATCTTTGAGCAAACCAATTCTCAAAGTGATCAATGTATAGTCGAGGACAATAGGAGGCGTGGGCACCTTCTCAGACTCCCCACTACTATTGACAAAACCTGGCCAGCGACATTAGTGAGCATGTTGTGCATAATCTGTATCACGCATTTTGCAACTCTTGGGGGCTTCTAGCGCATTTGTCCTCCCACGGCTTCTCACTGAATATTTGTGCAATCCGGGGACATGCTTTTCAAAAGGCTTCATATTCGACACGTGTGATCATCTAAAGGCACTGAATTTGCTCGATCAAGAAGATTTACCACATCTCAACTTTGCATGCGAGGTGTGCAGTAAGAGAGCACGTCAAGCAGGGGTGGGCAGTATATTAGGGAGGCAAGGCCATTGTGGGGATCACGGCCATTTTGATCATGGACGGCTTATATGTAACATGTTATTTTTGTTATTTTCTTGTCACTATTTGGGCTATATACCTATTCTTCTACTTGGGAATTTGCCCCTATTTTATTTCATTTTGTTTTATGATGGGGCCTCGACCCCTTATATGTTTTGTCTTGGCATTAATGTCATGCTAATTATAATGTCCCATAGTAGAGGTCGTTAAATTTTATCTACCTACCTACCTACCTACCTATCTATATCTATGTTAAACAATAGTGTCAATTTGTCTTAAGACAGATGACTTGAAGCTTGTATTTCAATCCACTGTCCTATTGATCATGATGCATGCTCAGTAGGACCATCAAATGTAACCCTGGCCATAAACCTCAGTTGTGCATTCCCAAATGGCGATACTCAGTACTGGTTACCATTGACGTTCCACTCACATTCACCCATTCTCCAGGTATGGGCTTAACATCTTAACTGATCTTATGTTAGATATTTTGCAAAAAGATAACATAAAACAAAGGAACTCACCTACAAAGATAAGAAGCACCCCCAGCATTGATGAGTTTCTTTAGATCACTTAACTGTTATTGTTTATCCAATCAATGTTCCATTGCACAATTTTCCTTTAGTTGTCTTCAAAACGTTATACCAATGGACATCAAAACTACATTTTGATATTGATCCAGGATTCATTAGATTCTGCAAGCTCAATCGGGTCTCGCCAATTCTTTGGGACATTATGACATAGGCTGTATTGCTATGTGCTTTCTAATCGATAGTATCCATCTTTGTAGTATTGTGGCAGGTGTGTCGAAACTACGTTAACACGTTAGGCTCATTTAGGCTCTATTCCCAAGAGGGGCATCATTTGATGCGTATCTATACACTGAAAAGACATTTAGCAATCTTTAACAATTAAACTTTCTTCTTAATATTCAGTAACATAGTCATAAAAATGAATACCGCCGAGCCAATTCCAGCAAGGGTCAAGAGTGTGAAACATAGTTTGTGTTTGCTTTGCCCATTCTGCAACACCATCTCGTGTGCACCGTAGTGCCACTTCGAGAACCTTCTGCTGCACTTGAAGATCAACAGCCAGCCTTGATATTGTGGGTTTCCCAAAAAGAGTACCTGATGTAAGTACGGCTTGGGTGCCTTGTTGTTATTGGGCGTAATAAAAGGCGGGTAAAACTGTAGCACCTTGCAGGAGCATTATCAAAGGACTTTATGAGTGATCCATCAACAAAGAATTAATTGTTGATTCTTTAAATCCTAATAATGAATCTAGGACTACATTTTATTCATTAGAACTTGAGAAGTCATCTTCACATTTTGAAGATGTGTTCAATGTTTCTACATAAGATTAAGAAAAATATACAAGAAAAGGAGCACAAAATGGGAGAAAAGCTCATCATCCGTGGTTATCATGCACCATGGGACAATGAGGGTAGATATTATTTTTAACGTAATGAGTGGGGTATAATAGAATATTAACATGGAAGAAACCCTAAGCTCGTTATTATTGTTTGTGATAAGTAACTTGGATTACCTGACCACCAAAGAGCACTAGTACAACCATTGTCTAGTTGATATTGCCCTGAACTGAACTGATTGTGTCATTCCGTATAACATTTGATCTGGCTCCTTCAGTCTGCTGTTAATTGAGGTCTTATCTTTGGCCTAAGATAACATAAGAGCCCCGATAACCTAAATATCAAGCCAAGGTCTTTCATGGGACCAAAATACATGCCAGACAGCTACATCCGTAGGCCTTAGGAATGCACTCTGTTTTTGAATTAGGATCGATAGATAAAAAGCTTCCCATCCAGATGGTGAAGTTCTAGTAACAACCATGGTACTACCACCGCCATTTTCTGATGTCATGAATTGGCCATTAGTAGCTACTGAGGAAGGGTGTAGCAGGTCGGGAATTTATTGCATAACTTGCATTTGGAAATTAGATGGGTAATTATCATTAATAAAACTTAAAGATGTTCAAAGGGATATGCCTTAGACGTCTCATCGAATGCAGACGATCTATCAACAGCAATTTTCTGTAACTGCCACACTTATGTTCCAAAGCGTGGCAATTTAGATTGAATCGGGTTCCATCTACATTGCCATGTAGGTCGCATTGTTCCGAAATGGCCAGAATATGTTTGCATCAAGATTCCCCTCATATCTCCATTGGGCATGCCATCAAGATTGAAGGGCTCATCCATTTCCTCTGCTACTAGCCATCCTCCCCAAATTCACAGCCATATTTTATTAGCATCTGCAATCAAAATCTAAGGGTATTATAGCAGAAAAGTTTTCTTGAATTTACATCTCTTTGTTTTCAACATTTTTATCCCATAAAAGGCTGGCAATATAATGCCAGGCCGAGCTTAAGATTTGAGGCCAAACTTAGGAGGCATGTAAAATATAATACATAATTTAAAATGATATTTTCCCACATCTGGTGAGTAGTTAAGATCTGTTTTAAGCTAGTATTAATACAATCTAAAGAAACATCTCTCTTTTAATTGACTCCTTTCTCGTGACAGATTCAAGGTATTATGGGAATGGGGAGTTTGGAAACTCCAGTGGAACTTCTAGGGTAGGATCACGATAAATAGGGGTTGAGCCAGATTATCAGACATTTTGCCAGATTATCAGAGCATTTGTTCGAGGGCAACCTGCAAATCTTACTAAAATCCTTCGAACACCTACCTGCGATCATGACATCAGACACGCGACCCGCGAAGATCTCTACCCACGAATCTGAAGACTCACAGAAAGATCTGCAACTCTGAAGATCTGCAGCACCTGCGATCTGTGCATTTGACCTTGTATGCAGATGCGTGAAGACCTGCAGCCCTGATTTGCTCATGGCCCAGACTTTGCGAGATGCGGCAGTGTGGAGGCTCAAGAACCCTAAAAATGAAAACCTAAAAACCAAAGCCCCCTAAAACGCCAAAACCTGTGCCGCCGGTCGTGCGGAATCAGTCCACCCGCCGCACTATAGAATTGTGCCACGTGGCGCTTTTGAAACTACCACGCCAAAATGAACGACGCACGCTATTTCTATTTTTGTAGCAAAACCTCTCGGGCTTGATTCGGGAATCAAGCCCGGAGGGGCTGCTGTAGAAGGACGGCTGGGCCCAATCCTTTGGCCGTGCACCACATCATGCCCAAAAAATGCAGGCAAAAAAGGCAGGAATAACAGTAAAACATGTGCAGAACTGCAGGTAAAAATTGCAGAAGCGGCGCGGTAAAGTTGCAGAATGCGCAGTAAAAGTTTTTACACAGCGTTTCGAAGTTTGAAACTGGCGACGCTGTCGCTCTAGCATTAGATGAGACAGCTGGTTTAGGCCCAGCGTCGCACCACCTGATATGTTTGAAGCCAACATCTTGTTGCCAGCCAGCGAGGATCATGTTAAGCTTATTTGTATTTTGCCACATGCTGGTGAACTCTCGACATAAGTTGCTTTCTATTTCCACTTTAGTTATATTGACCAATGAATATGCAGATGATGAATGGTTTCGCCAAAACCCTTATCATTGTGTTATTAAAAGGCCTTATCGGTATGTTAATGTCTATGTGTTAATTTTTTATGGTCCATTAGATGATGGTATGATGTGTAGAATATGCGGATCAGGGCAAGGCATTCTGACTCACCGTTATAACCTGGCTCCCAAATGCAGGTACAGTTATATAAAAATACATCTACGGGAATCGTCTGATGCCATGTGAACCATTGGCGGGGAAGAATATTTTGCAATCAGTTCAGAACACGGGAAATTTGCCCCGCGATACATTACGTCACATGGTATTATAGCAGGACCCCTAAGCCAAATGAGACTATCGCTAAGGCGATGCGAGCGAAGAAGGGAAGCGAAGAGCCGGAAGAATGGGAGGCAGAGGAATGAAGCAAAGAAGTAAGAAATGGGAGGCGGAACCCATTTGCGCCTGACCAGCTATTTGACCAAAGGATAAAGCGAAATGCTCTACATTTAATTTGTTAACCACGGTTGTATGCGGTACACCCTGGTTGGCCATCTGACAATTACGGGCTCAATCCCAAGCCAATGAAACCGACTATTTGTTGAAGGACCATGTCTACACCCCTCCGACAAACCAGGCGCAAGCCCCCGGTCAAACCCACTGCAATCCCAGGAAGAAGAGAAGAACCCGCGAAAAGGTGAAATTTGGGATTGCAGAGACCGTAGATGCCATCGCGAGCCTTGGTGAGGCGCCGAGGTGCACCATGGCCTCCATGCTCCATCAGTGGTCGGCCTCCATCAGTGCTCTTGGGCCCAGGTGGTGAGCCACCGCTATTTTTGACCGTACAGGCGTCTGCTGCATAACCTAAAAAACTTCCATTTTGAACCAAGTCATAGGGTGACAACTTTTGGCGACGTAATCATTTTGTCAGGTACAGGAGCCTTGAAAATTAACTAACTTTACATAGTCGAGAATACCAATCTTGGGTTCATAGTTCAATAATATACAAATCAAGAAAGGAGCAACAAACATTGAAGCTAAATATCTGCCGTGGAAAAGGGTTTTATGAGAAGCAGCACACAAATCTTGAGACTTGCCCATTGTTGTAACAAGCGCATGCCATTGTTGGTATATATAGCCACTATGTATCGTGTTTATATCGCCATATATTGGTCAAATATCATGCCGTGTCCAACTTTACTCAACAGTGACTTTTTCAAAGCCACATGGAAAAGTGGTTTGAATTTTTGGGTTGCCCCTCAACTTTTCTCAACAGTGACTTTGTGGAAAAGTGATTTGAATTTTTGGGTTGCCAGGGGGGCAAACCCTTACTCATGTGGGTTTTCAGCATATTTTAAGCATATGTTGGAATATCCTTAAAATATCTTGGGCGAGCCAAAACTATTTGTTAGTGCAATCTGATGTTGCTAGCGGCCGCTAAGCCGGGACCAGCACGCCAAATCTTTGGGTTGCTCGTTTAGAAATCGCGGGGAGCTGATCGAGTTTACGTAGCCAAAGTCAGGAGCCATGGATTTAAAGCCCATTACCACTTTCTTTAGTCGTGAGGTTTTGAATCCCATTTACAAAGGTGTGTTGAAGCTTCCTGGGCAAGGGATTTTCCTTAGTTCACCGTCCTTTTCGATTTGAACATAACATATTACGACCACTGTTTGTCGACATATTGCTGAGGAGATTGATCTTTGTGTGTTTTCTTGGTATGCCATCATTATCGAGTTATCGGATGTTATTAAAGCTTCCTCTTTGATTCTAGATTTGGTGGTAGTGATCCATATTCTCGAACGATGATTTTAATGGGTTGGAAATCGCATTTCCCACATGTAGTGTTGTGGATCCAACAATAGCTTATAGACTATCAAATTCACTGCATTTGATTGCAGCCGATCACCTGATAAGCCAGCAATGTAAATGCTTGCTTATCGATTGAATAATATTTTCAATATAGCGGAGAAGCATAAAGGTGTAATCCCAGGTACGGTCTTCTAAAGTTTGCGACCATTTTGAGAGATGATATTTTTTTCTTCATGGGAAAGCATGAAGAAGCATTAGCAAGTTGATACGATGGGGTAGAAAAGTCAAGGAATACCTGCAGGTGGTCAAGAATGGAGATAGCTACGTAAATGGTGACTTATACGGATCCTTGATGTCTGAGATGCACTTATAATTTGCTAAAAGCTTTGGTTATTCATCAAAAAGTCATAGCGTTGGATCTCTTACCAGCTTGTCGATAGGCGGCTTCTTGAGTCATCTACAAGGGCATGGATGATTGTAAGAAGGCTTTGGAGCAACATAAGCTAACGGGAAGTGTTGCCTGGCTGGCTTACACAACTTGCAGGATGTTTTAAATTCACCGAATGTTGCAATTGCGGACTTACAAGGTATCTCAAACTTTCTCGTGATGTGGCTACAACTGCCGAGAACCTGCTTATCTCAAATGGGCCTTGTAAAGCCATGCAACATTAGTACATGTGAACTTGGCAAAGCATCACGCTTGGTTGGAAAATGTGGTGGATGCATACATTGCCAAAGTACATTAGATATATTTAAGAAACTGACAAGATAGCCTTACCCAGGCAGTTGGCGGTCGGCGAGGAGGCTTTCTTTGAACTGCTTCCATTAGTGAAGGTTGAGGTGAGCGAGGCAGTACGTGCTGAAACATGCAGCGGCCCATTTGGAGATGCGGTCGGCAAAATGTTGTGGCGGTTACTTGCAGGGCTCAGTTGGGATGGTGCTTTGTTGATGAGAAAATGGAAAGATGCACTTACCTTTTATAGAAAGTGGAGAATTTTGCAAGCAAGTCACGGAAGGGATCACTATCTTCATTTGCATCTGCCTTAACCAACTTTCGGTGCAACAAATATATATGGAGTTGAAGCGGCTTTCAGTTCTTTATGAGCTTGTTTGAAGGGAAACCAAAACAAATTTTGAGAAAACACATGGCTCGTAGCGTAGGGATACATTGGCTATCGTAGTAATCTCAGCCTTGTTCATGCATCTATCTGAGAGGCCCATATTTAGTCTACCCACATTCTCTTTTTCTCCTCTTAAGCCATTTCTATTTCGGTTTGTCTACATAATCACGAATTGATCTTATTACACAAGTCATAAAGCGGTGTTGTGGGATTCACGGACATGGGATTTCTTTGTGAGATGGTCTGCATGGATTTAGTGGAAGCATTTGCCATGTCATAGTGATCTTAAGCCTTAGAGTGTCCTTACTATAAATTCAAGTCCATACCATCTGATCTACTCCTTCGGGACACACTTTAATTGTCTTGTGTCATTGAGTGGCTCGCCACTAATTTCCAGTTTGGCGGAGACAGCGTAAGTGCTTGGTTAAAATATAGTGGTCTTGTGGATTAATAGAGATTGGGTGCATGATTCCTACGGGAAGTGTCTTGGGGCATCGAGAGAGTACATTGGATAGAGCATATTACAGCACTTTATTCCTTAATCTACACACGTACACAAAGTTCCTGTTTGTGGGGTATAGATGTCTAGAATTAACATAAACCATTAACACAAAACTACGATTAACATTATTAACACGAAGCCATTGCATTGCTTACATTTAAATTAAAATCCCCTTAAACCCCCTTTGGTTTGAATTTGCATATTCCCTGCCGGGGGTTACTCGGTGTAGCAAGGCTGTCGGACGGGCATGTTGCCCTTTATTCGATCACGGACCGTATATAAGCGATCCTGCGTTTGTGGGGTATGCATGTACAAGTTTTATTATCTTTGTATATTAAAGGTTTTGAAATACCTATAAGGTTTGAGAGAATGTATAATGAATTGTTAATTTTGTACATGTATTGTAATTTTTGGGCTCCTACGACGCCCCTCGTAACCCGTGTGAATATGCACCCAAACCAAAGGGGGTTTAAGGGGATACAATTTAAATGTAATTAAATCACAATGGTTTGTGTTAATAATGTTAATCGTGATTTTGTGTTAATGGTTTATGTTAATTAAAAAATTTTGGCCCCTTCGGAATATAGGATAGTGTAGGGGTGTGTAGTCTAGGCCTCAGCTTCCCATTGGCACAACGAGGTGTTTATTGTTAAAATATTTGCATCATTGTACCATTGCAAAATAAAGATGATAATAATAGGATTCTTTAATTTATTAAGGGAGAGATTGATTATGAACGGATCATGATAATGTTTCTATGAGTGAGTGAATGCATCTTTGCTGAAGAAGGGCGTTGAATCTTGACCTTGCTATCTTACGGCAAACGCATCATACCTAAGAAAGGGGCCTTATACTTTACATATGGTGAAACAAGCGGTAATTCAACGAAAAACTTCCAGCTGCCGGTGTATCCAAAGTTGAGCCCATGTTCCACATCCATCAACGGATTCTATTTATAAAACCGCGAGAATGCACAAGCATCAATGGTCTGGAAAGATGGAAAAAGAAACCCATAAATAAAAGATGCAAAAAGATGAAAGTAATATTAGAAGTTCTTTTAATTTATTAAGGAAGAGATTGATTATGAAGCGCCATCATGATAATGTGTTTCTATGGTGGTGATTATGCATCTTTGAAGAGGGGCGTTCGAATCTTGTTTTATCTTTTCAGCAAGCGTAGCGGCTTATACCTACGAAGGGCAACATGTATAGTGAAACAAGCGGTGAATTCAGCGAAAAGAGCAACTTGCAGTGTCCAAGAGATGAACCCATGTTCCACGGCTCCATCAACCATTCTATTTCCTCCACTATACGTGTGCAATGACCAAACCAGAGACAATTAAGGAAAAAGCAAAGTTCGCCCATGCGATAAAGAAAATAGTCTTTATCGATGCTATGAACCACTAGCACCTCATAATGCAATTTAGTCGACCACAGAAGGCGCGTCAGAAAATAAGCCGATTGAGGACGTGAACATGGATCTCTTGAATGCTGCTGAGACGGTTTTCATTGTTGCTTTAGGCGGAGGCAATGTTTGCTAGGTGTGGCGGAAAGATGATTGTCCCGGAATTTCTTCAAACTGCATAAGCTGTCTTTTGAACATCGGGATACCCGAATGTAAGTAAATTGATTTTCCCCCAGTCTATGTAACGTGCCCTTTCTGTATGTCTTTGGAAGTCTTCGGAAGAAAAGACGTCCCCTTCTTCAGATGCATTCACTTTCACTCGCCAGCTATGATGGATATAATCAGTACTCTTCGCTTTAATAAACCAAAAGAATCTAATATTATCATCTTTATTTTGCAGTAATGATGTAATACAACAATAAACATTAATAAGCTTGACGCCTACGTTCGAGACAAATGCAGTCAACGAAACCGATAACACAAAACTACGTTAACATTATTAACGCAAGCCGTGCATTTAGCTTGCACATTTGAAGTGGAAATCCTTAAACCCTTTTGGTTTGGTGCATATTCACCGCGGTGGGAAGCGTGAAATTGCAATACGTAACGCAAGAGTAACGCGTGAAGCATTCTTAATGCCGTCGCAACCTTAATATCACGTTATGCAAAAACTTGCCCGTATACCCACTGGCGAAGGACAAACATATAGGTCGGATCTTGAATAAAGTAAATATGCTGTCCATTTCGGTAGATATTGAAACGAAGGTTTAGAGAGTTTTGAGCAAAACTGCAATGAATTTGTGTTAATGTGTCGTATAGACATAAATGATTTTATGTTATTCTGGGCATCCATACCCCCGCAAGCGAAGAACCTGCGGTGGAACAAAGACAAAGGCTGACAATACTATCTTGCGCAGCTCGATGCCCGTACCTCGCGTGGTGGCA